>JAVBJF010000328.1:355000-402914 GCA_033439095.1 Pseudococcus viburni | reverse complement strand
CGATCTGTTCAATTTCGTACTGTATGAAATCATGAAAAAGGCCGCTCGTACGCGATTACTGTTGATGAATTTGCTGACGCCTTTTCGACATTATAGATCTGTGGTTAAATTTGATACAAACATCAACCTCCTGTAACAATATTCAGAAAAAACAAATACGTTAGTAAACAATTGGATACTAATAATCGCTTACCTATTCATTAGTAATAATTGTGTATTGATCATTTAAGCGGAGTGCCCGATAGATTTGGTCCCTCAAAAAATTACTTTGGTAATCTAATTTCACCAAAAAAAAGTTACTTAAAATAATCACTTTTTCACCAGACTCAAATGAATCATCTCTGCCTATTATTACAAAACTAAAACTAAACAAATTTTTCTTATTTCTATCTATAGGTGTACCCAGGGAGGCAAAACTCAGGTGAAAGCAAAATTTTTTATATTCTTCCAACATAAGTATCGAAATCTGCAACCTTGTAAGTATAGTCAGGCTTCAGCATTCTTTCAAATTCAAATTTGAATGTACAAAAAATTTCAAGATCGAAATAATTAGATACGAGTAAAAATTTCATCAGAAGAAATAAAAGTTTTCAATATCTAAAAAAATTACTAGTGAAAAATGAAAAACAATAACAGAAGAAAAATTTTCAAAACCGAAAAGAATTACAAGTAGAAAAATTAAAATCATCAAAAAAATCTCTGAAAAAGAAGTAGTCCCCCGCCCTGTAGGGGTAGATATGTTAGATATTTTTTGTTACCTTATGACGGGGAGTTAGCATAATTTATCTACGAATAATACCTATCTAATTTCAATTTTTGTTCATCAGAAGTATTTTGGTAATAAAAAGTTCTGATATCATGGTGAAATCCGCCCTCACAAAAAAATTCTCCCACTACTGGGAAACAAAGTGAATTTTTTTTTATAGTAAAATGTTATGGTATCATGGCAAAATCCGTGAAAAAAAATGAAAAAAATTCTGGGGCGGACAGAGCTCTTGGATTGAGGTTAGATTATTAAGATTATGTAAGAGCTCTGCCCGCCCCAGAATTTTTTTCATTTTTTTTCACGGATTTTGCCATGATACCATAACATTTTACTATAAAAAAAAATTCACTTTGTTTCCCAGTAGTGGGAGAATTTTTTTGTGAGGGCGGATTTCACCATGATATCAGAACTTTTTATTACCAAAATACTTCTGATGAACAAAAATTGAAATTAGATAGGTATTATTCGTAGATAAATTATGCTAACTCCCCGTCATAAGGTAACAAAAAATATCTAACATATCTACCCCTACAGGGCGGGGACTACTTCTTTTTCAGAGATTTTTTTGATGATATCAGTTGTTTTTTATACGTAGTTTTGGTTAAATGGAATGGATAACCAGAATACAGTTGTGGACTAAAAACTGACGCCAGTCAACAATCAAAGTTTAGAATATTGAGAAGAAAAAAACGTATTTTGTAAAAATTTGAGTCTTGAAGAAATTTTTAAACGAAAATTAAGTTGAAAAACATTTAGAAAAATTTTTGGAGTTGATAACAATTTTGCCAAAAAAAGGTGGAGCTGGAAAAAAATTTTATAAAAAAATTGAGCTGAAAAATCAGTCGGAAAAAATTTGGATTTGATAGAGTTGATGAAGATTTTTTCAGAAAAATTTGGAGTTAATGAAATAGTTGAGAGAAAATTTGATTTGAGTTGAGTTGAAAAAAAAATACCTAAGAAAAAATTCAGTTGAAAAAATCAGTTGGAAGAAATTTGGATTTGATAAAAAAATTCAGAAAAATTTGAAGTTGATGAAAGTATTGAGAAAAAAATTGATTTGAAATGGGGGAAAAAATGAAACTTTGGAGTTGGAAAAAATATTTGCAAAACATTAGAGCTGATAAACTTTTTGTCAGGAAAATTTGGAGTGAGAAAGAAATCGTAGAAAAAAATTTAGAGTTGAAAAAAGGTTTAGAAAAAAATTTTACTCAAAAAATTGTTTGAAAAAAAATTGGAGTTTAAAAATACTGAGAAGATTTTATACTGGTGAAAATTGTCAAAAATACTACAGAATTGAAAAAAAAAAACTAAAAAAAGTTTATTCATGTGTTTTTTAAGTAATCAGCAATCCATGGTAAATAATGTAAAAATATCGTTATTACGACTCCACTTTTTGTAATAGGCAATCTGAAAAGACTATAACTAGTGCAAAAAAAGAGGAGGAGAAATAGCTCCACCTCAAGGATTGATTACTATCACTAAATTCGCCAAATTCGGCAAAACTCTCCTTCTGAAATTAACATTAATTTTCAGAAAGGGTAACAAGCTTTAGAAAGCTTTAAATGATTTGAGATTTTAAACATGTGTAGTTTATACATGTCTTCAATCGCTTTTGTTATTGCCAAAGCTCAACGAATAACAGTTATTTATTATTCGGAGCTTCAACTTGGTCAGTTTTCACATTTTTTAGAAACTTCAAGCTCCTATAAAAAGCTCAAAAAAAGTTCAAATTTCCTGAAATTTGTGACAGTATATGCATTTTCACGCAAGGAACACGCTTTTGGGGTTAATTTTCCGTTTTTCAAAATTTTGGGGCTCCAAATGGGGGGGTGAAGGGTCAATTCTCAAAATTTTGAAAATCCGCTTGGAACATTTTCTCGGGTTCAACGAATACAACCCATCCCCAAAATTTCGTAAAATTTCATTCACACAATTTTTCTCTATCTCTGTTATAATAAAAAATTATTTTGTTAAAATCACAAGTTTCAGCAAAATTTGAGGTTCCAGATCTCCGCGAAATTTTAACCAACAAAGTTCGTTTTGGTCTTAAAAGAAAGAGCTTAAAAAATTAAGAAACTTTGTAATTCAAAGTTTTTTAATTCAACAAGCCTTTTCCGAAAAAAATGAATTTAAAAAACTTGAAAAATCACGAAAACTGTGTCCAAGTTCATCAGAGAATAGATAGTGTGCACGCTGTTCCGACGTTTTCATTACATTTTACGGTTCTGACTGTGTAGGGCGGGGGGGTCACTAGCGTGACCCATGATAATCAAGAGCAAAAAATGTTTGAAACTTTCAGAAAAAATTATGAAGATGAAAAAATCACGCGTAATTTTGACAAAAAAACTTAAATTCCAACGAAAATGTAAAAATTTCATATTATAGTAAATAAGTAATAAAAAATAATTTGCCCAATCTTTACAAATGTCCCCTGAAAGTTAATATCCTCCTTCCTCAATGAAATTCACCAAAAATTGTTCCCTATTTCCATTGAGAACCGCAGATGCAACATTTTGATCACAGATTACGAATGCTGAAAATGAAAAAACTCGTCGCTAGTGAGAGAAAAAATTCTCAAGTAACCGATTCATATCATTCACAGGGTAAAAAAACGGAATCATTGACTGAAATTCAGCCACAATTTCGAAAAACACATTGAAAAACATCAATAAGACAGTAATTGAGCTCGACAATGGGCCTCAAAAATTCCGAGAATTACGGAAAAAGCTACCAATCTACGTAATTGCGTTATTTTTTTCTTCCATATTTCAACCAAAGTACCAAAATTCATTTCGCTGAAAGAAAATAATCCAATATCGAATAGAAAATTAGACTAGAAATATACACCAGACACTCACCATCGCATTTATCGTTTCGTGGCAGGAGGTATTCTACATGACTATGATTTCTATTTGATTCTTCGTAGCATTTTACTGTAAAAAAAAAGAGAAAAAAAACAAATTAATGACAGATACAGATATAATTACTAGGTTATCAAACACCGAGGAAATAATTTAATTAAGTAGGTCTAGGTACATTCATGAAACACGACGAAAAAAAATTCAACAGCCCTTCTCTTTTTTCAAAATAATTTTCCCTCATTTTTTCAAGTTTTACTGGATTCAAACTAATTTTTACAAATTTTCCAGGCCTATTATCAAAGTGTTTTGGGTCATTATACATGTAAATCCAATTACACTTTGACCTCAAGTCTCCAGACTTCCTTCTCAAATTTTTTGTAACGAGCTTCTATCCTAAGGGTGACAAAACTGCTGTTGTATTTCCAAAAATTACTCGATTTTCTGAAAATTGGACGATTTTTGAAAGATCGAAAAATCTTTCGAATCTTGGACGATTTTTTAACAATAAGGTTTCCAAAAGCAAAACGATTTTCTGAAAATTTCACGATTTCACAAAAATTTCAGTTTACCAAAAAATGGGTAGGTAATTTTCTTCAAAAAATTAATTATATGTGTACGTGAATCTAAAAAGGTCCCACTTTGTCGGGATTATTTACGGAGTTATAGCGATTTTTCTGAAGTTGGGTCGAAAATGACGTTTTTGGGATTTTCGGCGTTTCTGATAGTGGCAACCCTGCTCTTTCGAATGCCGCAAACCGCATCTCGATCCGACCTTGCGTTTCGCTTCTATGGAGAGAAACGTCAGCCTACAATTTTGTATTATTTTTACTTCAAAGTTTTCGAATTGTTCATGATCTATATCGAGTAAAAATTGTTTCGGCATACATTTTTATTGAAAATCTATCAAATTTCTAATCGAATGAGACCTTTCCGAGTCTCTATGGAGCAAATCTCTCAGAGATATTCGGATTTGAAGTTGAAACTTTATTACTTTTTTTTTTTCAAAAACTTTAAACACGTTTTTCTTGAAATCGTGTTTTTTGAACTTTCAACTTCAAATGCGCGTATCTCTGAGAGATTTGCACCATGGAGCCTCGTAGTGGTCTTAAATGATCCGAAATTTTATCTAGTATTACGCTCCGGTCATAACTCAATCCCGACAAAGTGGGACCTTTTTAGATTCACGTACACATATTGAAAAACTGGAGAATTTTATGAAAATTGAATAATAATTTTCTACACATTGTATGTTTCTCCGAACACTGAACAATTTTACCAAAAAAGGAAAATATTTGAAAAGTACCTACAATTTAAAAAATTTGGACCATTTTTCAAATATTGAGAGTTTCTATAACAACCATTAGAAGTAGAGGTCTGTTGAAAAAAAACCCACTTAAATATGCACTTCTTATAGCTAACTAGATATAATTCCAATCATCAATAAAAGACTAATGATCTGAATCACAGATAATGAATGCCAAAAATGAAAAAACTTGCCATATTAATAGAAATAAGTTCAAATATTGGTAGCACGATTCATTTCACACAATGGGTATAAAAAACACAAATCATAATGGAAAAAATTTAGTCACAGGTTCGTTAATATGTTGCAAAAAATCATCAAGTATTTGAGCTCGACATTGGGCAATAAAAATGAAAAATCTAAACGAAAACGACTAAAGGATAAAATTATCAAAAAAATTCCAAGTAGGCCAAATTTATCGCAAATCTCACCTAAAAATACGTTTCTCATTGGCGAATCCGAAGATACGTTCAATAATTAGGTACAATTATTTTAATCTGAATATTGCTCAACCACAAATCCATATACACATACCATCTAAATACGTACGTCCCTACAGTGCATATTTTCCTTATAATTGTGCGGGCCTATTGTTTCCAATACCAAATTCATTCCCATTTCAAAAAGACGTCAACGAAATCAGAAAATTGAGGAAATCTGCTTGAAAATTCTTGGGAGTCGAAAAAATGAAAAATTTCGATAAAGTTGAAACCAAAATCCAAATAAAGAAGATTAAATACTATTTGAAACCTTTCAAACGATAATTTCCTCATCACAACTTGTAATATCTACATTGCAGTAAACAATTTAGTCGTTGTCCGGAATAAATTTCGTTGACAGTAGGTTAATTCGGGCGACGCTACACAACCTCCACTAGTGGAACTTTTTTGGCTAAAACACAAAATGTGAGCAACCTCCACAACCTACTGCAAGAAAAACTTGCAGTAGGCAGTGGATGATCTTGTTGATTTTACGCCACTAACCTACACATGTTCCACTAGTGGAGGTTGTGTAGCGTCGCCCGAATTAACCTAATAAAAAAGTGTTAAAAATAATTCAACCGAATTTTTAAACGAATCCACGCGAACGCACAGTATTGAACAAAATCAGATAGGTACGAAATTTGTGAAAACGGGTAAAACATTATCCTGAATCGATTTGAATCTCCGCGTGTACGAAAACCATAACACGTATCTAAAATTGAAACTCCCCCAAAAAAAACAACTCGTACGAAAATAATTCAACAAGAATTAGGTATAAACAAATTCACTTGAACACGAAGCATCGAAAAAACCAGAAATAAAATTCGTAACGAAAAAATACATGAACACAATACATCTCAGAACCGTTAATCAATTTTAAAAGACTTAAAATTACGAAAACCCAAACTATTACTTACACATGAGTATTTGAAAGCATTCATATTTCATCGCCGTACATTCAGCATCCAAGAACGAAAATCCGAAAGAAAATACACGACACATCAGGTATCACAAGATCATTTAATTACGTATCGAATTCCAAATCTAAAAAAAAAACAGGAAAAAGTTGGTAACGTAACACATACATCGTCACTAGGTAAAATCAGACAAACACGAAGTGTTGACAAATTTCAAGTTTAGATCTTCACTTCTTCAACGACCATGTGTTGAACAAAAATGAATCGTAGTAAAACAATAAAAATACTTACAATAGGTTATGCGACGAAAAATGGCTGCTCTTCGATTTAAACTAACCATCGAAACAGATGCACACGTAATCCACAAACTTATTCCATAATGCACTAAAAAATAACACGAAATAATTAACAATAATAATTATTGAAAGTTTTCAATACGAAACACGAATACAATAAACCTTTCGCCACGCCACGTCAGTGACTCAGCATCATGTCTCATGTCACAGACACAAAAAAACGGTTGAACAACAAACTAAACTACAAATAACGTGGTGGTTTCTGATTGGTTGCTCAAGATTCAGTGCTGCTATTTTGAAAAAATTAAGATTTGAGCACTTGACATTTCGAATTTTAGACACGAACGAGATTTTATTTTTCAATAATATTAAATAATACGATTTAAAATTTGAAAAAAAGTATTCTTTGTCAACAGTTTCTCCGTCAACAATATATAGGTATTTAATGCGAATTTACGACAGTGAAACAAATTTAGTTAGGTATTTCATAATTTACATAAGGTCTTGCTATAAAAAATTGTTTTTTCGTCTCAAATGGTCAAATTCACAGCTCACAGCCTTAGAAACTTACAGTACCGACGACGTCAGATTCAAATTCACAAATTGAATGTTATCAAGAATGTAAGGTGCCTCCGATACGAATACGATGTACTCATAAAGAACAAATTAAAACTCGAGTTGCATAATGACTTAAGAGAGATTCAACTATAAGAAACCGAAATCACGAAGCACAACGATCAACGAATTACAGAGACAAGAAATGTCTCACAAAAACGATTTCAGTTCTCAAATGCAAACACTTGTAGGTATACCTAGGTAATACATTCCTTCCTTTCCAAACATCGAGTGGAAACTATACGTATATAATATGTAGCTTTTAATTCGAATTATTCTGCGTTCCTAACTTCCTAGTTTCTATGCGCTTCGTTTTCACTTTACTGACTTTACGTTTACACATACACAATACACATCGATATGAAACATGAACATTGTAGATCTTCCGATCGAGTTTATGAATTATGATAGAAACCCAATATTTATACGTAGAAAACAGGCGAAAGTACTTACTCTGACGAATTCAAATGAAAATTAATAAAGAAAAGAAATATTAATCGAACATCAAGTAAACAGAACAGTGAACTGAAAACTCCAAACATGGCAAATGAATAGTGAAATACAACCGACACGAGACGTTGAGACTTGAAAGACGCTTGTCGCTTAGTCACTTATAATTCTACGACGTAAAATAAAATGAAAATGAGTCAATGTCAAAACATCAAACACACACAAAGCGAGAAAAAATGGCTACCAACTTGGAAGTTGGAACTTGTAAGACGACTGGAACGCGACTGACGCGACGCGTCGTCGCGTCATAATCACGACTTCACGAGATTTGCGCCTTTTTCTAACAACGTTTCTGATTGGTTCATATTGTATAATTTTTATTTTTTATTTTTTTTACAATTTGCAATAATGTTAATTAATGTATAATATTGTTCACTTGATTTTTAAATTTTTATTTAAAATTAAATAGGTACGTAATAATATACAATATTCTTCTAAGGGGGAAAAATATTGGCGAAAAATATTTTTTTACCTATTAGAAAACGATTGAGTTTCAACTTTTTAAGAGGTTTTATTTTTACTTTTAAGAAACCTTGAAAACTCGCGAAAGGTGTGTTTTACGACTAATTCGAGGTTGCTGATTCCGAATCCGTGATCCATTTTCGGCGCCGGTCCTTTGTTCACAAGTTATGACTAGAACCGCACGCCGCCGAGGCCGAGCCCGCGCCGCCGCCGCCGGTGAAATGTGGACGCCGCCGCTTTGAGCCAAATTACTCGGTATGCCGTTGGCCGCAGCCGCCGCCGATAAAAATCGGCGGCGTCAGTTCGGCGTGGAGTTTTTTTACTTTTTTTATTGCAAAAATATGAAAAAATACATTATTTCGCTCTTATATCAAGCAATATTTTTCAAAAAATTTCGCCCTCGCTTCGCTCGGGTAGTATTTTCATCATTTTATTTTGAAAATTGATGATTTTTTATTGATTTTTCAGTCAAAAATCACTGATTTCTCAAATAATCCCCAATTTCAATTTGTTTAGAAAAATCAATGATTCTGACTGAAAGATCTGTAAAAAATGACTGATTTGAAATTTGACCCCTTGACCCTATTTTTTTTGATAGGAAATACCATTTGAAGTTTGATCAGCATATTTTTTCGGGCAGATCACGAAAAAAATGGTAAAAAATTCCATCACCAAAAGATTTCTCTCAATCTGTTTTTTTTTTTTTTTTTTTTTGTTGCACATTTCGTTTACAATTTTCATAACTTTTGACACTTGAAGTCGATCTTCTGAGGAAAGGAAGGATTCTATAAAAATGAATAGAACATCAATCGAAGAGCCAAAAATTTCTTTTTTGTCGAGCTCGATTATCTAGCTTCTTCATGAATAAGAAAAGATAACTTTTCGAGCTATTTTAATTGAAAGTTTAAAATTCAACTTATTTTATTATAAATCTGAAAAACTAAGCCTCACAAGAGAAAACCAATTCGATTAATGGGGAAAAAAATTACGTTCTACCATGTATTATGCTCTACTTTTTTAAAAACAGATTTGATTTTTACCAGAAAATTTACTTTAAATGTCAAAGTTAGGTACTTCAAAAAATGTAAAACAAAGTCAAAAAATGTTGAAACAATTTTCGGTGATGGAATTCTTTATTATTTCTTCCATGATCAGCGCGAGAAGTTCCATAAAAATCACCCATTACATTTCAAACAGCATTTTAAAAGTTTGAAAATGATGGCCTGAGACAAAGAATCGCATGGCGCCCCGGATTCGTGTTTAGCGACCTCGAATTAGACTATGGCCGAATTCCAAGCGCGATCCGGCAATAAAAATTTTCTCCTCCAAAAATCCTCACTTTTTCGGCAAAAAAAATGGTCCGAGCGATTTTACAGCCGGATCGCGCTTGGAACTCGGTTATAGGCTAATTCGAGGTCGCTGAATCCGAATCCGGTGCCGGATTTCCGTTTAGACGCCGCGTTTTTACGATATTCACGCGTGAAAACTGCGAAAATTGGAACGAAAATTGCCGAAATCAGCTCTGCAAATGGCCGGATCAAAAATCCAGCCACGCTTCGAAAATACAAAAATTCAACCTTTTCCATCATTGTCACTATGAAAAAAATCAAAACCGATAAAAATAAACATCTAAACCACAATGAAATTAGAGTGTATTTATTACAGCGGTTTACTTTACACATTTATGTCATATCTATATAAATTCAGTACACAAAAAAGGAAAAATAAAATAAAAGGAGAAGAGAAAAAAAAAACCAATAAGCACAAAGGTGGTAAATACGTGATATCAGGACACTATTACATAGCTCCTTAATACAATTAATTATTAAAAACATCACAAATCGTTTCTAAAATCTATCAACAACAATAAAGACGTAAAACTTTAACAAAAAAATTTCACAAACAACGCGCGCTGTATTTGCATTCGCCAAAATACCCTTAAACAAATACCCAATTTCCAATCCAGACTTCGAAAAATACCAGTCCGCTATACATCTCTACAAAAAATCGCCTGGACGCTTTTCTTTTCCAAAAAAATAATAAAATAAAAAAACAAAATAACTAAAACAAAAAACGATCAAAAGAGAAAAATACATAATAAAATGA
The DNA here is from genome assembly GCA_033439095.1 of Pseudococcus viburni. Lineage (NCBI taxonomy): Eukaryota > Metazoa > Arthropoda > Insecta > Hemiptera > Pseudococcidae > Pseudococcus > Pseudococcus viburni. Next base: position 392,596 of record JAVBJF010000328.1, on the reverse strand, counting down.
CACGTATTTGTCCTCGCTCTGCCGTACACGCCGGGGTCACTGGGTTCTACCGAAAAATACGCAACTGGGTAATTTTTCCCTCAGCCAGTCGTCATACATCGTAAGATTTATTGTCAATTCGAATCAGTAAAAAATTTTAATCAGTCGCAGATTAGCAGACTTATTCGTCGCTGTGTTGAAAATTTCCCTTCGCGTTTAGAACCTTCAGTGCCATAGTCATTCTGGCATTGCACCCTCGTAATACTACAGGCGTTCGTTTCGATCGACAAGAAATACTGTAATAGGTCAATTTTTCCATTAAAAAAAAACGACTAAATAAGAAATACACATTATGGCGTCAACGCTGTCACCTTCTCCGGTTGCAGTGCTGTTGGAGCACTTGGTATAAGTAAATAAATCGTTCGCCACAATCTTCCATTTCCCTTCGTCTCTCTTTCCCTACGAGTAGAGTTTATAGTAAAAACTATTTAACAACTAGGCAAAAAAAATACATATCACATAAATACATACAAGAGAAAGAAAACCCGATGAGGAGAAGGGTCGACCAGCGACGATTATGATAACAAGGAGAATGATACAGGGATACCCTCCGTTGATGGAGGATTTTCAATTCAATCTGAAAAATCACTGAGGTTTTGGAAAAGCTTCGATAATTCGAAACTCTGATTCGTCTGACCTCGTTCGTCAATCGGTATAATTTTTATGGAAGTTGCGGGAGGTATAATTATTCGAAAAATTACATCCGGTCGTCTAATTCCGCCTATTTCTCGTCCTATTGTAGCGTTTTCAATCATTTTGCCCCATTTTGAGGGAGGTAGGGGAGCATAGGACAGTTTCAGGGAAATATTTTACGATAAGAAACCGAGCTACTTCTAGATAAAATTATTATTTATACGATGAGTAAAGATCGTTTTCTCGAGAGACGCCATTGCTCGAGAGCTACGATTACGTTTAGACGAATCCTTCGGTCATCGGAGTAGGCAACGGAGCATCGGCCCTAAGGGCCTTGGAAATGAACGTTGGCTCGGATGCCGAGTGGAGCCGTCGGGTTCCTTATCTGGTTATTTTATCCAGTACGTTACTGATACGTTGCTCGGACATGTTGGGTAACAGTTTATGGATTATGTCGTGCACGAATTGATCGCTGATGCCGGGACTGGAACGTTCGGCCATTTCGAAAGCGTTTTTGACCTCTTCGATGACGTCTTGCTTGGTCGAGGATAGCTCTTGACTGTGGTATTGTCTTCTTTGGATCTGCGAACAAAAAATTGAAGTAAGAATTTGAGAGGAAATTGCAGAAGTTTTAATTTTGTATTCCGCTAAACATTAAAAACATTGAAAATTTCGTAGCCTTCGATAAATTGGCGACTTTGCAATTTTTATGAGAATATGGAAAATTTATTTGAAAATTTTTTGCAATAATTGTTCGTCTCAGTGGCTGAAAGATTGCCCCAGATTGTTCGCTCACAGTCTCGGGTATTCCTTAATATTTTTTTATCAAAAAATACCAATTTTTTCCAACTTGACGTCATTTGACATTTGAAAAAAAATCCATTAAATATAAACGTCTCAATTGTTTAGTAAATGAATAATGGCGAGTTGGTACTGAAGGGTTCGCGCACCGTCTCAGGCATTTCTCAACATTTTTCATCAAAAAAATTTCTATTTTTTCCAACCTGAGGTTATTTTACATTTCAAAAAAAATCCATTATAATATCAAAAAATGTCTTAATTTTTTAGTAAATGAATAATGGTGAGTTGATACCGAGGGTAGGGTGGGCCGAAAAACCAAAAATTTTGATTTTTGAAAAGTTACCCCCACGAAAGTTGTTGGCTGGATAGTCTAGAAAAATAAAATTAAAAATTTCAAAAACTCAATGAAATTTTGAAATTATTTTTGATCAAGAACAATTTCCTTCAAAATTTGATACTCAAGTATTCAAAATTTCATCCAGTAAGACCAAGAACTGATTGAACAACGTGAAAGTGTCAATTTTGAGGAATATTATTCTTAAAATAATTTTTCAATTTCAATATTGGGGCGTTACAAATGTTTCTGATTTCGTTGATTAGGAATCTCAATTGTCAAAAAATCGACATAACAGGCATCATAGCGAAATTCTGAAGAAAAAAAGTGACCAAAAAGTGATCAAAAATTCAATTTTTTTGGGAGTGGGGCAATTTTACAGTTTTTTGGGAGATTTTTTTCAATTACAGGCATCATAGTGAAATTTCGAAGAAAAAAGTGACTTAGTGACTTTTTTTGAGTAAAAAGTGACCAAAAGGTGACCAAAAAAATTACCAAACAGTAACCATAAGTAACTAAAAATTCGATTTTTTCGGGGGAATTTTTTTACAGTTAAAAGAGGGCTGAGAATTCAAGAAAAAATGAGGGGATGAGGGGAGGAGGTCAAAATTCAATGAAAAAATTAGGTTATCTAAAAATCCAATTTTTTTAGTGGCACTTTAGGAGGCAGATATACATAATTAATTTAATTATACAGATTTAAGCAAAGAAAAATTGAAAAATGACGAAATTTATTGATTTATTCTGTCAAATGGGGAATTGATTAAAAAATCAATAATTACGTTACTGATTTAAAAAAACAGAATTTTTTCAAATTTATAAATATAATTATTGAAATACTGACCGAGCAAAGCGAGGGCAAATTTTTTTTGAAAAATTATTATCAACTTTTAATTATTTTCTTAAAGAATTTTGAAAAATAGCAATTTTTACGTAAAAATTAGAATTTTTGCTTGAAAATGCGAAAAAAGTGACTTTGGGAGGAAAAAAGAGACTTTTAGTGACCTTCAGATGAAAAAAGTGACTTTTAGTGACCAAGTCGAAAAAAGTGACCTGCAATGATGCCTGAAATATTTCACATTAAACTCGATTACTTTTTAATGAGCTTTTCGCCCAATTTTTCTCGACTAACCCTGCCCCCTCCTCGAGCTAAACTCATATCCACGTAAAAATAGAAAAAAAAATCTCTCGACAGGGCAAAATGGCGATTCGTACCTCAGATACGAGGGGATATATTAGCAACGATAAGCTAGCCGATCTATTGGCCGATGTCGATTTGGAAGAAGAACTGCTACGATTTCGATTATGTTTCCTGTTATCCGCCGCCGCCGCGTATTCGGTCTCGATCGAATTTCGCTTCAGTTCGCACTCTTTGGAAAGTCTTTTCTCGGTGATATGAGGCGATGCCGGAGTACTAGATGGGTATCCTCTCGCCTGATTCTGCAGCGTGGAAAAAAAAACACAAACCCCAATAAAATCGATCCACATCCAGGTAAAGTAGCAGATAATTCGCCGAGTTCACTTACAGCGTTAGTTTTATCGTTTTTGAAATGATTCGGAGTCATTTCGGCCTTAACAGGGGAGCTTTTTGGTAAAGATGGCGTCGACGGAGCCGATCCGTTTTGCTGTTGTGGTTTTTTAATCGAACCTCCGCCGGGGCCACCGCCGCCACCGCCGCCAACAACGACTACAGCGCTGGATCCGAGGCCGCCGCCGCCGAAACTGTGATTACCTTCGGACGAGGCTGGCGGTGGTTTCAGGGCACTGGTACTTTTCACCGTCATAATCCATGGCTCGTCCAGATCGTCGTCGCCTTTGCCATTTTCTTCGCTGTAACAAAAAAAATGATCGAATCGTTCAATAAAATTAATTTTTTTACAAAAAATCAATTGTAGGGGTGTCTACTAGATCTGGAGAATGAAAATTATTGCTATTTTCTAGTATTTCTTTCCATTTTTATATAATTTTTCTGGCTCCAAATTTGCCCTAAAATAGCCCCCCTTCCCGTATACCTGTTTTATAGGAAATTTCAAGCACTTTTTTAAACATTCAAGAAGTTTCAAACAAATTTTAGAAATCAACAGGAAGGATTTTAGCAGAACTTTTCAAACAAATTTTGCAGAACATTTTCCCTGAGCTTTGGAAAAAAATATCCTCCTTCCTACTTTTTATCATTTTTTAAACTGATAAATGTTTTTTAATTGCCTCCTCCCTCTCCCCTTCCTTCTCAAAAGGTTGTACTCCAATTTGTCTACAAATTTGGCCCCAGCTAAATCAGGGCAAAAATTTCAAAAAATAAAATTTTCAAACACCAAAAAATACTCTTGGAACGAATTTTATGCTTTTTTTCACCAATATTAAATTTCAGGGGGAAAAATTACTCAACACGAATGAAGAGAAGGTAAATTTTCAAAAAAAAAATTTGGATGAATTTTGTGACATTTTTATCCATATAAATTCATCAAAATTCCAAATTCAGATGGAAAAATAATTTGGCTCGGGTGAAGTCAGAGAAAAAATGTTTGAAAATCGAATTATCAAACACACAAAAAAGGGCAAAGCATGAATAATTCATTATCAGAAAATAATATGAAAAAGTTTTAGGTAAGCACAAAATTTATCAATTTTTCACAAAGTTGAAGTGACAGTTATACAGGGTGTCCACAATATTTCAGAAATAACTTTCCTTGACTTTTCCAGGTTTTCCAAACCAATTTTTAGAATTTTTCCGGACCCTTTCACACGTGATATTCATGAAGCATGAAAAAGAGGGTAATTTTTTCGAATGTCTAACGATTTTTTTTTCAAAAATCTCGACTTTTTACGAAATTTTAAGATGTTCTTTTTCCGGCCACAAAAACAACTCAAATTCGATTTCGAAAATTTCTGACCCCCCCCCCCAAACTTGAAAACTTGAATTAATTACGGAAAAAATTTCAAATCAAAGGCCAAAACTCGATTTTAGAGCAGAATTATAAAGTTTTAAAAAATAAAACAAATCATGTTAGGGCGTCTACCAAATTATGTGAATGAAAATTCGGATTTTTCCAGGCTGAAAATTGAAAAATTTCTTCATAATTTATGCCCCCGTCTACCCCAGAAAAAACATGCTTTAAATTCATATGTACATTCCACCAACGTCTCTGAAATGCTTGTCTCAGTAAATGAAAAATCGATGATAGGGGAAAACATCAATTATTTTATCAGGGGTGCCGAGAAACCTAAATCCTTGACGGCCAAGTTCTTAATTTTTTTTTTGGGGGGGGGGAGGAGGGACGCCTCATTCCAGAAATTACATTCCAACTCTAAAATTATCCCTTAAATCGTAATTTTTCAAAAATGTTGGCAATTTTAAAATAATCCAAATCCTACAACAATTTTTTTTCCGTATTCTACCTCAAAATTAAGTCATATACTTTTGTTATATTTTTTCTCCTCAAAACTTATATTTTCGATGCTTAAAAATCAAATTTTTAAAATGCTTTTTCGCTCGGGCAAAATTCATTGGTCTCATATTCACATTGAAATAACAAAAATTCATTTTAAAAATCTCAATTTTTCTTGAAATTTTACGCTCTTCCTTTGCTTGGGACAAATAGACAATTTTTCAGGGTTTTTCAACTACATACAATGACATTAATAGGTTTGAAAAAAAATTACGAATTTGGAATAAGCAATGATGTGAATGAGAGGGAGAAGGGGTAAAAAAATTTAGTTCGATCGGAAAATTCGTGTCATCCCCCCCCCCCGAAGTTCAGTTTTATGCCTGAATAACTTGATTTTCAAAATTTTCAATCTTGTTCCCTGAAGCCAACTTTACATAAAATTTAGTTGGATTGAAATCCAAGGTAGGTACTAGGTACGTAATATTGACGTAGGTATCAGATACTTGGGGAAATTGAAAACCTGAATCGAGATTGTCACAGATTTTACTCCCTCCCTCCTCCTCCTCACCCACCCGACAAAATGCCTTCCGAACGTCACTGGTTGGTTTAAAAAATTGAGTTTTCATGAGAATTCGTGAAAAAAATAAGGAGGGGTGTGAAAATAAGGGAGGAACGTAAGAAAATTAGGGTCAAGTCTAAAAAAGCTTTGGGGATCTCGGAACCCCTGCATTTTATTGAGATATATTGATGTGTTGAGCCAGAGTAAAACGAGGGAGAAAGTTTTTGCGAAAAAATACCTTCAAAAGATGAAAATTCATTACATTTTCTATATTGAGGTTTTCCAAAACGTGAACAATTTCGTTTTTTTTCAACCTCGTGGTCAAGGGCTTCATGGCACTCCTATCTCATCACAGCTTATAAAAAGTAAATTTGCAAAAAAATTAGATTTTAAACGAATTCTGTGAAAAGAAAGAGCGTAAATTACCCCTGAGCGTGGCGAAAATTTTTTTGGTTGAAAATTCGTAATTTAATGGACAAAAGCATGCATTTGAATATTAATTTTCGGTACATCACGGTAAAATGACGAATAAAAATATCAGGTAAGAGATGTAATAATTTGGCCCTATGGGGAGCGAGAGTGAATTTTTTTGAAAATTTTATAATAAAATAAGCCAACAAACACTTTTCTAGATGATTTATCCTTCCTTACGGATTTTGAAAAAAATTCCCTCCAGGTTTTCCAGAAAATTTTATGAAGCAGGGAACCAAACATGAAGGTAACTACAGTGGTAATTCCAGATAGAAAAATCATAATTGTGAAATTTTGACCCAAAAAGTCGAATAATGATATTTCGAAGAAAAAGAAGACGAAAGTGCTGCCCCAGGGAATCGAGGACGGAAATTTTTATGAAAAATTAAAGTTGAAAAAGCATTCAAAGGCAACCCTTTGATTGAAAAATATCAAAAAAATTTGTTTTGGTAGGTAGTAAAATAAAACGTGTGCTATTTTTTTGTTTTCTTGCCACTGAACTGAAATTCTAGCAACCTATTTTCTTGTTTTGCTCGTTTCAATTGAATGGGTCACAACAAAAAGGGCATAACTCAGCATATGTCCTTTTTGATGCGACAAGCGATTCGTATTCTCTGAAGTTTTCTCTATCCAATGAACACCCTCCCACCTTCCAATATGTTTTCCTCGAAGAGTTATGGCGTTTTTAAAATGCAATTTCGGTACCTACATTGCATGTTTGATTTACGAGAATTTGCGTAATGCTTAATTTTTTCACTGTGCAGATGATTGTAAAATTTTAAAATTTTAATGAAGTGTTTTTTTTAGTTAATTTTTCGTCATAAATTTGAAAAAATAATAAAATTCGTCCAAAATGTATTTTTGAGTCGTCATTTTTCAAAGTGCGATATATCCGCTCTCTGAAGAGGTAATTTGAAATTTTTTTCACGAAAATGTTCCTTTTTTCATTCTCTGCAACTTTTGTGTGAAGATTTTTTTTTTTAAATTTTCACTTTCGGAAAAATTATACGTCATCAAACGTAGAAGGGTCGAAAAGAAATTTTGTCACAGCAAACAGGACATATAACTCAAGGCTCATTTTATGTCAACTCGACCAGGTTTCGACCTTGGATCTTTCGATTTCGCTCAATTTTTTTTACGAGTTCTCCTCGATGGTCTAATGAAGGAATCACCGCCATTCCGACCCTAATCCTTCAGGGGAGGGGGGTGGCCCTTGTAATTTTCGTATAATTGGGATTTTTTACGAAATTGCTTAACTTTGAAGGAGCATATCTCGAGATTGGTTAGGTCTAAGATAAATCCGTTCATGCTGTTTTGTAGAGAATTGAAAGGAGATTCAAAATTGATAATCACTTTTTGAAAAGTTTAAAGTTGAGCTTTTGTGATGGAAGCTCAACTTTCATGATAAGTACAAAAGATGAAGAGCCCCATTAAAAAATCTGAAAAAATTACTATGAAGAGAACTTTTGATGCATTTTTCAACTAATTACTTTTCAAGATGAGATCTCAATATCCCTGGGGGGCACAGGGGTCCTAAATATTGGTCAAAATTCAAAAAAATGTAAAAAGTGAAGTAATATATCGATTTCTACTAATTAGAAGGCGTTGAGTTCGAATATGTGCTTAGTTTTTTCATTCGACCCTTCTCAACCTCCCTATCAGCCCCCTAATGAGGTCAAAATTCAAACAAATGAAAAATAACGTATGACGTGTCGTCTGTTGGGTTTTTGAGGGCGCTGAGTTCGAATATTTGGTTATTTTTGGGATTCCACCCTTTAGTGCCCCCCTAGCCCCCAATTTTGAAAAAAACATATTGATTTTTTAAATGATTTAGTAATTTTGGAGTCAGTGTGGAGAACGAAGGAGGCGGATCGAGAAAGTAAGTTGATAATCGAGCTCAGCACCCTCGAATTAGTAGAAATCGATATGACACATGCTATTTCCATTTTTTTGCATGTGATTTTTCAAAATTGGAGGCTAGGGGGGCACTAAAGGATCGAATTCCAAAAATAAGCAAATATTCGAACTCAGCGCCCTTAAAACCCCAACAAACGACACGTCATACGTTATTTTTCATTTTTTTGAATTTTGACCTTATTAGGGGGCAGATAGGGAGGTTCAGAGGGGTCGAATGAAAAAACTAAGCACATGTTCGAACTCAACGCCTTCGAATTAGTAGAAATCGATATATTACTTCACTTTTTCCATTTTTTTGAATTTTGACCAAAATTTAGGACCCCTGTGCCCCCCAGGGATATTGAGATCCCATCTTGAAAAGTAATTAGATGAAAAATACATAAAATGTTCTCTTCATGGTAATTTTTTCAGATTTTTAAATGGGCCCCTCATGTTTTGTACTTATCATGAAAGTTGAGCTTCCATCACAAAAGCTCAACTTTGAACTTTTCAAAAAGTGATTATCAATTTTGAATCTCCTTTCAATTCTCTATAAATTCGGATGAACAGATTCATCTTGGACTTGACCGATCTCGAGATTTGCGCCTTCAAAGTTGAGCCATTTCGCCAAAGATCTCAATTATACGAAAATTACAAGGGCCACCCCCGGCCCCCCTGAAGGATTAGGATCGGAATGGCGGTGATTCCTTCATTAGACCATCGAGGAGAACTCGTAAAAAAAATTGAGTGAAATCGGAAGACCCAAGGTCAAAACCTGGCCGAGTTGACATGGAATGAGCCATATGTCCTTTTTGCTGTGACACGTTCAATTGCCAGTAGACACCCAATAATTGTAAATACCAAAAATACGACTTACTTATCGGAATTCTCGGATTCGGTTTCGCTTTCTTCATTCCTCTGCGATTTCCATTTCTTATACCTATCGATCAGGTCAATTAAGTACGAATTCTTTTTGGCTTTTCGTATAAATGGGAACTTGAGTAACTCTTTAGCCGTAGGTCTCTGCAAAATACGTAAAAAAAAATTACAACCCAACGTCGTCGCTCGAATATTATAATTTACTCGCCCCAGCCGACTGCTTTAATACTTTACATTTTATAATTACGAAACTTCACTCTGGCTCGTCCGAGTCGTGCTTTTTTTCCCACAAACCCATAATCCATTTGAACGCGACTCGAACGAACTTCAAACTAATTAAAACACGCGCCGGAAAGCTCGTCCGAAAACGTGACCGTATTAGAATTTCGACCAAAAACCAGTGGCGAGCTGCTGAGGAGAGTAAAAGTATACGTACATTTTCCGGATCTTTATTCAAGCACGCTTCGACGAATTCTTTAAACTGCTTGGTATAGTTGCCGATTAACTGGGGAGGATTATTCTTTGGTATTAGAAATAGCACGCGCATCGGGTGCATTTCCGAATTCGGTGGCTCTCCTTTGGCCAGCTCGATCGCCGTTATTCCTAATGACCAGATATCAGCCTGTTTCGAGGGAAAAAAGACAAATTAATTCTCAACTCGAAAAAAAAAATGACTTGAAATTATTTGAATTTTTTTTAGCAGTTTACCTTTGAATCGTAAGCGGATTGTTTGATGACTTCGGGCGCCATCCAGAATGGCGTACCGACGAAAGTATTACGTTTACTGGTGGTGTTGGTTAACTGCCCAGCGACGCCGAAATCTGCCAGCTTTACGTCGCCCATTTCGCTTAGAAGCACGTTAGCAGCTGTAAAATAAAATTGACCGATAAAAAAAACATTCGTTGAAATACATTTAAAAAACTACAATAAAAATCACTGCAAATATCGAATAAATTTTGGAAAAATTACGAGAAAATCGTCTTAAAATGCTATAAAAACAATTGAAAAATCGTGAAAATTTTCAAATCACGTCCGACTGCCCAGAAAATAACGATTTTTGAGCGTCGATGTTGAAAAAAAAACATTTTACACTTGTAGGTAATTTTCAGAGTTGTCATTTTACATGTAGAATATCTTATTCTACATTTTACGTAAAAATGTAGAATAAGTTAAATTTTTACGTAGAATAAGTGTAAAATGTAAAATAAGCTGTACGGCTCTTCTGATTGGCTAATAAGACAATGATGGCTTGAAAAACCGATTAAGTACTAATACTAAGATGTAGGTATTTACTTTTATAATTTCTAATTTCAAGTTTCAATAATATTTTTATTTTTATAATTTTTGATTTTGAATTTTAATCTTTCGATTTGATTGAAGTACTCTTGTTATTTTTAATAATTCAATTTTTGAACTTTTCATTTTTTCAAATTTAAACAACTTTTTGTCTAAATGTTTGCCATTATTATTATTCTGTTAATCAGTCGTTAATCTGGATTTTCAATTTCTTTAGTAAACAAGATTTCCACTTTTCAGCCCAAAATTTCATGATGATATCATCATCATCACTTTATCAGTCTTTACTCTTTAGCTAGGTAATGAGATTTTTTTCAAAAAAAGATTCAAAACGTATTAATAGGTCTCAGATCGGTAAAAAACTCATGAATTAAATATTACAGTCGAGAAATTTGAACATAATTCAATGAAATTTACGTTTTTTTCAGCTTATTTTACATATTTTACTTATTTTACTTATTCTACATTCTACATTTTTTCCAAAACTTATTCTACTTTACTTATTCTACATCTTATTCTACATTTTATTCTACATTTTACATTCTACACGACAACTCTGGTAATTTTCAACTGATTCAAAGTCGCTGATCACGAATCTGGTATCTAAAAATTTGTGCCCCTAGCTGGAACCACCAAAAATGATATTTTTGAGCTAAAAATTAGCGATTTCTCCAGAACAAAGATCGAGTTCGAAATTGAGGTCGGATTCGTGATCATCGCCCCCAAATTAGTCGAAAACCACTCTTACCTAAAATTTTTTGGAATCGAAAAACAACATTTTTAGGTGAAAATTTTTTCTGCATTAATTGAATATTAAAACCGTAAAAATGAACCTTAGATTCGTCATCAAGGGCTTCAAAATAGTCTGTACCTAATTTTTTTGAAAATCGCCGAAAATTGAAAAAATCCCTGGGTGAACAATTTTTCTGCCACAGATCGTTTAGAAAAATGTCTGAGGGGGTATTTGAAAATGGGAAATTCATGGTCGTCGTCGGTTTTGCCTTTGCTGATCGCGGTTGCCAAAAAAATGGATTTTTTGAGCAATACGTGTCACTATTTCGGGCTAACTCCTAAATAATTTTGCCACAAATGGGATTTTGACGAGCCTAGTCTAGATTCATTCATAATTCGACTTTTTCAATTTTTTTAACTTCATATTTTCATTGCTTTTTAAATTTTATTTCAATTACTAATAGAGTTGAGAGAAATTTTGAAAAACATGAAGTTGATTTTTTTTTGAAAAATTCGAAGTGGGAAATTTTTTTAAGAAATTGTCAATTGGAAAAATTCTAGAGTTGAAATTAATTTTCGAGATGGTGAAAAATTTTCCAACTGTAAAATTTTTTCAACTTTATATGTATATTTCAAGATTTCTTCCAACTTTGAAATTTCTTCCAATAATTTAAAAATTTTTCCCCAAGTTTTTTTTTAGCTTTGAATAATGGAAAAAAATTTTACTTTCAACAGTTTCAACTCAATAATTAGTAGAAATTCAGAAAAATATACGTTGAAAATTTTTTAAAATATCAAGTTGAAAAAAATGTTACCTACTGCAGGAAAAATTTGAAAATTGGACACAATTAATTTTGAAAAAATGGAATTTAAAAAAATTTAGAATTGAAAAAATTTGAACTTGGGAATTAGAATGACAATCTTGAGAAAATTTCAATTGGGAAAAAAATTACTGGTAGAAAATTTTTAAAATTGCATACTCACAGCGTTGTAAAAAATTTGGAATTAAAGAAATTGGAAAAATGTAGAGTTGAAAAGAGTTGAACTTGGATCGTCGAAATTCCATTTTCGGCAGAATAAATTCCAAAAAATTAAATTAATCGTGATTTTTGGCTAATTTTTGATCGTTGATTAGTAATCTGACAGTGACATTATTTTCCAACATTTGTTACTTCACACTTCAGAATTTTTGAAATTTTTTCGAAACCCCAGTCAATTTGTTACCATATGTGAGCCTGAATATAAAAACCACTCTTAGGTAGATGTCAAAAATTAGTTTTTGAGTTGAAGTTCTCCCTTGATTATACACCTGAAAGGCTCACAATCAGTGTCAGCTGAAAAACTAATTTTCGATGGTTTCTATATCCTAGCTCACATATGGAGTGAATAATTCTCTACTTTTTATTTTCTCGACAAAATTATTTTAACAAGTGCCAACGGTATCTTTTCAGCCTTGCATTTTGAATTTTAAAAAATTACAAATTTTGAAAATTATTTTAGTATCAATATTTTCCCCAAAAATTCCACCAATTTCCATTTTTTACCTCAACCCCATTTTTCAGGAATATTTTTAAGAAGTCACTTTTTTGTGTTCTTTTTTTCTATCTTCTGTAAGAAAATTAAAAAAATTATTTTCGTGGAAATTTTTCCGTCTTAAAAGGAATATTTTAACCCCAAAAAAACATTGACGACTATTTTTCACTAAATTACTCTCTCCTCCATGCTTCATGAATATCATATGTGAGTCTGGATATAGAAACCCACCTTAGATATCAAAAATTCGTTTTTGAGTTGAGATTCCACCTTGATTCTACTCCCTCTGAAAAGCTCAAAATCAGTGTCAACTTGAAAACTAATTTTTGACCAACCTAAGGGAGATTTCTACATCCAGACTCGCCTATGTAAAAGGGGTGAAAAATTTCGAAAAATTGCGCTGGAAGATCTGGAACTTTACCTATACTCTTCGTGGTGGAGATTTTTAAGAATTAAAAAAATGCATTTCCCAAGCTTCTCTTCGTGTTTTTTTTTCTTTCTCAAATTTTGGGGCAAGTGAAAAATTCCCACCAATGATATTTTAAGGCAAGAATATATGAAGACGATTCTCGAATAAATCCTATCAAAAAAATTTTTCAATTTTTTTTTACGGGAGATGAGAAGAAAAACACAAAAAAGTGGCCTCTTAAAATGAACTTGAAAAATTGGGTAAAATCAGCGATCCGACGTCAAATTATTCAAAAAAATGGCCGAAGGGAGGCATTCAAACCCGGAGAATGCATTGCAGTCTTTAGTTATGCCATAAATGGTCACAGTTCCTTAAAAAATGCGATTTTAGAGTGACGCGTTAAAAAAAAAAAAACTCGAATTATAAATGATTTTAGGCCGAGTCAAAATCGTAAAAGATTCAATAATATCGAATTTCAATCTTTCGTAAACAAATCTGAACAATAATTCCACAATTTTCACGATTTTATGTCAATTTTGATGTTTTTTTTTTAAACAACTGTTTAAAGATTTTGATTACACAGGTCGACATTTTTGAACTTTTGAAATGCTGTTAGAAGTTTAATGGGTGATTTTTATAGTATTTTTCACGCTGATCACGAAAAAAGTAGTGAAAAAATTCCATCGCCCAAGGATTTTTCACAATTTGATTTTTTTGTTGAACAGTTTTTCTACTTTTTTTGATAATTTTTGACACTTAAAGTCGATTCTCTCTTTCTAAAAAAAAAGGTTCTAAGAAAAAAATGAATAGAACATAAATTGTAGAGCGTAAAATTTCCTTTCTGTAGAGTCTGATTCGTTTCCTCGTAGAAGGCTTACCTTTCGAGATATTTTAGTTCAAAGTTTAAAATTCAACTTTTTTTGAATTGAAAATATCTCAAAAACAAAGCCTTCTAAGAAGAAACTAATTCGACTCTACAGAAAATAAATTTTACGAAAATTCAATTTTTTTGGGAGGGGGCAATTTTACAGTTTTTTGGGGGATTTTTTTAATTACAGGCATCATAGCGAAATTTCGAAGAAAAAAGTGACTTGGTGACTTTTTTTGAGAAAAAAGTGACCAAAAGGTGACCAAAAAGTAACCAAAAGTAACTAAAAATTCGATTTTTTCGAAGGAAAAGAGGGCTGAGAATTCAAGAAAAAATTAGGGGAGAGGGGGTCAAAATTAAATGAAAAAATTAGGTAATCTAAAAATATAATTTTTTTAGTGGCACTTTAGGAGGCAGATATACATAATTAATTTAATTACACAGATTTGAGCAAAGAAAAATTGAAAAATGACGAAATTTTTGGAACAAACAATTAATATAATGACCTATATCTATTCTCTAAATCTAAATCAGTCAATTTTCGTAAAACTGTGCCTTTTTGAATCAGTAAAATGAATTTATTTGAAAATCGGTGATATTTCAATTGTTTGATTGATTTATTTTAGTCAAAATTATTGATTTATTCTGTGAAATGGGGAATTGATTAAAAAATCAATTACTTTACTGATTTAAAAAAACAGAATTTTTTCAAATTTATAAATATAATTATTAAAATACTGACCGAGCGAAGCGAGGGCAAATTTTTTTAAAAAAATCATTATCAAATTTTAATTTTTTTCTTAAAGAATTTTGAAAAATAGCAATTTTTACGTAAAAATTGGAATTTTTGCTTGAAAATGCGAAAAAAGTGACTTTGGGAGGAAAAAAGTGACTTTTAGTGACCTTCAGATGAAAAAAGTGACTTTTAGTGACCAAAGTCGAAAAAACTGACAAACACCCTAAAAAAGTGACCTGCTATGATGCCTGTAATTTACTATGTTCTATTCAATTTTTTTCATAGAAACCTCTCTTTCAGCAAAGAATCGATTTTTTGTAATGAACCACATTTTTAACGTTTCTCATTTGCAACAATGGGAATATCAAAGGGCGGCAAATTGACATTTTTCTTTTTACGTATAATTGATTCTAATTCTTGTTTCTGACTTACTTTCTAGCGCAGAGTTCGAATATGATTTCGGTTTTACCCCCATCGCATCAGGATTTTTTATAATTGGAATTTTTTGTTGAAAATTCGTTTTACATTTTTTAATGTAAATTTTGACCATTAAAGTCGATTTTCTGGCAAAAGAAACGGCCCTACGAAAAAAATGAAAAGAACATAAATTGTAGAGCGTAAAATTACCTTTCAGTAGGGTCCAATTGGTTTTTTCTTAAAAGGCTAAGTTTTTGAGATATTTTCAATTTTAAAAAAAGTAACTTTCAACTAAAATATCTCGGAAGCTAAGCCTTCCAAGAAAAAACTAATCGGACTCTACAGAAAGGAAATTTTACGCTCTACAATTCATGTTCCATTCATTTTTTTCGTAGAACCTTTGCTTTTTTCTGAAAATCGATTTCAAGTGTCAAAAGTTATCAAAAAAAGTAGAAAAACTGTTCAGCAAAAAATTCAAATTGTGAAAAATCCTTGGGCGATGGAATTTTTTCACTATTTTTATCGCGATCAGCGCGAAAAATGCTATAAAAATTATCCATTAAACTTCAAACAACATTTTCCATGTCGACCTGCGTTATTATATTTTCTATCCTCCCATTTTTCTTCTTACAAGCCTCAAATTATCCAAAAATTAATCCAATTTATAACCTACGAATACGACTAAACCACTCACCCTTAATATCTCTATGCAGCTTTCGTTCGCTGTGTAAATAATCTAAACCTTTGAGCACCTCTCTTAAAATAATGGCAATATGCATTTCTTCGAAATTTCCAGCCTTCATCAAATCCAAGGCGGAACCACCTCCGAGATATTCCATAATAATCCATAATTTAGTGCCCTAAACGACATAAAAATGAAAATATTCCATTAATAAACCTCCATCTTGGTCCTCATCTGACCACTTCGATAAATCAATATTTCAACGTACCTTAAGGTAAGATCCGTAATACTTGGTGACATACGGACTGTCGCACTGCGATAACACCATGATCTCTTGCTGTATATCTTCGATTTCATCTTCGGCTTCTTCCAAATCGATAATTTTAATGGCAACTACTTGATGGGTACGGTTGTCGATGCCTTTGAACACCTCGCCAAAGGAACCTTTGCCGATGCGCTCCTGCTTCGTGAATATCAATTCGGGATCCACTTTCTGTAAACAAAAAAAAACAAACTCAAATTAATAACCCATCTTCTGCTAATTCGATAAAATAAATTTGCCAGCATCGAATCGATTTCGTAATTCTTTACTAAGTAATTATTAAACTAGACTCGTTATTTCGTTCTCTGTTCCCATATTTACTCATTTTTCTCCGAATCGAAGCAATCTCTCAATTAATTCTCGAGCACGATATAAGAATCCAGTTACATCTCTGGATTCAAATTACAATCGCACACCGCAACTTTCTGCCGTCAAGGTTTCAATTTACTCGCCACATCAGCATAAATCTTTTGTTCAAATCCAGCCGAGTATCGTTTTGCCCTTTAATAACGAAAATAGGGGGAAATACAGCTACGTCAACCCCGCTGCTCTTGGGTAGTTGAACTTTAACGTTGCTTTCGGGTTTCTTCAAACAACTTAATAGTTTGTTTGAACCTCTGCCAATTAAAGTCTCGCTACCGAACACGACGGAAAACGGAAAAAGACACTAACCCATTTCGTCGTTCCTCCCTTCTGCTCGATGCCTTTGAAAAATACTTCGATAAACACGCAAATTACATTTAACCCGACTCGACGACGATCAAAATTCATCTATTGAATTAAGCTTAGTCATAGGATACATTTTACCTATTTGTACTCTGCGCACGACGCATAAAGGTGTATTAAAGTTCGACGACAACGATGGCAAAGTAAACAACACTCTGCTCTTCGTCGTTTCCTCAAATTTCTCATTTTACATCAACATTAATGATCCGAGAATACCCATTTTTAAAAGGATATTTGACGACGAGAACGCAGGACATTGAGCTCGATATTTATAAACGCGTAATTAACCTCTTTTCCACGATGGCAGTTTTTCAGCCATAAAATAACGAAATGAACCGATTACCAGGAAATTACCATTGAATACCGTACAAAAATACGTCCATATGGTAATTTACCAGAACTTAATTTCTTTTACTTATTTTTCCAACATCGACGGTTCAGTTCGAATGTGAAAATATTATTTTATCGCAGGTAATTTGGTAAATTACCGTAATTTCAAAAACAATTATGTTGTGGGTAATTATCGAGATGAGTTACCGCAAGAGGTCTCAGAGAAACAGAAGTTCATAATATTTTTCCGAAGAAAGGAATGTACAAAAATGATAATAAGTAATCCCCTATAAAATTATGAGTAGTTACCTAAAAAATTACAAGTGAAGACCTCACGGGAAGAACCGGTTAACTGAGGGTTTTTCAAAAATGACTTTTTTTTGCCATTGTGTACAATAAACCATGTACTTTTATGTGGTTTATATGAAAAATGTCGAACTTTTCAAATTTTGTCAATAAAAGCAAAAAAAGAATTTTCAAGAAATTAAAAACACGGAAAGAACGGGTTAACTACTCTAAACAAAGAAAAAAATGTGCAAAAAGCTGATTTTTGTTTTTTAAATAGTTGATTGATTGTTGTGAACATGAAAAAAAATCATAATTCAACAAAAGATAACTCGTAGATGGAAAAAACTGATTAACTTCAGAGAAAAAATATGTTAATTTCAAGAAAACACAGAAAGAACGGGTTAACTGTGTCACTTTACGGAAAGAACGGGTTAATTGAGGCACTTACAGGGAAAGAACGGGTCAACTTCTCAGAATGTTGTTCAAACATATCGTGTGTTGAGTGACTTTGATGCTTTTAAAAAACTTTTGAGCAATATTTGCCGGTGTAAAATGATTCTCATTGGCATTTTGAAAGTAATAAAATCAAAACGAAACTAGAAAACCCATTTTTTTCCAGTTCCACTTCAACATTATCTTTAAAACGTTCTCCTGCAAAATTTATAAACCCCATTCTTCCCGTGAGGTCTTCAAGTAAATACTCAAGAATTACTACAGTCAATGATCTAAAAAATAACGAGTAATTACCTGTGATGAGTACTCTAAAGGAAAAATTTAGATACCCCAAAGCATCGGAGCACAAACAAACAACAACAGAAAATATCACAACGAGATAATAGTTTAGAATTAACAATGTTCTAAACAACCTTAGGTACTCTAAGAGAGCCAAAACTAGACTGAGCTGAGCAGCTATGGAAGCGCAGAGGTTAATGTTAAAAAGTGGGAGGGGTTGAGCACTATGCTTTTTAGAGGTTAAGTTTGGAAGCAGTAATTACTACAGTTGAAGATCTAAAAAATAACGAGTAATTACCTGCGATGAGTACTCTAAAGGAAAAATTTAGATACCACAAAGCATCAAAGTGCAAACAAACAACAGAAAATATCACAACGAGATAATAGTTGAGAATTAACAATGTTCCAAGCAACCTTACTCTAAGAGAGCCAAAACTAGACTGAGCTGAGCAGCTATGAAAGCGCAGAGGTAAATGTTGAAAAGCGGTAGGGGCTACAACTAAAACCTGTTTCCCCACCAAACCCAGATTGCTGTGGTGTTGCCTAATCAAGTTGGATTTAACTGACAGGTGGAAAATAACAGGTCATAGAAGGCAGGGTTGTTGTAATCCCCTGTGAAAGTATGAGTAAGTTACCTAAAAAATTACAAGTAAATACTCAAGAATTGCTACAGTTAATGATCTAAAAAATAACGAGTAATACCTGCGATGAGTACTCTAAAGGATAAATTTGAAAGCATCAAAGCACTAACAAACAGCAATAGAAAATATCACAAGATAACAGTTAGGAATAAACAATGTTCCAAGTAACCTTGAGCGTACTCTAAGAGAGCCAAAACTAGACTAAGCCAAGCAGATAAGGAAGCGCAGATGTTAATGTTAAAAGTTGGAGGGGCTACACTTGAAACTTTTTCCCCCCTTAACCCTGATTGCTACAGTGTTGCCAAATCAAGTTAGATTCAACTGACAGGTGGAAAATAACAGTTCATAAGGCACGGTTGTCACAGAATAAACACTGCAGAATATTTTTTATTCTCCACTCAGAATAGCTCAAGCAGAATAACTTCATATTCTGCGTAGAATTCAGAATAACACAGAATATGCAGAATAATCGGTAATTCTAATTACAGTATTTACAGTTACATTCAAGTATTTTTGATTGTTTCCCCAAATTTTCCATTCCAACTTCAGGAAGTTCAGGTTTATAAAAAATTCCAGGTTTTTTAAGATTGTGAAACCTTTTACTGTTTCAGTTTTACTCTGTGTTACAGTGTCTGATCAAAAATGAAAAAAATTTGAGTTAGAAATCTCAAATTTTAGCTATTAATTTCACGTTATGCATCATTCTGTGTATTCTGTGCCATTCTACATAATCTGAATTTATTATGCATTCTGTTTTGTATTCAGCAAGAAATGTAAAATAAATTATGTATTCTGTGTAGAGAATGACAACCTTGATATAAGAATCTTGCGAAAGATGGTTAATTGAAACACACGTATTTTCGTGCAAGATAACATAAGAAAAATGTACACAAATAAGGTGTGGGTAAAGATCTTGGATGTAATGTTCAGTAAGGTTCAAAGAAAATATATTTTAATCTTCGGAACAGATTAAAATATTTGCTGGATATGAAAATAAAATTTCAGCTTTTGAGATGTTGTTTTATCAAAGATTATTGCTTTCCTGGTAGGATGTCTGACGACGACATTTACTCAGCTAGCTCGGTCCATATACTCTATAGTCAAATGGATCAACATAGTATAAAACTAAAATTTGGTTTGCCTCCATTTCTGATCTTCTGAATCCATTGAAAGCGGTTTGGAGCAGTGTTCAACAAATATCCGGATAATCAAAAGAGTTTCAACAGAAAAAAAATTGAATTTTCGATTTCGATAATCGATTCATCAATTTCGATTTTTTGATTTCGATAGTCGATTCTTCAATTTCGATTTTTCGATTTCAATAATCGATTCTTCAATTTAGATTTTTCGATTTCGATAATCAACCTTTAAATTTTGTAAGGGTTTGTAAAAGAATTCGGGAACTCTCGGAAAAGGTCAACCGTTTTCGGAGCTGTTCGGCAATTTCTGTGTGATATCGGATATTTGGATATTTATCCAAATAGTAAGTATTTGGTATTTGGATATCCGGATATTTGTTGAACACTAGTTTGGAAACTTTTGGAGTCTTCAGAAAAATTTAGACTTTTTTGCATTGGAGAAACCCCTGTAAAAGTGGTTCATATAATCTGTTGCGTGAGTAAAAAAGTGCACATTTGTGCAGTGGATGTGCATAGAGAGATTGTTTCAACTACCCCGATACAGGTTTACAGGTAGATTAGCACTGCATCACCAAACAACCCTCACCACTTCACCACTACAAATACAAACACAACACATTGTGTGAATAAGTACATGCCTCACTAACATTTCTTCCATGTCAAAATCTTGTTTCAGCACTACCACATGGCCAAACTCCATGTACATATAACACTAACACTTCCCCCAGAAGAGAAAAGTGGATGTTCACGAAAAAGTGGTTGGATGGTTTTTGATTTTTTTACATTTCTGGCCCTAACTTGACTCTAAATTTACTTACAATTTTTGTTATGGGCTCTTTGGAAAGAGGATGAAATTTTCTACATTTTGTTCGCTTACACTACGCATCTAGGATCTAGATTTTTCAGAATATTAATGTAAAAAGTTAAGCTTTTGATACTTTAGATTAAAATTTTGAAAGTCGTAAATCGTAGGTGCGTAGGTGTAAGCAGGGCTGTCTAGCTAGCCAATAGCTAATAGCCATTAGCCCATTAGCCGTTAGCCAAAGGATTTTCACTCCTTTTAGCTTTAGCTTTTAGATAGCCAATCAACTCTACTAGCCATCAGCCATTAGCTTTAGCCGATCAAATCAAATGACTATTGGCTTTGTTTTTTTGTCAATTTTTCTCTTCTTGAGAAATTTCAAATTTTATTAGTCATTTTTTTCTTATAAATGTGTAAAATTGTGATTTATTTATGTTTTTTTGCTCTTTTTCTTCAAAATAAAAATGACTGCTTTTTTAAAACATTTTTTTGCACATAAAAAATAATGAGTATTTTGAGATGCTACTTGATTTTTTCAAAAATTAGCTATTAGCTAGCCAATAGCTAGGCCATCAACTCATTCTAGCTATTAGCCATTAGCTCTATGCCAATGAAATTTTTTTTTAGCTTTTAGCCGTTATCTCTAGCCAATGCGATTGGCTAGACACCCCTGAGTGTAAGCGAAAAAAAAGGTAGAAAATTTCATCCTCTTTCTAAAGAGACTGTATTGAAAATCGTACATACATTTGGGGCCAAATAAGGGTCAAAAAATGTTGGGAACTACAATCCTTATTATCTGTATAACTTATTTTATTTACCCTTTACCCATTTATTTTCACCCCAGTTTTTTAGTTCTTCAACTTTTTTCATAATTTACAGTTCTACTTACTGCAGAGATATTGAAAAATGGACATTGCTTAACCAATTATTTCTTGGTTACATTCCCCATTTGAATAATCCATACAACTTTTCAGTAATTTACCCTCAGCTAATCAATCAAACCTTGGTACCCAACACTTTATTTTCAAGTTTTGAATGGAAACAATGTGAGCTGATAACAAAATCACTATTTGTAAAATTACGGTAAATACGAGTAATTAAAGCAATATGAGTAATTGCAGAATAATTCTCGGCAATCATGGTAAACATTTAAAAAAATTGGAACTGGATCAGAATTACTTACAGCAAATTAGCATCAGTAATTACCCTAATATCCGGCAATAAGTAGAAAATTTACGGTAACGATGGAAAATTCACGTAATTAAAGGTAAACAAACACGACATTACCGTAATTACCGTAATTACATCGCGAATTGCCTCGATCGAAATTTATTCAAACGAAATGAACTCGAATTTTATATCAAAAGCCTCCAATTCATTATATCAAATCACACCCACATTCATCTGTCGAAACTCATACAAAACCCTCGCCCCGTTTCAATCAAAATCTCGCCAGCGCCACTTTTTGAGAAAATTATTACCTCGGCGAGGTTTTTTTCTACACAACACAGTTAGGTATTTTTCTATCGGTAATTCGCAATCAGCATCTGGAATTGAATACGAAACCTTATCTCAACCTTGGATTTGTTTACACGTTCGAGCAGAGAAACGAACAATTGGAAATTCATCTCGCCCACGTGCCTCATCTTTTATATAACGCTTCCATCCCGAACCCCGAACATATCTCTTCGCCTGGCTACACGTTGCGAAATATTCCTTATACGTACGCTACGTATCCGAATCCTACAAATACAAATACCCTCTGTCGGTCTCGGTTCGCGTTTCAGCAACGGTAACATCAAAAATATCGAATTCTTTGCTTCGCGAGAGAAAGAAAAAAGGGGTAGAGAAATCTGGTGGCGGATCGTTTCGCCACATTGAACCTTCGAGGCAACGGATAAAAATAAATACGAAACGGAAACTAGAAAAAAAAACAATCGGATAGATTTTTCCGAAAATGAATGAAAAAAATACGAGGTCGCCAAAGGTTAACCTATGCCAAACATCGTTTGAATTCCATTCCGCAGTATTTTCCAAACGAACGGATTTCTTATACATCTTCCCTGCGTGCTCCCTTCATTTCGGAAATTCTTCACGTTCGCAGATCCTTTTCGACACGATCGGATCAGAAATTCTCCTCCAAAATTAACGATCGATTAACTCGTAAAATTTCAACCCCAAGTCGAAGGATAGAATTTCCAGGCATCATAGCGAAATTTCGAAAAAAAGTGACTTTTAGTAACCTTTTTTGAGAAAAAAGTGACCAAAAATTCAATTTAAGGAGATTTTACAGTTTTTGGAGGGATTTTTTTAAATACAGGCATCATAGCGAAATTTCGAAGAAAAAAAGTGACTTTTAGTGACTTTTTTCGAGCAAAAAGTGACCAAAAAATGACCAAAAGGTAACCAAAAGTAACCAAAAATTCGATTTTTTC
Source organism: Pseudococcus viburni (assembly GCA_033439095.1). NCBI lineage: Eukaryota > Metazoa > Arthropoda > Insecta > Hemiptera > Pseudococcidae > Pseudococcus > Pseudococcus viburni. The sequence goes on along the minus strand of JAVBJF010000328.1, from coordinate 369,510 downwards.
GAGGGTAATTTTTTTACAGTTGAAATAGGGCTGAGAATTCAGGAAAAAATGAGGGGAGGGGGTCAAAATTCAATGAAAAAATCAGATATTCTAAAAATCCAACTTTTTTTAGTGGCACTTTAGGAGGCAGATATACATAATTAATCTAATTATACAGATCTGAGCAAAGAAAAATTGAAAAATGACGAGATTTTTGGAATAAACAATTAATATGATCTATATCTACTCTCTAAATCTAAATCAGTCAATTTTCATAAAACTGTGCCTTTTTGAATCAGTGAAATGAATTTATTTGAAAATCTGCGATATTTCAATTGTTTGATTGATTTATTTCAGTCAAAATTATTGATTTATTCTGTCAAATGGGGAATTGATTAAAAAATCGATTACTTTACTGATTTTAAAAAAAAAACGCTAATTTTTTCAAATTTAGAAACTGAATTATTGAAATACTGACCGAGCAAAGCGAGGGCAAAATTTAAAAAAAAATCATCAACTTTTAATTTTTTTTCTTAAAGAATTTTGAGAAATAGCAATTTTTACGTGAAAATTCGAATTTTTGCTTGAAAATGCGAAAAAAGTGACTTCGGGAGGGAAAAAGTGACTTTTAGTGACCTTTGGATGAAAAAAGTAACTTTTAGTGACCAAAGTCGAAAAAAGTGACACCCTGAAAAATTGACCCGCTATGATGCCTGTAATTTCTCGTCCAGTTCCACACATATTATGAGTATAGTACGCATCATATATTGATTCATTTCCTCCTATCTCTCTTTCACTCGCTGCTCATCTCTTTATTCGTATACGCGGCAAATATCGGTCAACCATACTCTAAAACCTTTCAAGGATCATTTATGCGTCTCGAGTAAAGGGGGCTCGCAAAACTCAAGGGTGGAGTCTTATCTGCGAAACGTAGAGAACATCGGCAGCATAAACAGCGCTTTTTTCCCTCTTCTTTCGGCGAAAGTTGAAGGTCACCTGGGTCTCTTTTAGGTCGACGACGGCTGCCGCTGACGCACAATTTACTTTCTCAAAATGAGAATTCATTCGTTCGCCTTTTTCAAGCGGGAAATAAAACGTACGGCGTTTTTCCTCTTCTACGTACGTAAAACAAGATAAGCGAAGGTTGCTGGATAAGCGAGAGACGGCGGAGCAAAGGGCGTTCAATTTTTGACGGCATCGCCTCCGCTGGTATTTTCTCCAGAGTTGTTTAATTTTAAATCTACATTATATTATTTCTGCCGCGGAACAAAAAACAGGTCTCCAGGCGAGTAAAATAGCTCGACTTTTTTTCCATCTCGCCAGGGTTTAATTTTGAAAATGAAACGAAATCGTAAAAAAACACCTTTGGCGAATTTGCTCCAGTTTTTTACAACCCATCACCTCGAATACGAAATGAAATTTTATACCGAAACATATCCGCTTTATTAAAAATAATACTCGAATTGCTGAAAAAAAAAAGTAAAAACACCACACCCCTTTCCAACAGAAACCACGTTTTTGCCCCAAAACAGTATCCTACGAAAAGGGACTTTTAATCGTAATTCGCGAAAGGCAAACTCTCGAGGAAAATTAAGTCGATCGACTATTTCCCGAAAAACCGCCACTTCGCCATTTCCACCAAAACCGATATCTCGAAATAATTCCCGCCTCGTCGCGTCGCCGTCGTTTTACCTTGAAAATTAAACGTCTGTTTTTCCAACTTTCGAACCGCCTCGCATCCGCCACCTACCCACAGAGATCATCCCTATCGATTACGCGTGCGGTGCGCTGCTCTGCGTATTCGTCGTAGAACAAACTGTTAGTCCCGGTGCTGGCGCGATAACTGTCGTAATTATTGGTTATTCGTCGAACGACCCCCGAACCTTTTTTCTCATCGAACGTTTCTCGTTTTATCGAGCAGACCATATTTCGCAATTTTAAGCGATTTCCTCGTAACACGCGGAGTCGTAGATGGAGAAAACAATCGCTTTTCGAGTGCGATTACGATGCTGACTCCCTTAACACGAATTATTATCCAATTGAGAATATCGAAACGAGCGGAAAAAACCCTCGGTGGCAAAAAAAGCAATCACGAGCGAAATAAAACGCGAAAAGCGATGACGTACATTTAGCGAATTCAACAATTACCCGCCTTTATCTCGAGAACAGCTGTATTACGTTGCGTTTATATTGAACGGCTCGAATAAAACTTTTAGTTTAAATACAGAATATTTCTCGCTTTTCAAAATTTTCGAAATTTATAACTTGGTCTGATTGCCAGCAAAATACCGTCCATTCAATATGACTAAAAAGTCTAAAAATTACCATTACTTTTCTAGAATTACCGCATTCCATTCTTATCAAATCATCTCATGATTCTTCATATCCAGGATCCCATTCAATGAAACTCATTCGATTCCCTTGTTAATTGCCAACAAATTAATTTATCAAAAATAAGAACCATTTTCAATGGAAAAATGAAATACTCGATCAACGAAGTATTCGAATTTACCCGATATACTGTCGAAATTACCGGTAATTTACCGTATATCCTGCAGAAATTACTGGCAATCGAACGTCAATTCAATCGAAATCATCGGTAATTTATTGTAAATACGATTACCGGTAATTTACCGTAGATAGACGAATTTGCTGGTTATTGAACGCAAGTACAATTGTAATTAACGGTAATTTTCTGTAAATACGATTGTAATTACCGGTAATTTTCTGTAAATACGATTGTAATTACCGGTAATTTTCTGTAAATACGATTGTAATTACCGATTACCGGTAATTTTCTGTAACCATGATTGTAATTACCGGTAATTTTCTGTAAATACGACGGTAATTACCGGTAATTTTCTGTAAATACGATTGTAATTACCGGCAATTTTCTGTAAATATGGCGGTAATTACCGGTAATTTTCTGTGAATATGGCGGTAATTACCGGTAATTTTCTGTAAATATGACGATAATTACCGGTAATTTTCTGTAAACATGATTGTAATTACCGGCAATTTTCTGTAAATATGGCGGTAATTACAGGTTCTGTAAATATTGCGGTAATTACCGGTAATTTTCTGTGAATATGGCGGTAATTACCGGTAATTTTCTGTAAATATGACGGTAATTACCGGTAATTTTCTGTAAACATGATTGTAATTACCGGCAATTTTCTGTAAATATGGCGGTAATTACAGGTTCTGTAAATATTGCGGTAATTACCGGTAATTTTCTGTAAATATGGCGGTAATTACGGGTAATTTTCTGTAAATATGACTGTAATTACCGGTAATTTTCAAGTAACATGATTAATGGCATGCCGTGAAATTCAACAGACAGTCAAAAACCCTATATTTCTACAAAAAGAGATTAGCAAAAAAATGGCGAAGTGGCGAGTGCGGTAAAACGGTACTATTTCTGACACTTGGGCAATAAAATTCTGATTTTCTGAATAGAATGAAATTGGCTTTTGTTGTTATGCTCGAAGTTTGTGTTTGAATCTGGTATAAATAAAAGAATATCAGTTACAAGTTTCGTGACAGTTTTTTTTTTCAAATAGCGGTTACGGTTTTGAATTAAAGATTTTGGTTTTGAAGCAACTGGTTTCAGGTAAAGGTTTTCCAGTAATGGGTTTTCATTTTTCTTGTTTTGAAAAAGTTATAAATTTAAATCTCATTTGCACCTATACATTAATCTCAATTACCTGTATCTATAACATAAACAGTGTATCTATATTCTGTTTAGTGTTTATACATATTACAGCAATAGGGAAAGGGGGAGAATGCACATTGGCACAGGGGCCCCATTTTTCAAAAATACTAACCGGATCTTTAAAGGCCTATTTAACATCGGAACCCTTGAAACCCCAAAAATTATTAGATGTACTGTGAACAATGCCAAAAAATCAATCAGATTGACAAAAAAATTCAATAAAAATGGAATTTTTTGGAAAATTCAAATAAATTTCAATTTAAAAAATTCAAAGAAAATTTGAGAATTTTATGAAAAAAAAAAGAAGGATAATAACTGGAATTATTAAGCAATTGGGACATGACAATTGATTTTTTGTAAAATTCTACCAAGATCAATTATTACCCTCATATTTACTAACAAAAAACCCTGCAGGAATCAAAGCAAAGAAAAGAAAAAATAAGGGATCCGAAATGGAACGGAATTCGGATCGATGACCGGTAAAAACCGGTAATTTTGAAGCTCTATGACCGGAACGGGAACCATCCGTGAAAAAAATTGTGACCAGAACGAGACCGGAAGAGTTGACAAAGGAGCGGCTTTTTCGAATTTGCCGTTTCAACATCTTTGTTTCTAAAGGTTTAAAGTCCAAAAAAACTAGAAAAAGTTTTAAAAAATTAAAAAATACATATTTTTTCCAAATTGCGAGCCAAACATTTAATTTTTTTGAAGTTTCAAGGTCAAGGACAGTGATAAACGGAACTTTTGCCGGAATGGTAACCAGAATGGGCCATGGAACGTTAACTGGAATGATTAATAACCGATAACTGGGAAATTTACAGGAATGGTAACCGGAACGACGACCAGAAAAATTAAGTGACAGGAATGGGAACCGAGCCACTAAATTTTTCAAAATTATGACCGGAACTATAACCCAGGGCTGCTAACCGAAATGAGAAAAACCGTAACCAAAAACCATTAACCACAAATTAACCAAAAAAATTTCAAAAACCGTAACCATAAACCCAAAACCCAAAACTCCAAAAACTGTAACCGTAACCATAAACCCAAACCCAAAAATCCGAAAAACTGTAACTGTAACCATAACCATTAACCAAAAATAAATTTCGGTTTTTTGTGGTCAAAATAATTTTTTTTGATCAAAGCGAAAGCCAATCAATAAAATTTAAAATTATTTTTTTTAATGCTAGGGGGTTATTTTCCCAGCTACGGTTTATACTCGATCCATTGCGCACATCAATTGGAGCAGAAATTTTAAATGATAAAATGGTAATTCGGTTGAATCATGAAATCAGTATGAAATTTTTATCTTAGGTTTTCAGCTACTATTACGATTGACAATTATGAGATTGGTTCGTTTTTTTTGCTCGATTGTTTTAAATACGATTAACTCGATTTTTTGAGTTTTTTTAATTTTTTTAATACAGTTAGAAGATAAGCTCTTTTTTTTTTAAATTCTTACAATATTATACGATTACGATTATTTACTCAATTCTTTTCTTTTAAGCTGGATTTTTTATCTGGATCTCACAATTTTTTTTGTGAGAAAAAATTACTTGTACAACATTTTTAGAACTTTGAAAAAAAAAAAACCGTAACCATTAACCACTAACCGCCAAAAACCGAAAAAAAAATTCAAAAACCATAACCATAAACCGTAACCCAAAACAAAATTGTTGAAAACCGTAACCATTAACCTTAACCATTAACCAATAACTATAACCATTAACCGTAACCATAAACCCTAACCAAAATCCATTTCGGTTAGCAGCCCTGCTATAACCGGGACAGTGAAAGAATCAAATTAATGACCGGAATGGGAACGGGAATGGTAAAAAATTTCCGTTCCGGATCCCTGGAAAAAATTAAACCCGATTTCGTTTTTTTCAGTAAGTTACAGTGGTTATTGTTATTGGTGTAAGAAAATATCAGTTTTGATTTTGGTGCAGGGACCCGGAACAGAAAATTTTTTTTACCGTTCCCGTTCCCATTCTGGTCATAAATTTGATTCTTGTACTGTTCCGGTTATCGTTCCAATCATGGTTTTAAAAATTTCAATGGTACAGTTCCCGTTCCAGTCATGAATAACCGGTTTTTGCCGGTTACCATTCCAAATACCGTTCCGTTTCACATTTTTGCAAAAAAATGATGAAATACGTGAGATTTCATCAAATTTTTCGAAGTTTGGAATGGTAAATTGGAACAACAAAACTTTAAAATTACCGGTTTTTACCGGTTACCGTTCCGAGTTCCGTTCCGTTCCGGATCCCTGTTTTGGTGTCGGTTTTTAAAAATAACAATTTTAGTTTTGATTTTGGAGTTGAAATATTGGTTTTGGTTACGGTTTTAGGAAAGTTTATCCAGTTTTTCCAGTTTCTGGTTTCGGTTTCATGCCCTGGAAATACATAAACTGTTATCATTTCAGTAATTACTGGGAAATTTACCGTAAGTACAGCTGTAATTACCAGAAATTTACCGTAAAATGATTGCAATTACAGGTAATTAACTGTAAAAATGACTGTAATCACCGGTAATTTCCCGCAGAATTGACTGTAATTACTGGCAATTTACCTTAAATGATTATAATTACCGGTGATTCACCATAACCGCGATTGTAATTACCGGTAATTTATCGCAGAAATGATTGTAATTACCGGTAATTTACCGTAAAATGATTGCAATTACAGGTAATTAACCGTAAAAATGACTGTAATTACCAGAAATTTACGGTAAATGATTATAATTACCGGTGATTTACCATATCAGTGACTGTAATTACCGGTAATTTACTGTTCTCATGATCGTAACGTTGTAATTACCAGTAATTTACCATTATGATTGTAATTACCGGTAAGATACCACAAATACTGTCTAAATTACCTACTACTTACTATACCGACAAAATTACCGGTAATTTATCGTAAATGCTTTCAATTATCACTAATTTACCACAATGATCAAAATTACCAGTACCTAAATTGCATCAAATAGAATCAAAATTTTCGGTAATTCATGTAACAGTTTTGTAATACCGGTAATTTGTAGTAAATATAGGCAAATTACTAAAAATTGCGCAGTACCTAATCCTGAAAGATTCAACGAAAAATGAAGCAATGTATGAATTAGGAAAACTTCAAACAATAACTCCTATTTATCCGTACAAAAGGGACGAATAAATTACTCGCAATGATCTAGATCGAAATCATCAAAATCGAGAAATTTTCCAATTACTCAGTAATTATTCGAGGGAAAATTACGGTAACCGAACGAGTAATTACTTAATCGGCGATAACCATCGATATCTTATTTTCAGCCAGTACAACAAAGAACCTATTCCAGTTAAATTTTCAATTTCGCAAATTAATCCTCGCCATGGGATAAGTTCGACTCGCCGCGACCAAATTCAATTACGTAGGTACCTACTTCGTCGTACCAGAATCAAACGATGATTACGAAATGCAAAATACCGCAAACACGACGCGATCATCTTCTTTCGTCGACTGGTGCGAGGCGGACACAGCGCAAAACGAAGGAAAAAACAAGGAGAATCATTTACTCGAAAAGCTCGAATTAAATTTGTATTTACGGTATTAGGCTAGAAATTCGAATTAAATTATCCGGCAACGGTGCCATAGGCGCGGTATCTCTTTAGCCTTCGTCTGGTTCGAAATTTTCTCATTACGAAGCGCAAATTCATTACTGAGTCTCGGCTCCGTCTCGAGAGTTTGTCGCGTCAGCATCTAATGCTCGCGTTGTTCAATTATAAAACGATTGCGCGCCTTTTTTACGCGCTCCGGTTCAACAATATACGACGCAAAACAGGAAAATCTCGCCGAAAACAAAGACGAAGCTCAGAAAATTCGTCTCGGTAACGTCTCGCGTTGGGGAAAATGAAAAAAAAAAGTTTTCAGCGAATTGAAAAACGATAATTTCGTCGTAACGTTCACCTGGCTTCTTTTCTCTCTTCTTCCGCCCACCTCATTGCGAGATTTTTTCCAACGAGTCATAATTTGCCGTTGTCCGTAGAATCGTCATTTCAAGTTTTCATACACCACGTGGTAGGTTAATAAAAAAAAGAAAATTCGTCTCGCTCGACCAACGTTGAACTTCAAACTTTACTCATTTTTCTTCATCACTTCAAAACTTTACTTCGTGTTATTCGTCGAACGATCGAAATACTTAAAAGTAAAGCAATTTATTCGATTGCAAGTTCGAAAACAAAAATTTAACGAGATGAGCCAAGGATCATACAGATTTTCTACTCTCAACGTCGTTGTTTACTTAATGAAGAAGTAATAAAGCTATACGTATTTTCGAGACGAGAAATTTCAAGTTCGCGGGAAGATATTTCGAATACGTCGCAAATGACGAGACCGAAATATACGAGTATGATTTTCTTTTTTTCAAGTAGACTCTTATATACGAAGAAACGATGAATTCTATTTCGCCAAAATTAATAATAATACGAGAAATCCCTCGAGAGTCCTTTAGCAAGAAGACGCTCGCTGGGTTGAATTTCCAGATGATGGCAGGACGAGGAGGAAAGGATAAATCGACGATGACGATTCGTTCCCATTAGATTTATTCGTACTCGAGAGACTAGAATGTCTTTATTAAAAAAAAATCACGCCAATAGATAAGAAAAATCGTCAATTATCAGGGTGTCCACTTATTTCAGGAATAATTTTCCCTGTCTTTTCCAAGTTTTCCGGGACAAATATTTCGAATTTTTCTAAACTTTTTAAATACGATAATTCGTAAATCAATGGTGGAGAGGGGGGACCCGTTGTTGTGTGATGTGGTTACATCTCGAAATTTTGCATAAGTTTGATACATATAAAATGCATGGCATTTAACAATTTTTTTCCCCCAAAATCACTAGTAGTATAGTCGGATTATATCAAAAAAATGCTCAAAAAGCAATTTTTGACGTTTGATTCTTAATGTAGAATGTATTTAGAAAAAAATAGGCTGGGGTGCCATTTTTTCCGGCCCCTTCCCTTCCGAGGGTCCACCTCCTTTCTTAAAAATGCGCGTATCTCCTTTTCTATTCGGTTTACAAAAAAATTTTTCAAGTAAAAGTTCTTCCTTGAAAGCTTCTCTACATTTTTGGTTACTACAAAAATTCGCTTTGGAGCCACCCTCGCGCCCCAAATCTCAAAAATGTACTTATAGAATTACTCAAAATCAAGTTATTATCATTTATTATGAAAAATATCAAAGACAGCGCAAAATGTGTAATAACAAAAAGTATTTAGGACAAAATTTCACATCTATATAGTTCATCGCAATTCCCCCACTCCTCACCCCTTGAGTCCCCCTGCCCAAAATTGCTTTTGATTTGATAGTCCAGTGGCGAAAAGTGCGTTTTTTGGCCATGAGCGGCAACTTATGAAGTTATGATCGAGGAATGAAATTCGGTAAGGTGAATCAAGACCACACTTCTCGCCACTGGACTATTTTGAGGTACCTTATTGAAAATTTTTATAGTTTCCATGTGCAAGAATTTTTTACAATTTTCCTTTCGCGAAGAAATCAAAAAATGTTTTCTTGAAGTGTTTCACTTTTCTAGGCTACGAATATCAACTTATTTTTACTCAGGAATTTTATAATTTTTTGCTACATAGAAAATTTCACTCGAAAAGTTCAGAATTTATTTGCTCAAAAAAAATTCTCCACCTTTTTACTTGGATTAGCTATTTGGTATAGTAAGGAATTTTTTGGCTTGAAATATTCTATAATTTTCAGGCGAGAAAAATCTTACGAGTTTTTCATGTCGATGGTCACAAATTTTAAATTTGAAAATTTCACAGTCACAATTTTGAGAAATTTTCAGAATCTTTCCTGCTTAAATGTAGAAAATACATATTAGGCATAATAGGTACCTAGACCTACTACCTACATAAAACGTATGGTTATAGCTTAAAGTACACGTATTAAGTGCGGCCTATTCAATGATTATCAGGGGAATTTACCCCGTTATGAAGACCCCCTAACTTGAAGGGGAAGAGGATTACACTTTTTTTGATTGAAGCACAAACAAGCACAAACGAAATGCTAACGATTCCATGCACTTTTTTCTCAAAAATTTCATTTCTAACCCCTTTTCCAAAAACCATTTCTCCAGCCCCCCCCACAAACTATCCACCATATCTCTGGAAGGGGTGAAGCACAAACGACCGGATTTGAAGCACAAACAAGCACAAACGAGTGAACCCATTTACAATTCAATCGGAGGTGGTGGGGGGCTGCCGTTTCTCCAGCCCCCCCACAAACTTTTCCCGATAACTTTGAAAGGGGTGAAGCACAAACGACCGGATTTGAAGCACAAACGAAGCACAAACGAATGACCCCCCCTCCCCACCCAATCGGTGGTGGTGGGGGGGCTGGCAAAATGCACCTCGAGGGCGAATTTTTTTGAAAAGGTATCCTTTTTTTTTTGGATTTTCAAAAAATTTCAGAGAAAATTCCCAGACTTTTCCAGATTACCAAAATTCACCGACTTTTCCCGGTTTTCCAGAAAATGGACACCCTGATTATTAAACCAAATCAATTGGATCATCCATAAGAATTAATTATTTCAAAAATGAGTAGAAAAAAAAACAACTTACTATTCCTGATCAATTACGAATCCAAAGGTGTTTTTCAATTTAAAAAAACGTATTGCTCGATAATTCATACACAAATCTTCAAACCCCACTAAGAACCCCCCCCCCGTCCTCATCTCAAAACTTCCATCACAGTCTGATTTTTTTTTTTAATAGACCAATAGCTTATATTTCCTCTCGGAAATCCGACCAAACAACACAAAAAAACTACCTAATTTAATTCAATAAAAAAAGTAGACGTTCAAACGTCGGTATTCGGAAAAGTTCAAAAGCTTCGTTGGTTCGTCGAACGTCCCCTCTCTCCGGCAATTCTTCGGCTTCCCAATCAAAATAACACACGTCGCGCCTAAAAACACCGCCGCTACGTACAGATAAGTCATCCGTACAATAATTCTTTTTTTTATCCCTTACAGTTTTCGTATTTATACGACGAGGCCGTTGCGTTGGCGGATTTACCACACGTACGTTTATTTTTCCACCTCGTCGAAGATTTCTACCTTTTGGCTGCCATTCTCGCGTATCTTCAATTTTTATACCTAATGGATTACTACGCCCGCCAAGAAGTTTTCCTTCTGCTGCGTTTTTCGCAACTTCGAATTCATTGCGACGTTTATTCGTACACGTAGATCAACGAATTCTCTCATTTTCTGTCTCTCACTCGATCTTTCTATACGTTTATCTAATAAAATACCGCATAGCGGCGCGTTAAAATTGTCAAAAGTGTCCGAAAATCTAACGTAATGACCCAATTTTACCGAAATTTACGCCCGTTCGCGTGTCGTGCCGGATTATCACGTTTTCAGAAAAGTTCAACGTGGCTCGGCTATATCATCGAATCGGTTCGTGTCAACTGGTAATCAATCTTGCGGCGCAAGTTCCTTTCTGTGCGATCTTAAGACGTGATAGTTTACTCGGCCAGATTTCTGTTATGCCTACGATGCTTTGTTTTTCGTCTATCTCAATGCAAACCTATGTACTTTCAATCGACGTAACCAACATCCGAGGTAAAATGCATCGAGAATAGATGCGAATCTCGACTTTTCACTCAACAAACATCACAAAATTTACGAGAAGTACGACGTCATTTTTTTATCGCGAATGAGAAAAAGACGTATGGATGGAAATTCCGGCGTGAATGTGGCAATTTTAAAGCAAAAAAGCAGAAATGATTCGTTCGGAAGGATTATAAGTATCATATGTGAGCCTGGATTTGGAAACCACCCTCAAGTGCCAAAAATTGGTTTTCAAGTTGACATTGATTTTAGGCTTTTCAGAGGGAGCAGAATCAAGAAGGAACCTCAACTCAATAAGCAAGCAATAAAATGAATGAAATATTTCTCTAAATAAACAATGATTTGGCTGATTCTATTGGTTATTTTCAGTTCATTAATCAACAGTCCAAATAACCCATCTATGTATTGATAGGTATTAAAAGGCATTAAATCAATGAATGAATGAATTAATCAATCAAGAAACCAGCAATCGTTAAATTGAAAACTCGAATAATCTACCGAAATGGACGTGATTTCATACTAAAAATCATAAAATCCACCCAACCAACCATTCATCAGTCAATAGATTTGAAAGTAGTAAACTGAAATCATATCAAATTTTGATCGATCAATCAATCGCCGAACATCAAACGATATGTGGACAACTCAACCAACCAACAGATTAAACAAGTAATTAAATAAAATACATTCAAGTTAGTCCTTACATAATTCTTACTGGTTATTTAACCATCTACCAATCTACCGATCGATCATGATGTTGTTCTTCCCGATTTATATAAAATTCTTATCAGTTAAATGAATATCACCGAGCAGCACGTAATCAACTGGTAAACTGACCGACCAACCAATTAATGCATACCATCAAGGTATTACTTTACTGATTCTCATGTTTGGAAAATTTGATCAAAAAAAACTGATGAATTTATCAAAACTAACCCAACTTTATTGATCACTCGATCAATACCTGAATTCTTAAAATCAATCAGTCGATCGATCGATCAATTCGCCCACCAATCGATCAATTTTCCATTTTTACTCTCATCGTGCACGAGTCACAAATTTCCAATCAATCAATCAATCAATCAATCAATCAATCAATCGATCAATCGATCGATCGATCGAGCATCCGCATTGATGGGTAGAAGAATCGATTAATTATTTTCCTTCCTAAACGTTATATGTAGTGATTCAGGACCATTGTTCAATTAGTTAATATAGAAATATAGAAATCAATCAATCAATCAATCAATCAATCAATCAATCAATCAAAAATAAATTGATGAATTTAACCAAATTAACCAAACTTGATCAATATTTGAATCCTTACAATCAATTGATCGGTCAAAAATAAACGGATGAATTTATCAACATTCACCTAACTTTATTGATCACTCGATCAATAATTGATTTCTTACAATCAGGGTTCCAACGGATCATTCGAACACGGATCACGAATCATGATTCGGATCAAATTTTCGAGATCCGTGATCCGTCTTCGGATCACTTTTTTCCAGTTTGATCCGTGATCCATGATCTATTCATTTAACATTCTTGATTCGTGATCCGTGATTCAAATCTTTTTTTGGGTGATCCGTACTTTCGCGGATCACTCATCAATTTTTATTTTTTTATTCTTTGTTGGCTGTTATGGCAAATGATGGGCAAATGTGACAATCAAAAAAAAATAAAAATTGAAATATTGAATGATTGAAACTTGAAATGCTATATTTTTGTTGTAAAACAAAAATTTTCAATCAAATGATTCACAAAAATGATCCGCGGATCACGGATCACGAATCATGATCCGTGATCCAAATCGTTTTTTAAAAAAGTGATTCGTGATTTGGATCATTTTTTTGATGATCCGTTGGAACCATGCTTACAATCAATCAGTCGATCGATCAATTCGTCCATCAATCGACCAATTTTACATTTTTACTCTCATCATGCACAGATCACAAATTTCTAATCAATCAATCAATCAATCAATCAATCAATCAACTGCATTAATGGGTAGAAAAATCGATCAATTATTTTTCTTTCTTAGCGGTTTATCCGTAGCAATTCAGGATCATAGTTCAATTAGTTAATATACCAATCAATCAATCAATCAATCAATCAATCAATCAATCAATCGATTGTTTGATTTAATAATTAATTGATTTTGATCAATTAGTTAATTGCTTGATGAATTAATTGATTTAGTAGAATTCTTGTCAAGAATCGAACTCAATTCAAAATTTATTACTATGGAAAAAAATATTTATAAAGGTATTCAATCAAACAATCAATCAACATAACAATCAAAAAACCAACGATTGATCATCAAAATTAGGAAATCAATCGGACAATCGAATGATCAAGATCAAGTAATTGATTAAGCAATCAAATGATTAAAATCAAGTAATTATTCAACCAACTTTTTGATCGACCAATATCAGGCAATCATTCAAACAATCAATTGATTGATCAAGTAATAAACTGATCAATTGATCAATCAATCAATAATTTTTTCTATTGAACCTAGGTAGAATCTTGGTTGGAGTTCAAACAAGGAATCCAATCCAACTCAATCCAATCCTATCAATCAATCTATCGATAAAATTAAATCAAATCAAACCTATTGATCAACCAATTCATAAATTAGTCTTACAGTCAGTCAGTCAGTCAGTCAATCAATCAATCAATCAATCAATCAATCAATCAATCAATCAATCAATCAATCAATCAACAAAAAATTGCATTATATATTTCTCCTTTGATATAAATTTTGAATACAACTAAAATTCCTGGCTAGAATTCTATCTATCTATCAATCAATCAATCAATCAATCAATCAATCAATCAATCAATCAATCAATCAATCAATCAATCAATCAATCAATCAAATTATTGATTTGAAAATTTCCTCATGGACATTTTTTTTGAAATAAATTTCAAATTGAATCCCAATTTCTGAATAAATCCCATCAATCAACCAATCAGTCAACTAATTTATCAATCAATCAATCAATCAATCAATCAATCAATCAATCAATCAATCAATCAATCAAATAAAATCAATCAAATAAAATCAATCAATCAACAAATAATTGCATAATATATTTCTCCTTTGATATAAATTTTTAATTGAGTTAATATTCCTGGCTAAAATTTCATTAATCTATCAATCAATCAATCATATTATTGGATTAG
>JAVBJF010000328.1:0-350000 GCA_033439095.1 Pseudococcus viburni | reverse complement strand
TGCATATGTGAGAAAAAGTGAAACGCCTTCCCCTCCGCATCACTCAAGGATTTCGGAAGGTAAATGATGGTAAAAATTTTGAAAAAATTGAAAAATATCGTCATGTATATCAAAATCTAAATTTTTTAGGTCAAGGAATTCAATTTTAGGTTTGTTTTTTCTCTACCCTCCTCGGGAGAGCAGGTACCAATATCAAATTTTAAAAAACTGATAAATATCAAAATTAAGATATGGAAATGGTACAGTTTAATTTTATTCTCACAAACCAAATCATGAAAATTTACGATCACCCCAAAACCAGTCAAGCAAAATCAATTACCTCCTCAAAAATCTCGGCCATATTCCGCATCAACGTAAAATTTCCATCAACTTCCCATCCTTGCAGGCACAGAGGAACTTGGGCTTAAAAAAGACTCCGGTCTGAGTGCGATTCGACTTCGCAACGGCGTATAAATTAACTCTAATACGCGGACGAGCGTCATTTGGTACCAAATTAAAAATGTAAATTCGCCTTTGAACCTCGTCTCGGACGTAGGTGGCAGGGAGCTGAAGGGTGTAAAACTCATCCGCAGGAAACTTTATTCGCTGTATCTTCGCCGAAGCTAAATTTAATTTACATTATGCCAATTTTTTCAGCTACTTCCTCATTTAAAAATAAATAAACTGGGGAAATAGTTTCGTCGGGGTAAATTTCATTCTGTCTTGTTTTTTCGCCTTCCTCGGATGATGAAAAACTCCGCCGCCGCTCGTCTCATTCAATTAACTTTCATTTCGCTAGCTGCATCGCCTGTCCGAGTGCCTACTGCCTACATCTACCTGACTGCGCGTCTAATCGAATTACCAGCGCGATTACGTCGCATAATAACAACGGCGCGGCGGCGACCATTACAATTTACAAGTATCGACGACGACGTGAAATCCGCGAGATAGTCGACAGATAGGAAAAAATGGTGTTAAAAAAACGACGCTGTTTTTTTCTCATCTTCTCTCGTAGAACAAAAATACAAAAATCATGGTCGCGTCGTAGTTCGTACGTTGGTAAAAACTCGATAATTCGTACGAGGACATCAGTTCCCTTTGCTTTTGTTGGACTGGAATTAAAAAATACCCTCTTCGAGCTCGCAGCCTCGAGTCGAGAACTTCGTCAAAGAAATTCGTTTTTTTTTGCGTATCATACGTTGTACGTAGAATGTAAACACGTACCTAGATATAAATACAGTATGACACAGAAGTCTTGTCAACTTGAAACACTCCTCAATATCTCAGAACTGAAAAGAGATCCCGAGACGGTTCAAACGGCAACGTATTTCTGGCAACGAGAACATTCAAGATCGATAATCAAACTTCTAGTACTACTCATTGGGTGTCCGCAAATTGAGAAACCGGTTTGGGTCTAAAAATGGGGGTCCGGTTTTTTTATTGAAATAAAGTCTACACACTGGCGCGATCGAAATGTGCTATGTTTTTTTTGAAACCGGTTCAACAATTTCGAACCAGTTGTCAATAATATCCAAAAAAGTGAAAAAATGAAAAAAAGTTTGAAACAAAAGTTGTAAGGAATTAAAAAACAATCATTTTTTGTTCCATAACTTTTTTCCCATCTTGTAATGGAAAGAAGTTGTCGTACAAAAGGTTTGAGTAAATTTTTTTCTTTTACAAGTCATTCTCTTCTCCATTGCTAGATAAAAAAAAAATACGGAACGTGAAATGTTCAGTTTTCAATTCTCTACAACTTTTATTTCAAACTTTTTTTGATATCTCCACTTTTTGATAACTGGTTATCAACTTGAAAAAAAAACACCAAGAAACTTGAAAAATTTGAGTTGATCTTGCACCGGTTTCAAAAAGGGGAGATATCAAAAAAAAGTTGTAGAGAATTAAAAACTGAACATTTTACATTTTTCAACTTTTTTTCCATCTTGTAATGGAAAGAAGTTATGGAACGACGAACTTGAGTATAATTTTCTCTTTTTTAAGCCATAACTCTTCTCGATTGATAGATTGAAAAAAGTTACAGAACGTGAATTGTTCAGTTTTTAATTCTCTGCAACTTTTATTTGAAACTTTTTTTGATATCTCCCCTTTTTGAAACCGGTGCAAGATGAACCCAATTTTACCAAGTTTCTTGGTGTTTTTTTTTTTTCAAATAGATAACCAGTTATCAGAAATTGGAGATATCGAAAAAAGTCTGAAACAAAAGTTGTGGAGAATTGAGAAACAATCATTTTTTGTTCCATAACTTTTTTTTCATCTCGTAATGGAAAGAAGTTATCGTACAAAAAGTTGAAGCATAATTTTTTCTTTGCGAGTTAATAACCAGTTATTAAAAAGAGGTTATATCAAAAAAAGTGTGAAATTAAAGTTGTAGAGAATTGAAAACAGAACATTTTACATTCTGCAACTTTTTTTCCATTTTGTAATGGAAAGAAGTTTTGGCACGAAGAACTCTAGTATAATTTTCTCTTTTATAAGCTATAACTCTTCTCCAATGCTAGATGGAAAAAAAGTTGCAGAACATGAATTGTTCAGTTTTTAATTCTCTACTCCAGTGGCGATTCTACATCAAAATTTTGAAAAAAGGAAAGAAAAAAATGTTTTCATTGCAAGTCTATATTCCAAATTCATATCTATTCGCCAAAATCCAAAAAACCAGTACCTAAAAACATAATTTTATCATAATCTGTGTTGCAATGAAGATGTTTATATTTAGCTTCAACCAGTGATGGGCCGTTCAAGGTTTTTTGCACTCGCGCTCCGCTCATGCTCACCTGAAATTTGAAATGCTCCGCTCAGCATTGTTCTGTTTGCACTTGCGCTCACACCTGCGCTCAAACCACTCATGCTCAAAAATGTGTTCAAGGCGCTTGGGCTCAAACATGCACTCAAAGCGCTCACACTCACACATACGCTTAACACACACACATGCTCACCAACTCCGCTCATTTTTTTAGACGAATGAAAGTTCAAAATCAGTTGAATTATTGAATTTATTCTACAAAAATGATGACAAACAATATCAAGACCATCAAGAGTGATGATGATAACCGGCAGCTTTTTTATTTTTTATTAAATAAAACGTCTTTGGCATTTAGACTAAAATTTCTGAGTAAAGCTGAGTGCTACCTCGCGGCGCTCACTATGAATTTTGCACTCCGCTCACACTCCGTTCTTAAAATGTGAATTTTGCGCTCACGCTCCACTCAGCGCTTACTCAAAATCAGTGAGCGCACCGTGAGAGCATGCTCATGACCACTGAGCGGGTCATCACTGGCTTCAACGTAGTTTGGTTTGTTTATGGTTGCGCATGCGCAGATAGAGCTACACAGTATGGAAGAGTAAGGGGAAGGTTGTGTTCATAGTGAGGAGGGGGGGGGTGGAAGGTGGCTTCAAAAAATTTTAATTGTGATTCTTTTCGATGTTTGAAGCTTTATAACTTCTTCAGTTTTGACTAAAATCAAAATATGAATATAACTTATTTAATTTGTAATTTCATAGGCTATAGAATAAGTTATATTCATTTTTTAATAAAATTGAAAATTGAAATAGTTGAAAAGGATTAAAACTGAAAAAAAATCAAGCATTTCTTATTTCACTGAGGAAAAATTAATGAAGTTATAATTATTTTACGAATTATGATTTAAATAGCATTAACAACGATGTAAAAAATGAAATTTTATTATTTTTCCCCCAAAAAATTTCTGAGCATTAAGTGTATATATCTTGGTACAGTGAAATTTGGATTTCTTTAGAACGATACCCGAGTTGTGTATGTTTTTTTTTTAAACACAAAATGGTATTCCAAATTATGTGAAAAATTATTGCCCACCCTACAGCCCTCAATTTTTTTTTTTGAATCATTGTAGCATAGATTTATCAACTCTTAGCTTACATCAGATTTTTCCTAGCTGCGCTACTGGATATCTCCTCTTTTTGAAACCGGTGCAAGATCAACCCAAATTTTTCAAGTTTCATATGGTGTTTTTTTTTCAAGTTGATAACCAGTTATTAAAAAGTGGAGATATCAAAAAAAGTTTGACATAAAAGTTGTAGTGAATTGAAAACTGAACATTTCACGTTCTGTATTTTGTTTTCATCTAGCAATGGAGAAGAGTAACTCTTCTCTTTCTTTTACAAGCTATAACTGTTATAGCTTGTAAAAGAAAAAATTTTACTCCAAGCTTTTGTACGACAACTTCTTTCCATTGCAAGATGGGAAAAAAGTTATGGAACAAAAAATGATTTTTTTTTCAATTCTCTACAACTTTTGTTCCAAACTTTTTTTCATATCTCCACTTTTTTGGATATTATTAACAACTGGTTCGAAATTGTTGAACCGGTTTCAAAAAAAAAACATAGCACATTTCGATCGCGCCAGTGTGTAGATTTTATTCCAATAAAAAAACCGGACCCCCATTTTTTGATCCAAACCGGTTTCTCAATTTGCAGACACTCAATGCGGGTAAGACTAGAAGTTTGATTATTGATCTTCAATGTCCTCGTCGCCCGAAAAGCGTTGCTGTTCGAACCGTCTCGGGATCTCTTCTCAGTTCTGAGATATTGAGGAGTGTTTCAAGCTGACAAGACTTTTGTGTCATACTATATATACGTGTGTTTATGAAAATAAGCCAACTGCGAGATAATATAGATGTAAAGACTAATGAAAGTCACGACGATGGCGATGAATGGGAAAGAAGAGAAGCCGGAGACACGAAGCTTATACATAAGGGATGGTATATGGAATTCGAGCGACAAAACCAGAATAGTTTCGCTTTCACCTTGACCTATATTTTCCAATAGGACTGATGTCATTAACACCCTTTATATGCTACGACGCGGCGCGTTTGTTTCATATTTAACCGAAACGCAGAACTGGGGGCAGTATTTTCCGGGTTGGTATGCGCGTCCACCACCCCCCCCCACCCATCATCGGATTTCATTTTATCTCAACAACCATTGCTTTCTATTCGAGTGGGCATGTAGTGTACTTTCCCTATCGTCGAGAGAGTCTTCTTCGGTAAGGGGTTCCCCTCTGCTTCGTTTCCACTTCGTTTTATCTACATTTTTCCAACATTGTACGTGGCTATGCTACCGTACTAAAAGTATTAAAAGGGATTCTCTATAAACATTTTGAATAATTAAATATTATATTTATACGAGTTTTTTAATCAATTTTTGCAACCGCTGTGTTGGCTTTTTCTACTCTTCGAGGCTTGTCCTCGATGTCGTCCTATTTTTAAATTTTTATTCAAATTTACGTCGTAGGGCTCCGTGTTATCATATTTAAGAAGAAAAGTTGGACGATTCGTTCATTGATTTTTTTTCGGAAATTCGGAGCCTCACTCGGAAATCCATTCGGACTTTGTCTCTTAATTATGACTTATTTTGTGATTTTTTTTTATACACGCAAGTAGGGCATACTAAAAAAGTCACCGCGAAAATTTTAGACACTGTGGTTAATTATGGAGGAACCGTAAAGGCCGAAATTTTCGCTATGACTTTTTCTGGAATCTGTATAGAAAAATTACTCTTCACTGGTATAATGTTGGGTACTTTCGGCTTCGTAATTTTGATTTTTTTCTAAAAATACTGTAAATATTGGAAAAATATGCGTTTTTACCCTAAATTTTTGGCCAAAGAAGTGGATCTTTTTGAAAAAAATTAAACCTTTTTGGTAGGAAATTACACGTAGAACAACATTGCTCATAACCATTTTCCAATTTTAAGGCTTATTTGAGAAGATATTCACGAAAAACCGCTTTTCAACAAGTATTTACCTCTTCCCTGGCTGAGGGTTCCTGGGGTGTCCATTTTAGTATGTTGTTTAATGAACCATAGGAGTGAATTTTTGAATTAAATCCTAAAATGACTGGAATAGATAACCAATTTAAAAATGTTGAGTAGACTCTCTACCCCCCCCCCCCCCGCGATGAAATGTCGCCCTCGAAAAATCCTTAGCTCGCCTCTACGCTAGCAATTTTTTTGAACAAAACTGACTCCTACTCATCAAGTAGCTACCATTTTTCGCAAACAAAAAAATAATTGGGATTATTTTAATTGCAATTTTATTGAAATATCTGATTATATATTTTTCAGATTTGAAAACATAATAGGTATTCATAGATAACTGTCTTTTTCAACTGAAATTTTAGATTTTCATAGATTCTAAAAAAATTTTTCTTTGCAAAGAAATCAACATTTTCAAAATAATTTTCATTTCACATAAATGACTGTAATGTTGCCAAATCATTTTCACCTTGATATTCGAGTTTTATACACTGAAAACAGAGTGTTTCAAATGCATTGCGTAGCCTACTATTTGGTGATGCTGCAACCCAAATTACACCAATACGGAAAAAGTTGCCTACCATGACATTTTGAGGAGTAAACTAATATTATAATTAATTTTTTTGACATTTTTATTCTATAATTTTTCTCTTTACTCTTTCAAACTTGAAAAAAAACAAAAAACATTTTTGATGACTATTCGATGTTGCAATAATTTTTGTGATATTTTTTCAATTTAAAAAAATCGAAAAAGTGGCTGGGAAAAAAGTAACCAAAAATGACCGTTTGATAGAAAAAGTGACCAAAAGTGACTTTTGATAGAAAAAGTGACCAAAAGTGACTTTTGATGGAAAACGTGACTTTTGATGAAAAAGGTGACTTTTGATGGAAAAAGTGAATTTTGATGAAAAAAGTGACCAAAAGTGACTTTTGATGGAAAAAGTGACCAAAAGTGACTTTTAATGGAAAAAGTGACTTTTGATGGAAAAGTGACCAGAAGGGACGTTTGATGAAAAAAGTGACCACAAGTGACTTTTAATGGAAAAAGTGACTTTTGATGGAAAAGTGACCAAGTAACTTTAAAAGTAATCAATTACTATGCATGATTTTTTTTCAAAAATTTCGATGTTTTACTCCCTCATTTTCCAATTTTGACGAAAAATAAAATCCTCAAAATGTTCTAAAAATATTCTAAAATTTTCCGCTATGGAGATTCATTGCTAAGGGTGATCACTTTTGAATGCACCCTTACTCTTTTCCAGCAGGATTTAAAACGTAGCTATGCCCAAAAATTTTGAACAATTGAAAATGAATGTAAATAATGTCAGCGTGGACTTTTTTCACCCAAAATACCACTGGCATTCATTTTTCATCTTTATTCCATTTTTTCAGGGGTTCTTAAAGAGACCACAGTTTTATGGTTCAGTAGATAGGATTTTGGTAATTTTTTTTTAAATTCTTAAAGTGATGTTTTTGGGAATATTTTAACACCAATTTTTGAAAAAATAATTTGGACGAGAGTGATACTGGTGAAGATGATTTTTTTTTGATTTGCCATAGATTAGCTAAAAAAAAAGAACATGAAAAATGATATTTTCAAAAACCTCAAGAAATTCATACTAAAGAAATTTTTCAATTTTTTTTTTTGAATAATTGATAAAACGTAAAAAAAATTATATCTTTAGGGAGTAAAGATCCCTGAAAAATAGGGTAACAATGAAAAATGATACTTCCAGGAAATTTTATCTAATTTTAAACTAATTTTTTATGAAATTTTGAACAACTTTTATAATGTTTTCAATCACTTCTTTCATTTCTCATCGAAATTTTTTTACAATTTTATACTACACTTAATCACCTTTTAGGATTTTTTCAAATTTTTGCAGATTTTACAGTTTTTAAACTTGTTGATTTCAATTTTTTAAAATTCTCAATTCAACGATTTTTTAAAACTATTTCAAAATTTTGGATAATTTTCATAAAACAAATTACGAATTTGACATCGCCATTATAAATATTACCACACCAAGGTCAAAAAATGTAAATTTTTACATCGATTTTGAAAATCGAAATAACCCATTTTTCTTCGTTAAAAATTGCTCTAGAAAGCAGCAATTTGCCAAAACATTAATCATTCGTCGAGTCGATTCTTCCAATTTCAATTTTTCTGCACAAATTCCGAAATCGAAAAAAAAATTCGACCGTGTAATTTACTTCGAATCGAACACCCGATTAATTTCCATCTACCACAATTTTTCATCCTTCACCTAACACGCAGTTCTCAATTTTATTCATTCCAGTCTCATATGGTGAAAACCAACCGCTGATAATTTTTTGCATCGACCTTTTCACCTCTTTTCATACAGTCAAACATCGAGCTCGTGTAACAAGGTCACCGAAAAAGGTACCTTTAACCTAAACAAACAATATTTTTGTATTTAATTATACACGCCGCCGCCGTAGCGTAAATTTTTTCACTTTTCTCTCCTTCCTGCCTATGCCTGCGTTCTACACCAACGCACGAAGTCCTTTTTGCAATTTACTCTTCAAACGGAATATATAAAATTAGGACATTTACTTTGACATACACTTTCAGCCGCATTCGAATCGTTTCTCTGTATTGCTTCAGCTATCTTCCCTTTTTTGGCACCTTTTTCCGCAGCACAAAACCATGTAACCTTTCTAACCTTCGCGCCGAGCGCCGTTGACAGGCGACGATAACGAGGTGACTTTTTAAAACCGTTGGAACGCGAATGGGTTGAAAAATGCTCGAAAAAACGCCGACAGAGTATTAGGTACCCAACTACCCACACATACTACGTTCTTCAAATTTTCAACACGAGGGAGAAAAAATACACCCACCGATGCAATTTTTATATTTTCAAAAGTACGCGTTCGATTCGCGGCTTATCTTTCACTAATTTTTTAGTTTTCGAAACAATTCAGCTCGGCGAATTTCCTGCCAAGAATTTATTTAAAATCGCCATCGGTTCGCCAAACAGATCAAGGATTCCCAAAGCTGAGAAATTTCAATTCGAATTTAACTCTGGGCGGAAAAAATTTACAGATTTAAATTTCAAGCATCAGTACCCAAATAAAAATCGAAATAAGTCGAATTTCGTCATTTTCAACTTTTCAATACGAGGATAGCTGGCTAAAAGCGATACGGAATCGGAGTTTCGATGGTTCAAAAATATGCTAAAACTCGGGTTAGAATTTCCGACAGATTCTCATTTCCTGCAGCTTTCGCCGCCGGTTGCTTCGGCGGCATTTATTTATTAATTCTGGTCGTTTTTCGTAACGAATCCACGCGGCTGTGCTTTTAGAGCTCACTCAGAGCTCAGTTTCTAATCCTTTTATATACTTTGCCCGAGAAATTCGGCTCGTTTATCGAGACGATTAATTTTCGCCGATATAAATGTAGATAATTTTTCGAACATTTACTTTGTTCACCATTAACTCAGCTAACGAGCGAGTTGTTTAAAAGGAAAAAAAAAACATTTCATCAAAATCAACCCTTCAAATTGCGATTGATTAAAGCACAATTTTCTGAAACTCGTAACTACCGGGTTAAACCCATACTTTTATCTAGCAAAAATTTTTGGAAAAAATTGAAAATTTTCCCCTATTTTCGACCTCAAAAATCGATTGGAATTAGTTTCAAAATGTTTTGGAGCCTCCAGAAAATTTTGAAAATTTACTTCAGCACCTATAATCGCGGATAACCGGTGATCTGTTTGATCGATTAAAGCACAATTTTACAAAATTTGTAATTGCTGGATCGAATTCTTATTTTTTGGCAGAAAGGCTCTGGTGTGATTTGGGGGTCATTTGGCCCTTGGTGGAACTTTGACAAAATTTGTATGCCATTCGACTTGCCTATGTAGAAGACGAATTTTTACCACACCCCCGGGGGCGGGGCCTCAAAATACGTGATTTTCACTCTAAAAATTCTATCTCCGCGAGTTTTCAACCGATTTTTTTCAAACTTTGACCTTAAATTTGACCTTGAAAATTTAAAATCGCCCTGGGGGTACCGTTTTGTCGGGTGGTATAAAAAAAATATTATTTTCATGTTTCTCACTCTATTTTACATTACTTGGAATTTTTTTCAGATTTTTTGAGTGGTGGCCTATGCTTGACGTTCAAAAAACCGATAAATCGGTCGTTTTACCTAGTACTTGAGAAATATACGTTGAAAAAAGACAAACATGTTAATCGCAATTTTATAGCTGGAAAAGCTTCTATATGATGTCCAGTGTCTTTAGTAAATTCCCATCGCCCCAGCCCCTATTGTTTTTTGAGGAAGGGGAGGGGGGCTTATGAAAGAAAAACTTGATTTGCACCGATTTCGCTCAAATTCACGTAAATGGTTCTGTAGGTGTAGAAGTACACCCCAACATTTTTTAGCCCCCCTCGACCTCAGGGGGTTGAGCCATCGCTTCCCAAAGTTGGACATTTTAGGTTAAAATGACAAAAAATCGAATTTTTCGGCTATAAAACCACCGCAAAATTCTAATTTTGAAAAACTTGGTATTTTCTGTGCACATTTTGAGGTGACGAATCCGACTAGCCCATCAAATTTTTCATTCGAATTTTTTACACCACAGCCCCCTGATGTGCCGGGTGCTGATTTTTGTACCTTAATAAGTTGCCATGTAAAGTTGAGCAAAAGCGATGCGGAAAAAAACATTTTTTGAAACGGGCTCCCTCACTTTCACCCCCTCCCCCCAGCAGAAAGCACGAGGGGTAGGAGCGGTGCGTTTTTACCACACACTCGAGACGTCATATTGAACATTTTGAATCAAAAATGTTTCACTTTCTAGCGAAGTGTCATTTTTGGGTCACCTATGTAACGGAGGTCATTTTTTGCTGAAAAAACCACGATTTGTACACTTTCAAACGGGCCGTGATAGGGAGGGGGTGTAAACAATTCGAATGAAAAATTTGATGGGCTAGTCGGATTCGTCACCTCAAAATCTGCACAGAAAATACAAAGTTTTTCAAAATTAGAATTTTGCGACGGTTTTATAGCCAAAAAACTTGATTTTTTGTCATTTTTACCAAAAATGTCCAACTTAGGGAAGCGATAGCTCAGCCTCCTGAGGTCGAGAGGGGCTAAAAAATTTTGGGGTGTACTACTACACCTACAGAACCATTTACGTGAATTTGAGCGAAATTTGTGCAAATCAATTTTTTCTTTCATAAGGGGTCCCCCCCCTTCCTCAAAAAACAATAGGGACTGGGGCGAAAATTTAAAAATTGTCAAAAATTAGTTTTAGAGCTTCAGTAGTGACTATCTAGACCAAAAATCACTTTTTTTTGAACAGGTGAGAAATTTAAAAAAAAAACTATAAAACATGGATTTTTTCAAAAAAGTTGTGCTTTTTGCTCTTAATAGGCTCTAAATACTAAATAAGCTCTAAAATTGATTTGAATGAATTTTGATTTTTTTTTAATTTTTAAAATTTTTTGTAAATGCAGGCATGCCACACAGATTTTGGGGAAATATAGTGACTTTAGTGACTTTTTATGAGGCAAAAAGTGACCTATTTTTCGAAAAAAGTGACCAATTTTTCATTTTTTTTTCATAAATGAATACAACCCCCCAAAAAAAATTTCTGAAAAATTTTTTCATCAAGGGTAAGGGTGCCATATTTCGACCACTTTTTTTCAAACTTCCACCAATCAAAGACTTATGGAGGTAAAAACGTCAGAAATGGCTTAAAAAATACATTGATCCTTCCTCCACCACCCCCTAAAATTCTGAGCCGATACAATCATTTTTTGTGATTTTTTTTCTGAGAGAATTCAAAAATTAATTATCGAAATTTTAGGTTCCTAATTTCGACCACCAGCCCCTCCCCCCACTTTGAGATGAGGGGTCAGTTGTACATTTTTCTTATTCTACTTAAATGTTCGGAAGATATGAATCGATTTTAAAAATTTTTATTTTATTTTTCTAGTCTATTCAGCCAACAATTCTTTAGTGGGGTAACTTTCAAAAAATCAAAATTTTTGGTTTTTCGGCCCACCTGACTCAGCACCCTCAAATCAGTTGAAATCGATATGCCGCAACGATATTTTCATTTTTTTTGTAAGAGTTTCTCAAAATTGAAAGGGTTGGGAGCACTAAGAGGTCGAATCCAAAAAATAAGCAAAATTTCGAACTCAGTTCCTCCAAAAACCTAACCAACTACATGTCACACGTTATTTTTCCTTTATTTGAGTTTTTGACCTTATCAAGGGGGTTGTTAGGAGGGTTCAGTGGGGTCGAATGAAAAAACTGAACGCATACTCGAACTCAGCGCCTTCGAATTAGCAAAAATCGATGTGCTACTTCATTTTTGCAATTTTTTTGAATTTTGACCAAAACTGAGGACCTCTGTGCTCCCTAGGGGTGTTGAGATCCCATCTTGAAAAGTAATTAGTTGAAAAATACATTAAAAGTTCTCCTTACAGTAATTTTTTCAGATTTTTAAATGAGCTTTCATCACAAAATCTCAGCTTTGAACTTTTCAAAATTTGATTACCAATTTTGAATCTCATTTTAATTCTCTACAAAACCGCGCCAACGGGTTCATTTTCGACTGAACCAATCTCGAGACATGAGCCTTCAAAGTTGAGCCATTTTGCAAAAAAATTCCAATTGTGCGAAAATTACAAGGGCCACCCCCACCCTCCTCAAGAGTTAGGATCGAAATGACGGCGATTGCTTCATTAGACCATCGGGGGAAACCTGTAAAAAATTTTTGAGCCCAATCGGAAGACCCAAGTTCAAAACCAGGTCGAGTTGACATGGAATACTCCAATTTTGAAATTTCAAAAATTCGCCAACACTCGAAAAATGAACTGTAGGTATCCTCTGAAATTTTGGATATAAAATTCTTCTATAATGTACTTTCGATTAATTTTTGTTCCGGCCCAAAATTTTACTGCTGGTTGGGGTACGTCTCTCGTCAAACACACTAAGTTTGTGAGCATCTTTATTTTTCCAATACACGAGGAAAAAAAACTTTTGAACATTAAAATGCGCAAACACTTTTAAAAAATAACACAACGAAAGTAAAGAGATATAACAAAATATCGAAATATTTTCTACTGCAAAATGGACGACGCGACGAAAAAAAACCAGATGAAAAACACAACACCGGATGTATGTAAAAAGGTACAAACGTTCGATCAAGGAAAAGAAAACACTCGCTCGTTCATTTTACATCGCGAATAATATTATTCAAATTTGCGAAGAAAAACGAATCGTAAAAGGTTAACAAATATACCAATCCACTCAATTCGAGAATAATTCAAAAAGCATATTCCTGCTAAGTTTATCGTTGAGTTGTCGAAATCTACGTAATATGTATATTTTTCATTCGTTTTAATCTATATTCCTATTATATTATTGCACTTAGGCGGTACGTTTTCGAATAGATGCATTTATCACGATGATGTACTACAATGCAAGTTGTACAATATTGTAAACGCGATATAAATGTGGATCGTCAGAGCGGTGAAAATTTCAGTTAATTTTGAGCGACGCGGCGACGGCGTCGAAACGAGGAAACTATGGGTGTTTTTTTCTACTTCGTAAGTGTATTCGCTGCGCCATTATTTTCATTTTGCTCATCATTCTAATGAAAATGGGCCGCTACTGGCGCGGTTTTACGCCACGTACTATTTAATTTACCGCTTGACGGAATTCCTCGTTTAGGAAATTATATACGTCGCTGTATGTGCCGAGCTGCCAACCTTTGTAGAGGGTTAGAGAGGAATATATCGGCGGCTCGGCGCTTTAATAACTTTCGACAAAAAAAAATAATAATAAAAAACAGAAAACAGAGGATGAATCGTGAAATTCCTACGAATGAAATATCTAGCTGATACGTGTGGGAGGTTTTTTGGGCAAATATTGTAAAATTTAGATTAAACCGAATATAGGTATAAGATTAAGAAAAAACTGTCTTTAAAATAAAAGAAACAAATTCCCTTTTCAGGCATCATAGCGAAATTTTTGAAGAAAAAAGTAACTTTCAGTAACTTTTTTTGACCAAAAAGTGACTAAAAAATGACCAAAAAGTAACCAAAAGTAACCAAAAGTAACCAAAAATTCAATTTTTTCGGAGACAATTTTTTTTACTGTTTTCTGGAAGGAGGACAATTTTTTTGTAGTTTTCTGCAAACATTTCAAAGATAAATCAACTGAAAAGACGTGAATAATTTCATTTATTCAGGGTGTCCACTGTGTTTCAGAAATGATTTTCCCTGATTTTTCCAGACCTTTTAAATGATATTCGTAAACCTGGGGAGGGGGAGGAGTAATTTTTCACGTGATGTACTTACATCCCGAAATTTTGCATACAAATGACGTAAAATTCATGGGATCTAACGATTTTTCTTCCAAAATCCCCAGATATTTTTTACGAGATCTTAGATGCTTCTCTTCGGGCCTAAAAAAAGATTCAAATTCAATTCTGAAAATTTTTGAACCCTCCAAAAAATTTTCACATTTTATCCCCTCCCCAATGAAAAACCATGCCTCAAATTTATAAATTCACGCAATCCCCGACAATTTTTTAGTTTGTACTGATAAATAAAAAAGTCAATGAGGAGGTAAAATATAAAATTTTATGGAAACATAGAAACGTAAATTGAGTCCGATCGGAGCGAAGGCGAAATTTTTAAAAAAATTCAATGATAAAATAAGCAAAGAAACACTTTTTAAAATGATTTATCCTTTTTTTAGTTTTTAAAAAAATTCCAGAGAAAATTCCTAAATTCCCTGACTTTTCCAGGTCACCAAAATTTCCTGACTTTTTCCGGTTTTCCACGTTTTCCAAAGAATGGACACCCTGTTTATTAAATTCGTTCGTCAAAACAACAAACAAACCAGCAAAAATCAATTTTTAAATTTTTTCTTTGAAGAATTTTGAAAAATATCAATTTTTACCTGGAAGTGCGAAGAAAAAGTGATTTTTGAGGGGAAAAAGTAACTAAAGTGACAAAAACCCTAAAAAAGTGACCCGCTATGATACCTGCCTTTTGAAAAAAAATGGGTCAAGCCATATTTTTCAATCATTGAAAACGAACAGGTTCTCGAAAACTGAATCTGTTTTCCACTGATGATTTTTTCTCAACTTCAAAATTAAAGGGACAAGGGAAAAAATTCTAATAATAAAAAGATAATAAAAATCAATTGTGGAAATCAGGGAATAGGATTTAGCCGAAAAGTTGACTCCTGACTCCGGCTTGACTCCGGTGTCACTTTCAGACCGCGATTCCTGACTCCTGCATGACTCCAGAGTCATTCTGTGACCGTGACTCCGAATTCCGGTTTGACTCCGGAATCAATCTTTACCTTAACTCCCTGACTCCGGCTTGACTCCGGAATCAATCCGGATTTGGAGTCAATTTGACTCCGATTTTAGAGAATAGAAATCAGCCAAAAATATGACTCCTGACTCCACCTTAACTCCGGAATCACTTTTGCACCTCGACTCCTGACTCCACCTTGACTCCGGAGTCCATTTTAGACCTTGACTCCAGACTCCTGCTTGACTCCGGAGTCAATCTATGACCTTGACTCCCTGACTCCGGCTCGATTCCGGAGTCAGAGTCAATTCGGAGTAAGTTTGACTTCGACTCCGGAGCCGACTTCTATTCCGGGGTGGAAATAAATAACACTTCGAAAATTGAACGAATTTTGTTTCGAACATTTTTTGCTCAACTTCAAAGCTGAAGGGGTACTTCAAAAAAAAAATTACACAGGGTTCCAATTTCTTATTGTCTCTCATCGAGTCTAACGGATTCCCCCCTCCTCCCCCTCGCTTCTTTATACAAAATTTATCTTCTGCGAGTCCCAAAAATAACACAACAAATTCAATTCTGAAAATTTTCAGACCCCCTTTCCCACTCCTCACACAACTTGAATTTATTACGGAAAAATTTCTAAATAAAAGATAAAAATGTATTTAAAAAATGTTGCAACCGAAACAAATAATACCAGGGTGTCTACCAAATCATGAGAATAAAGAATAAAAATTAAGATTTGATTCGGACTAAAAATCATTTTTTTTTTGGCACTTCATTGTTTTACACCCCCCTCCCCCCGCCATGTATCAAATTGATAAATTCTACGCGAGTCCTTGGAATTTTTCCGGTCTGTGTAACTAAACAGGAAATTGATGAGGAAGTTTTTCGCATTTTAGGTTTTTAAAAAAAAAAAATCAATGATTTTATCGAAACATTTCAACGTGTCAATTTAAACGAGGGCGAGGGCGAAAATTTTGTGACAAAAGACCTCGAAAAGCTGAAATTTCATAATTGTTTTCAACAATTGTAAATTTTTATTTTTTCGTTGCCTTTTACTGAAATTTTGTCTAAATTCACTACTACATATTACTACCACTTTTTAAAAATCAGTACTTTTCACTTTTTTCATTACTTTCACTACCTGTTAAATACTTTGTCTTTAGCTCGGATGGGAGGGGGGGTACCGGATCGGGAAAAGCGAAAAAAGTCGATCGAGTTGCCCTAAAAATTCGCGAAAAATTGAAAAAACTTGATTATAGCAATGAAAAATGAGAAAAATTCAGTAAAAAAAAAGAAAATCAGAAAAAGTGTCTGCTTGGGCTAGATAAATTTATTGATGAAAAAAGGTCAAAAATATCTTGGCATGTTCTGTGTTCATCATTTATCAAAAGCTTGACATAAATCGTATGAAAAAATTATTTTGTTTCTGAAAATCATAATTTTTCAATTCTTAGCCTTCGTTTTGTGGGAAAAAGGAACAAACGTGCAAGTCTGAAAAACATAGCTGGGAAATTAGAGAAAACCCTTTTTTGAGGAAAAAAACTGGAGAGAGGTGAAAAATGAGTATTTTTAGACGAGAAACTCGATTGAATTTTGGTAAACATCTTGTTTAATTCTTCAATTTCGACGTCAAAGTAAAAAATGATCAGAACAAAATGTGTTATTTTTTGAAAGTTTTAAAATATGGATTACCTCGAGAATTTTTTTTGAAATTTTCTTCAACTCAGCTCTCGAGCTACCGGTTATTTTCAATTTGTTGATCAAATTTTTTCAAAAATCACATTCGTCACTTCAACTAGAAAAACAATGTTTTAAAAGTGCCAAGCCTTCCGAATCAATTTTTAAAAAATTACAATTTATATCACTCAAGAACCCCAAGGAATGAATTTTTGAGGAGTGAAATTTTAGATAAAAAAAGGAACAGCCTTAGGAAACGTCCCGGCGAGATTCAATTTTCCAGCCCATTATCAACATCAAACACAATCAAATACCTAGATTTTTCAAGTCGCATTTTTTCATCGAAATATTCGAGTTCAGCTTCATTTTTAGAACCAGTTTAAATGAACCTAGGAATTTGAAATTGTGAAAAAAGGATGTAAAAAGTACCTATAGGTTATATCTTTTGAAAATAATTTGGTCAATTTTTGTCTAATTTTGAGTCGCAAGTGAAAGAATTTGCTATGAACTCATGTCTCGCGTAATTTCCTCTTTCGTAACGATTGATTCAAACTTGAAAACGACGAATTTCTATAAAAGAAATGAACAAATTGAAAGTCATTCTCACACCAGAATTCAACAGGTTAAATTATTCCTACAAACACGCCATACACCCAGTGCTATCATTTTACAAACATCTTAGAATTATTTTTTAATTTGAAATTTTTTTGAAATTTGACTATTCTATGTGGAAAGAAATGAGCAAATGAGAAAACCCAACACCAAATTCGAACTATTGGGTTCAAATACCTTGATCAAAACTCCTTTCGTGATTACTTCAATGAAATACCCAAAATACATTTTCTTCGCTAATTTTCGCTCACCATAACTGATTGAATAAATTCGTACAAAAAATTCCAAAAAATGTCCAAAAGATCAAACGATGTTGAAAAAAAGGTCACCAATTAATATTTCGTATCAATTTTACAGCTTCGAAAATCTTTCACTATACGACGAAATCTCCAAAAACGAAGAATACGAGCACGCTGACGAAGAACACAGCTTAGCGATGCAGGAAATGCTACAAAAAAGCTCGAAAAAATATGTTCAAATTGGAAACAAAAAAGTTATCGAAAGAGATTAATTTTTAACTACTCTCGCGAAAACTTTACTTCTCCGGCAACAGCGAAAAGGAAAGGGAAAAAAGTTTTTCAAAACTTATACTACATGAAAAAAGAACGTTAATAACTTTAGCTTTTTCGTTTCTTCGTCACGAATTCCAACGAACAATAATAACTATATTTTCTAACACCCGCGCAACCTCACCCACCCACATGAAACGCTGCCGTCCCTCAACCAGAACCGAAACCCCGTATTCTTTTCAATTTTCAGATTGGAAAAATTCCATAGTAAGATCGGTATCGAAAATCCATTGCCTGGTTTACTCAAACAATCGAAAATCGTGAAAAATTCATAAAAATATGGGTCAAAAAAGGCGACCATGAACCTACCCTGCTTTCTTTTCAAATCCGAAACATTTTTCCCGAAGGTGGAAATGTAACAAAAAAAGAAACAGTCGAGTGAAAATATGCATCTCAACGGGATTTACATCTCACCAAGCTTTCCATCCAGACAGTTTCGAATAATTAGAGTCTAAAAGTACGACATATAGCTATCATATCAAACATTCCTTCAAAATATGACGACATTGTCGAGCAATTTCGTCATTTTGTGTAGAAGACAGTATGCAGCGATCAGCTAAAAGCTTTCGAGATTTCGCTTTGAAAGCGTTTAATTAAACGTACCGTCGTGTTTTCTCGTATGACGCTTCGAATTAAATTCAAAGGCATCTTACGTACGTACCTTCGAACCAGGCAATAAAAAAGTTTTAGCGTCTTTGGTACCCATTCAATACCCATACTGTTTATGAGAAACCCCAAAACATCGTATTCAAGCTTAAGTCTACATGAAGTAAATTATCTCTGCGAAAGGGTACCCCCGGTTAAGATAGGTGAATCGGCCTAAGAGCTAGTTTTTTAAACTAACCATCAGGCATTATTAATAGGGTGGACCGAAAAACCAAAAATTTTGATTTTTGAAAAGTTACCCCCACAAAAGTTGTTGGCTGGAAAGACTGGAAAAATAAAATAAAAAATTTCAAAATCGATTCATATCTTCCGATCACGCAAGAGCCTTCAATGCTTCAAAAATTGTCAAAAATTTCGAAAAAAATTGAAATTGTCAAAAATTAATTTTAGAGCTTCAGTAGTGACTCTCTGGACCAAAAATCACTTTTTTTTTTTGAAAAAGTCAGCGTTTTATAACTTTTTAAATTTTTTTTCAGAGGTGAGAAATATGAGAAATTAAAAAAAAAACTATAAAACATGAATTTTTTCAAAAAAGTTGTGTTTTTTGCTCTTAATAGGCTCTAAATAAGCTCTAAAACTGATTTTAAGGAATTTTGATTTTTTTTAATTTTTAAAAATTTTTGTAAAAATGTTGAATTTTTGTTTCGACAATTTTTGAAGAATTGAAGGCTCTTGCGCGATCGGAAGATATGAATCGATTTTGAAATTTTTTGTTTTATTTTTATAGTCTATCCAGCCAACAACTTTTGTGGATGGTAACTTTTCAAAAATCAAAATTTTTGGTTTTTGGCCCACCTTAATTATTAAGGACTCCAAAAAATAATTTTTGGGCGCAATTTCCATCTCCCACCTCACTCCGTTTCACCTCGACCACTAAAAATATCGATTTTTCTTCAAAAAATCACTTTTTGGAACCTAATGAATCAAAAATTTTGAAATTCATGTGGTAAGGATACTCGGAAAGTGATAACAAACTTTTGAGAATTTTTTCAGATTTTTTTTGCACCGCCTTCTAGCCAAAAGCCCACTTCGAAACCTTAAAATCGCCCTAATTTCAAAACTAAAAGACATACATTTTTTCGTTTTGATACAAATATGGTCCTACCTTGGTAAAATACAATGCCAATTTTTTCAGATTTTTTGGTTTTGGAGAACAAACGAAAAAAATGCGATTTTCAATTAAAAAATACCCATTTGTCATTCATGGAACCAAAAATTTTGAAATTCATATGGCATGAACGGTAACAAACTTTTGAGAATTTTTAACGATTTTTTTTTGCAATGCATTCCAGCCAATCTTTCATAATTTTCTCGTTTTTCGCCAAATACATGTAAAAATGTCGCGTTTTTTTAGAGAACTTTCAAATGTTTGGAGGAACCCTAGAAAATTGTTTCCAAAATTTTTGGACAATTTTTTGCTGGGCAATGGAATTTTTTTCCAATCCATAAGTACACCACAAAAATTTTAAAAGCTTAGAAGTGGTGAAAGTTTGTCAAAAAAACAAAACTGTAGCTCCAAGCAATAAAAAACGTGTATTTTTTATTTTTTAACCCCCAAAAAATTCTTTGTTAAAAATGAGATTTACGATAATATCTGACATTTAAAATCAATATGAAATCATATTCGAGGGACCTGAATTTTCGGAACCCCGTTTCAGCCTCCCCCCCCTTATTTCAAGTTGGGGTCGATTTCGCATAAGTCGAACCTTCTGAGCGCGAAAATGAAATCAAATACATATGCAATCCGAGCCTTCAAATGTCTCGTACGATTTTTCAATCAAAACACCATCAAAAAAAGTAAAGAGAATTTTGTGGTATCCCCCCCCCCCAAAAACTGGTATTTGATCTTTATTTCACTGAAATGTTTTAGGGATGGGAGGGGGTTCCAATGCAGAAATGGGAGGCTCCCATAACATGTTGATTTTTACATGTCGTAGTATACAAATTATTCCATTTTTTTGATGATGATTTCAAAGTTTTCAAACTTGTTACGGTGTATTTATGGATAAATGGCTCTCATTTTGAGGAAAAAAATTTCATTGCCTCTTTAACCCTCCATTACAAAAAGGGAGTTCAAAATTTTCAAAGAGGCATAACTCAGTGAAAAATTGCCCGAAAATATTGGAAAACATTTTCTGGGGTTCCTCCAAACATTTAAAAGTTATTTTAAAAAACGCGCCATTTTTACATGGTATTTGGCGAAAAACGAGAAAATTATGAAAGATTGGGGTGCGTTTTTGGCTGAAATGCGTTGCAAAAAAAACCCTGAAAAATTTTTCAAAAGTTTGTTACCTCTCCCCATTCATACCATATAAATTTCAAAATTTTTGGTTCCATGAATGACGAAATGGGTATTTTTGAATAGAAAATCGCATTATTTCGTCTGTTCTCCCAAACCAAAAAATCTGAAAAAATTTGCATTGTATTGTACCAAGGTAGGACCATATTTGTAGCAAAACGAAAAAATGTATGTCTTTTAGTTTTGAAATTAGGGCGATTTTAAGGTTTCGAAGTGGGCTTTTGGCTAGAAGGCGGTGCAAAAAAAAATCTGAAAAAATTCTCAAAAATTGGTTGCCACTTCTCGAGTATAACTTACCACATAAATTTCAAAATGTTTGGTTCATAAGATTTCAAAATGTGATTTTTTGAAGAAAAATTGATATTTTTGGTGGTGGAGGTGAAACGCAGTAAGGTGGGAGGTGGAAAATGCACCCTAAAATTATTTTTTGGAGTCCTTAGTAACGGCTGATGGTTAGTTTCAAAAAGTAGTTCTTAGGCCGATTCACCTATCTAAACCGAGGGTACCCTTTCCGCGACTTCTTTGAGGCTAAATTAATCGTAAATGGAAACATAGGTACTCGCACAATTTCCTGATATATAATATATGAATATGCGACTTAGTTATGCGGTGTAATTTATCAACATTACAGTACCTTTGTACGAAGCCCCGGACGGCATTCGACCTCCGCAAATTGCATAGTTTACCATTCGAAATTCAAGACGTAGCGGAAAAATAATTAAAATTCAGGAGCTTCCATGCAACCTAGATTGCATGGGGAAAATGCACATTCGAACACGCAGCTAATCGAAGGAAAATAGCAGGAAACCTCCCAATACCCTTTCAAGAAACAAAGTCATTACCAAGTATAATAATTTCATAATAAATTATTCGACTGTACGAATCTATTATACAACGAATAAAACCATAATATGTACCAATTGAAATGAACCATTGGATTTCTAGCATCGATTGTTCTTTCTATTTCTCGTCTTCGCGTAACACGAATTGCGTTTATTTCGCGCTTTTGAAAAGCTTCTCGATCAGGAAAAGGTGTTCGCCCAGAAACCTTACACATTACTCTCATAATGTTTTTCAATTTCGACACAAAGGCCAAACGTAAGACATCTCTTCAGTCCTCCTCCCCCCCCCGTCTAGCACCACCATCTCCGTTGTATCGTTTCAATCATTTCGTTTAAATAAAATGAAAAGAAATCACTCGCCGAACGCGAGAAAAAAAGGCATCGAAAATAATTCCCTCCTAAACTGTAAATTGTCGATACGCCAATATATCGAAATAAATTACCTCGCCAAACCAATAAAATCAAGTTGACAATCAGAAGCTGCTATTGGCCTACTTTTATTTTCGCTGGCACGTTTTCGCCTCGCCCGGCGACTCGACTCCGAAGAAAGCTTTCTACGTACTTTTAATTTTTCATTACGTCGAAATTATACGAAATAAATAGTACGAAATGTCGAGTCCTAATAGTCGATACACTTGTATCTCGTTGCGTCGAGTGGTATTATTTATTGAATGCGGTATACGTGTTATATTGAAAACCCCTTACAAGCGATTGACGTTCAAATGCTTCGTACAAAGGTCATATTTGAATAAGATGAAGGAAAAGTTGTGGTAAAAGAAAAAGATCTTGAAGGAAGGCAGAAAAATTCGCGGATGTGTTACAACGCGAGAAATCTTTGGGATTCGTACATCAAATGTCTGTGTGTTGTAAGAATTAGGAGCAAAACTCTGGGTAGTACTACAATTCATGGCAATTACAACAACTCACGATATTTACCATAATTTAGAATATTCACCAGTACATACCATATTTACGGTAATCTATAATATTTATCGCAATTCACAGTTGATTATTCTAAATTTCTGATAATTACTGCAAATTACCGTAATATACTCTAAATTACCGTTAATTACTGCAAATTACCGTAGTATACTCGAAATTACCGTAAATTACTGCAAATTACCCTAATTTACTCTAAATTATCACAATTTACCCCAAATCAGTACTTTATCATTAATTTATCAAAATTACCGTAATTTACCCGAAATTACCGTAATTTACCCGAAATTACCGTAATTTACCCGAAATTACCGTAATTTACCCGAAATTACCGTAATTTACCCGAAATTACCGTAATTTACCCGAAATTACCGAAATTTACCCCAAAATTACTGAAATTACTGTAATTTACCCAAAATTACTGTAATTTATCCAAAATTATCAAAATTACTGTAATTTACCCAAAATTACCAAAATTAATGTAATTTACCCGAAATTACTGAAATTTACCCGAAATTACTGTAATTTACCCGAAATTACTGTAATTTACCCGAAATTACCGTACTTTACTTCAAATTACCGTAATTTACACTAAATCGCTGCAATTCACTCTAAATTACCATAATTAACCTTAATTTACCCTAATTTACCAAGAATTACCACAAATCACAAAATATGCCCAGATTCTGAAAATAATATTACCGTAATTTACAAGATTTACAGTAAGTACCTCATGGAATCTACTGTAATCTGCTCAGAATTACGATATCAACTCCAATTCTTGATTACATTAATCACAATTTACAATGATTACTCAATATAATATCATAATTATTTCATAGTAGGTAATGATAATGACTTTCATTTCAAGCGTTCACCATAATTTGTCCAAATTTCACTCAGTGATTGGTAAAAAACACTGCCGAGAGATGAAAATTACTGAATTTAAAATGATTACAAGCTTTTATATTTGAATTTACCGTAATTTCGTAGTAATTATCATCACCACCAGTTGAAATTTTGGTCATTTATTTTTAATCACTTTTCATAGTTTCAGTAGTGAAAACACTAAATTCCACGTCCAAAATCCATGGATCGAAAACAAGCACAGCTTGGTAATTACGCGTCAATTTCGATAATTTTTGGTAATTACTGTAAATGAGGAATTACTGGCGGTACCAAATAATGATAGAATGATGGTAGTATTAGAAGAAAAATACCAATAACTCGATTGTAAAATAACGTTTAGGAATTCTCGATTATAAATTACGGGAATTTTCGGTAATTATTGTAAATGAAGAATGATTTACGGTAATTTTGGTAAATCAATAGTTGAACGAAAATTTGACGTGAGATACCTGAAATCGATAGCCAATAGGATTCGAGCAAATGATCATTGTCTATCTACAACGGATGACCGATTTTAGTAAAATTTGAGTAATTACGAATTGTAAATCGGTGGTAATTTATGGTAAAATCGGTAATTCGAAATTCCAACAGTAAGAGCATGGTAAACAATGATAATATTGATGATACTAGGTACACTGATGACGAACAAGGATCTACAATCGATATTCTGCAATGGTGATTCTCGGTAATTACGGTAAAAAAGGTAATAATGGTAACTAACGGAAGATTGATGGTAATTGAAGCGAAATCAACGGTAATTGTATTTACCAATTTGCAACCAATTTATTAATTAAACGTACTTGTAGATTCTATCTAAAAATTGCAAAAAAACCAAAAACTTTCAAAAGAAACCATATTTCTCAGTGTTGCCGAATTCTAATGTTGAAAAGTTTCCAAAAATGTTCCGGAATTCGTAAAAAGTTCTGGTTTTTTATTTCACCACCACTGTAGCTAAAAAAATAGGGATGAAAATTCAAGAAAAAATGTGGTTAGGGGGTCAAAATTCAATGAAAAAATTAGGTAATCTAAAAATCGAATTTTTTTTAGTGGCACTTTAGGAGACAGATATACATAATTAATTTAATTATAAAGATTTGAGCAAAGAAAAATTGAAAAATGACAAGATTTTTGGAATAAACAATTAGTAGGGTGGGCCGAAAAACCAAAAATTTTGATTTTTGAAAAGTTACCCCCACAAAAGTTGTTGGCTGCATAGACTAGAAAAATAAAATTAAAAATTTCAAAATCGATTCATATCTTCCGATCGCGCAAGAGCCTTCAGTTCTTCAAAAATTGCCAAAAATTAAAAATTTCAAAGATTTCGAAAAAATGTAAAATTGACTAAAATTAATTTTATAGCTTCTGTAGTGAATATCTAGACTAAAAAGCACATTTTTTTTTGAAAAAATCAGTGTTTTATAACTTTTTTCAATTTTTTTCAGAAGTGAAAAAATATGAGAAATTGAAAAAAAACTATAAAACATGGATTTTATCAAAAAAGTTGTGCTTTTTGCTCTAAATAGGCCCTAAATAAGCTCTAAAATTGATTTTGATGAATTTTGATGTTTTTTTAATTTTTAAAAATTTCTGAAAATGTGGAATTTTTGACAATTTCCAAAGAATTGTAGGCTCTTGCGCGATCGGAAGATATAAATCGATTTTGAAATTTGGGTAACTTTTTAAAAATCAAAATTTTTGGTTTTTCGGCCCACCCTACTATATAGGTATTAGGTATCTAATCTCTAAATCAAAATCAGTCAATTTTCGTAAAACTGTGCCTTTTTGAATCAGTGAAATGAATTTATTTGAAAATCTGTGATATTTCAATTGTTTGATCGATTTATTTTAGTCAAAATTACTGATTTATTCTTTCAAATGGGGAATTGACTTAAAAATCAATTACTTTACTGATTTAAAAAAACAGAATTTTTTCAAATTTATAAATATGTACAATTATTGAAATACTGCCCAAGCGAAGCGAGGGCAATTTTTTTTGAAAAATCATTAGATTATTAATACTAGAAAGCAAATTTTTGAAGTGTTGCCACTAACGACGTTTCAAATATTAGTGATTTATTTTAGCTTTTGGCGGATGAGTCAAAATTTTAAAATGGGAAGGACTTTTTGCTCAATATAAGGACCTCGGAAGGACCGGAAGGATCCTTCGGCCAATATAAGGACCGGAAAGACCTGTTAGACACCCTGAACATTTCAGTTATCAGAAAAAATTATTAGTGACTTTTGAGATAATTCCAAACTAAATTATGAAAAAAAATAATAAAGCTAAGAAATGAAGAAAACTTGGTGAAAGAATTTCCGACTGTTTTCTATATGTGACCCGTGCAGGGAAAAGGTACCTAAAGTATGATTTTTCAAAAATGAGTTTTTTGGCTTAAATGATAGGAGAGAGTATGCGGAACATTTTAAGACCTGGATGAGCATCCTAAGTCAATTTTTCGGTGAGATAGAGACATTTGAGAATTAGAAAAAATCATGACTTTCAAAAAAAAAATAATCGAAAAAACACGTTTAAAGCTGCGTAGAGGTCTGAACTACCTAAAAAAGTGAAAAAAAAAATTTTGAAAAAAATTGCCCATTTTTCATATTTTTATCTCTAACTCAAAATTATGTTTTCCGACTTTAGGTACCCTGTCCCTGCACGGGTCACATATTTTTTTTGCTAAACTTCGTACTTTTTTCGAACTTTTGAACTTATTGTACCCAGCAGACACCTAGATTCCCTCTACGATGAAATAAAACCACAAAAACAGACCACATCAGCCTGTACGAACACAGGCATAGATACGTAATTCGTAACGGCAAATTACTCCACTTGTGAGTCACCATCGTCGCCATTTCATTATCGAATCGCACATCCTTTAACCTCAAAATTGATTCAAACTCTAAACTTCATTCGGACCACATTCATACCGAACATATTTTGGTGTAAATAGCTCTGACGCGAGCAATTTGCACATTTTCCAGGTACATACGACGTACCAGAATGACGACTACCTATTAGAATAACTTTCAAAACCACCGTTGGCTGGTTTCAGTATGAAAGTAACTCAAGTACGATGCGGCATATTGGGATACAAATTTCCAGAAACCAACGTTTTAAGCATGTAAGTATGAGATAATGATAGAAGAAAGAATGGGGGGGGGGGATCGTGAAACTTTGGTTATACGACGTGTATCATGTCATCTACCGAAACAACTTTACAACGTATTTTAAGAACACGAGAATATAATAATTTTCCCAACAACATCGAGTTATTCGCGATACTTGGTTTTGCCATGAGACGTGATAAGGAAAACCAGGGGGGCTGCGAACCCCCTGAGTCAACGACGAGGACCCCCCCTCGAATTTTCCAAGTAGGCCCCCATTTTCACAAATTTCCTCATTTTTTTGCAAACTTTAAGGAGGAGGGGGGACAAAAAAATTAATTTTCTGCCAAAAACGAAGTTTGGAGTTTTGGAAAATTGTGTTTTAATCGATCAATTGGGTCACTAAAATGGAAGTACTGAAGTGCATAATATGGGCCTTTTTTTATGGGATTTTCTCCAGTGCTTGAAAATACCAAAATTTTCTGATGATTCCTAAATATCTCAAAATCATTTCTAATCGATTCGAGAAATACACTTTAGCACTTGAAAACTTGGAAATGGCGTACTTGCGATTTTTTTTTGTACAGGCTCAAAATTTACCTACTACATACAAAAAAAATTCTCACGCCTAAACCGTGAGGTAACCGACTTTTCTCGTGTTTTTATGCATGAATTTTTTCATCAAAATGTATTATCTTACAAAAAAATCATCTTTGTCATCAATAGCTATTTGTAGGGGTTCATTTTGATACAATGAAAATGACTGAATACAAAATTAACCTAAATCCACGTAATTTCCCAGTTTTAGGGAGACGATGGGGGGGGGGGAGGGGCTCAGATCGAATCGGATAAAAAACTGAGCATATTTTCGAACTCAGTTCCCTCAAAAACCCAACAAACGACACGTTACACGTTATTTTTCATTTTTTTTAAATTTTCACCTCATCGGCGGGGGGCGGGAGGAGGAGAGGTGATAGGAAATTCATTGGGATCCGATGAAAAACTGAGCCCATATTCTAATTCAAAATTTAGTCGATTTCTTGCCGATTCCGTTTTTGAATATTCTAAATTGACAGTTAATTCCAAAGAACTGTAAAAAAACAAAACATTCAAGACTTGAACAATTTTTTTTTTTATGAACAATCTGCATAAATTTTCAACTGCATGTTTCAAAGTCCAAAAGTAACGTAGCTGGTTTGGTGAAGGAGGAGCATAAACCAAAAATCCTTTTACAATAAAATAAAATAAAAAATTTTAAAAATCGAACAATGGGGAGGAAAGGAGTAGAATTCAGGAAATGATGAATTCGTCGCCTAAAGAAGTTCATGTGGAGCGGGTCCTGTTGTTCTACGACTATACATTCGAATGACGCCAGACTTTAAATTTTTCGATCAAGTTGATTAGTGAATTTTTGCTATGCATTTTTATTATAAATTTTTTCGGACACCCTGAAGACCTTTTTTTTTCCAACGTTGATGGAAACCATAAACAATGAATTCATCATCTAAAGAAGATCATAATTATCGAGGGGTTTTGTATTTCTACCATCATGTACATTCGAATGGTAATAGACTAGGAATGACGCCAGATTTAAAATTTTTTAACTAAGTTGATGAGGAAATTTTTTCTAGGCATTTTACCTATAATTTTTTGCGGACACCCTGAAGACCTCTTTTTTTTCAAAGTTGATGGTAACCGGAAATAATGAATTCGTAACCTGAAGAAGCTCATCTTGAATGGATCCTTTCTACTATCATGTACATTCGAATGATAATAGACCAGGACTGACACCAGATTTAAAATTTTTCAATTAAGTTGGTTGAATAATTTTTGCCATGCATTTTCATTATATTCTTTTGGACACCCTGAAGGCCTTTTTTCGGACAAGAATCGCTTCTAGGCAACGCTATTTTCACATGAAATTCATAAAAAAATCACAAAAATTAATTTTTCTCAAAAACGTTTCAACCGATTTCGATAAAACTTAAAATCTCACAGGTTCAGCAATGCCCCAACAGCGCGACGTTTTCAAATTTTTCTCAAACCTCACAGTTTCGGAGTTTAATCGACCACAAATTTCATACATAAATATATATGTATATATATATATATATAAGGAAAGGTGAAAATGAACGAATGGTACAGTTGTGTTCCAAATGACCCAAAACGCAAAGAAAACTCACCCCAGACCCCAAGTCTCACCGCGCCAACAAATTTAGTACCTGACTTTTCAAGAAAAGTCGGTAAAAAAAGAACAGAACATAAAAACCTTTCAATGAAAGCAATGTTTTTGAAGAAAAAAAAATTAAAATTCACCTTAGAAATTTTTATTGAGTAAGAAATGAGCAAAATTGGAATAAAATTGATGATTGGGGGGAGGGGGGGTCGTCGCTGAAAA
The DNA here is from genome assembly GCA_033439095.1 of Pseudococcus viburni. NCBI lineage: Eukaryota > Metazoa > Arthropoda > Insecta > Hemiptera > Pseudococcidae > Pseudococcus > Pseudococcus viburni. Next base: position 320,888 of record JAVBJF010000328.1, on the reverse strand, counting down.
AAAATGAAAATTCACCTAATTACTAGTGCATATTTTCACGTTCTCAAGATAATTTTGACAATTTTTATTTAGTTTAAAAATGAGCGAAATTTGGGTGAAATTGATTTTTTTAAGAGGGGGTCCAGTCTATCGATGGGGGGGGGGTGTCTATTATATTGATGGGGGGGGGGGACTTGTTTACTAGTACATGTTTTTACGTTCCCAAGAAAATTTTTGCCATTACTGAGTTAAAAATGAGCGAAATTAGCGTCAAATTGATGAACTTTTGGTAGGGGGGGTCGTCTATTGAAAGGGGGTCCTGTAATTATAGGGGGGATTCGTTTTTAATTATTTTATAATATTTATTGTTAATTAATTTTTTTCTCTTCAAAATTTAAATTTGTAATGTTTTTTGCATTTTTTTTCGGCCCCCCCAAAAAATTTTCAACGACGAGTTGCTCGTCAAGAATACCCCTTCGCAGCACCCCTGAGGAAAACTATCCTTAGAAATCAATTCGAAACTGAATTTAAAACGAAACGAGGGGAAAAAATGTCATAAAACATAAAAATCATGGAAATAGTAAACGATCATCGATCAGAAATTCACCCCTTCCGATTATTTTAAAACCCACATTCGTCGGATTCTGGTTGAAAAAAAAAAACGGGGCAAAAACAGCACCCAGCTTTCGCACCCTTCAACGCCGACTGACTTTAGAATTCGCAAAACCTCCGACAACTTTTTTCGTACGCTATCAACAAAGTGGCGGCGCATGAGCCAACGACGATGCGCTTGTTGTGTGACCTTCATGTCGTAAACTTCCACACGTATAAAAGTAACGCCCACGAATAACGACGTTGTCCGCGTACATACAGACGAGCGCACCAGCATAGGCTTTTAAAGCCTTTTTTTATTATCAATATTTCGAGCCTATTTTTTATTCCTCTTTCTTCGCCCTCTCCGATGGCGTATATAAGCTCTCCTTCGACGACCGATTTCCACGCATCGACGTCGAACCTATAATGTTAAAATGTCGAACGTATAAGGCGAAAACGGATCGTTTAATTTAGAATTTCTCCCCCTCTTTCGAATCAGGTAAGCACAGGCAACCTGTATGGATCGTTTTAAGCCTTAAAAAAATAATTATAAAGGTCAGAGAAAACAGGGAACAATTTAGCATACTTTATTTTCCTTCCTCGATGAAATTAAGTTACCATTATTTTATCCAACTGGGTATTTAAGGGATAATTTCAGTGCAAATTATACTCCATTCGGAGGACAAAAGGTGAAAAAAAAGTATACTATTTAAAATACAGTCCTCGGGGAAATTAATAAATGGTAATTCGATTATACAATTTTGTAGGTGTTAAAATTTAAATGCATAATTTTACATCAATCTAAAAATCGTATAGGTATCTATCGTTAAAAAAAAAAAAACAAATTTCAAAACTCAATCTCTAAAAAAGACTTGATCGATGAGCTAATTTTTAGAAATATTCCTCGAAACGACCGAATCAGAAATTCCTCACCCCTTGCCCTCCATCAAAATTCAAACACTCTTTTTAGTCCCTGCGGTTAGCTCGGGAATACTGCACTTTTTGATCCCGAGTTGAAATGTGGTTTTTATTTTAGTACGACCCAAAATAAAATTTTCGAGAAGTGGAAACATCAAAAATTTCCCTTAGGGGTGGAGGTAGGGGGAATTCTAGAGGGAGGTTTACCCCTATTTTTCCACATGAAGGGATTGGGGTAAATTTGGTGTCATTTTCATATAATTCGACCCTCCTGAACTCGAATCTGCGATTAGTTTTCCGATCTGAAGCTTTGAGTTCGCTTAATCGTATGATTTGTGTGGCGAAAAGAAGCTAATTTTGAGGAAAAGGAGGTAAAATTGTGATTTTTTAATCTTGAGACGAGTAATGCGAATCAAGTAAGGTTTGAAACCAGTTTTTTATATAATTCGAACCTTCTGAATTCGAATTTGTTATTGGTTTCCCGATAGGAAGTGAAATAGCTTCTTGATCGTCGCTTTTTGGTAGTGAAAAACTGCCAATTTTCGGTAAAATCGACTCGAATTCGCAATTTTCCACTTTCTCAACCCAATACCGCGAACCAATCTTGGTATGAAACCATTTTTAGACATAATTCGAACCTCCTAAACACGAATTTATGATTAGTTTCCCGATTGGAAGTGGAGAATTCTCTCAATCGTGACATTAGTGTAGTGTAAAACGCCCAATTTTCGCCAAAACTGGCATGAAATTGCGATTTTCAATTTTTCCAAACACTACACGTCCTCCCAATTGTGGTATAAAATCATTTTTTTGTGCAATTCGATCTTTTTGGACGCAGAAAAAGCATCAACAAACTTTTTAGCTTCTTGGGACTTCAGGGGGCTGAACTATGACTTCTCAAAGTAGGGAGTTCTTTGAAAAAAATTGATTCAGCCCCTTCAAGTCGCATGGAGCTAAAAAAAGGAACATTCTCAACTAATCGATTAAAACTTCCCAGGGTGTCCACTATATTTCAGAAATGACTTTCCCTGACTTTTCCAGGTTTTCCAGACTAATTTTTCCAATTTTTCCAGACCTTTTAAATATGTTATTCGTAAACCAAGGGGGGGGGGGGGGGGTAATTTTTCATGTGATGTTTACATTCCGAAATTTTGCAAAAGAATGATATAAAATGCATGGGGTCTGACGATTTTTTCTTCCAAAATCACCAAATACTTTTTACGAGATCTTTAGATGCTCCTCTTCGGGCCAAAAAAAGATTCAAATTCGATTCTGAAAATTTTTGAGCCCACCCAACTCCCTCTCACCTCAAAAATTTGAGAATTGGAATTCATTACCTATAGAAACAATTTCAAATAAAAAGGAAAAACTAAGTATTCCAACGCAAAATTAAGTTTTGCGAAAATTTTTACGAAAAAGGATCTTCAAAAGATTAAAATTCACCACTCCAAAACATGACCAAAAATTTCGAATTCTGTTCCATTTCCTCTCCTTTTTTTTTCAGCACCATGGTCAAAGGGCATCATGGCATTTTTTTCTCATCACAGCTTATTAAAAACTAAAAAACTTAGGATTTTGAATAAATTCTGTACAAAAAATAAGAGTTTAAATTGTCCCAGATGTAACCGAGGACATGCATTTCAAGTATTAATTTTATGGTACATTACGGTCAACGAAAAATGATGAAAATAAAAATCAGAGGAAAAACGTAATAATTTGGCCGAGCGGAGCGAGGGCGAAACTTTTTGAAAAATTTATGATAAAATAAGCAAAGAAACACTTTTTTAAATGATTTTCTTATCCATTTTTTAGATTTTCGAAAAATTCCAGAAAAAATTCCAAAATTTCTTAACTTTTTCCTGACTTTTCCAGACCACCAAAATTCCCTGACTTTTCCCGGTTTTCCAGAGAATGAACACCCTGGTTTCTTTAGTTTTAACGAAAGTGGAGCTTTTTATCGGAAACCAATAACAAATTCGAATTCAGAAGGTTGGAATTATATAAAAAACTAGTTTCAAACCTTACTTGATCCGCATTACTCAAAATGAACCAAATCGCAATTTTACCCTCTTCCTCAAAATTAGCCTCTTTTCGCCACACAAATCATACGATTGTGCGAATTCTACTCTTCAGATCGGAAAACTAATCGCAGATTCGAGTTCAGGTGGGTCGAATTATATGAAAATGACACCAAATTTATCTCAATTCCTTCATGTGGAAAAATAGGGGTAACCCCCGTCTAAAACTCCCCCTCCCTCCACTCCTAAGGGTAATTTTTAATATCCCCCACTTCTCGAAAATTTTCTTTTGGGTCATATTATAATAAAAACCAAATTTCAACCCGTGTTCAAAAAGTGCAGTATGCCCCCGATTTTTCATGCTGGTCCCAAGGACTATTTCTAGTAACACAGGTCGATATTTCTAAAATTTTGAAATGCAGTTTCAAGTTTAATGGGGAATTTTTATACCATTTTTCGCGCTAATCACGAAAAAATCGGTAAAAAAATTCCATTACTCACGGATATTTTACGATTCGAAATTTTTGTTGAACATTTTTTTACACTTTTTATTAACTTTTGACACTGTAGTCAATTTTCTGGGCAGAAGAAGGGTTCAACGAAAAAAATGGATGGAACATAAATTGTACAGGGCAAAATTTGCTTTCTGTGGAGTCCAATTAGTTTTTTCTTAGAAGGCTTAGTTTTGAAATATTTTAGTTCAAAGTTCAATCAGTTCCAAGTTCAACTTTTTTTTAAAATTGAAAATATTTCAAAAACCAAGCTTCCTGAGAAAAAACGAATTGGACTTTACAGAAAAGAAATTTAGCGCTCTACAATTCAAAATTTTTTCATTTTTTTCGTAAAGCCCTTCCTTTTATCAGAAAATCGACTTAAAGTGTCAAAAGTTATCAAAAAAAGTATCAATAAAGTTCAACAAAAAATTTCAAATTGTAAAATATCTTTAAGCGATGGAATTTTTTCACTATTTTTCTCGTGATCGTCGTGAAAAATATGTAAAAATCAGCCATTAAACTTCAAACAGCATTTCCCACGTCGACCTGTATAATTAATACAGTGTGTTCGTTAACCACCTGCAATCCGTATGCAACTCGAATGAAAACCATGTAATATGGTCTGCCTATCTCACCAGTGACCGGGGCAAAAATAATACCCAACGAGTAAAAAAAATCTTTCAAAATCGACTCGAATTAAATTGAGAAAAATCATCGAAAATTAGGCGCAGAATAGGTCACCATTCGCAATGCCCTACTCGTCAGTCATCATCGAAACGTTTCGATGACGGGCGATTTTTCATTATAAGGCCTTCGTTTGTTGAACGAGATACTACAGATTTACCTACATAAGATGAGTTTTCCGTCACTCCCTTTTCTCCTGCTGGTTACAAAACTCGGGACGAAATTTTCCATTCGATTAACCATCGTCGGAAGAACGATTAATCGAAGAGGTTTTCGATGCAACAAACCATTTTCACACGTTAGGTTCGCTCGTAGTTGTTAGTACCCAGCATCTTCTTCTCGTCTCAGTCGTGTCTTATATACAAATCCGAAGAAAATACGAGAAGCGTAGGAATTGGAGAGTAATTGGTTGGAGAATTGATTTATGGTATTTTTGGCAGCCTGATCGGATTACGTTCGATAGCCTATTTTTATCGAAGTAAAATTCGTGGCTTTTTCATCGCATTACGTGGTGGGAATATTCCGAAGCATTTTTGAAGAAAAAAAAAACATATTTTAGCATGCAAATGCGAATTATTCGATCTACTGCGAAAATTATTTCGAATATGTCATGTATCGTAGCTAAAACGTCATAAAAATTCTAGGAACTATAAAAATGAATATATTATCAAAATTTTTCGAAATATGATTCACGAAAGCACATACTCGTAGTAGAAAATTCAGGTAGTCGATATATTGTACGTGAGGTTGAAATGAATGATAACAATTGATTAGAAGAGAAAATTTTAAAATTATCAGTATGGTTTTGAGAACTTGCTACAAATATGTAGATGAAGGAAGCTTATCAATCATGATTCAAGTACTCTTTGATTAGAATAAAAAATTTCGAGGGAAATAGAAATGAAATTTTTAAAACAATGTTGAAACATATTTTTCAACAGGAAATAGATAAATAATTTAAATTTTGAACCCCACGTAAAAATTAAAAATTTCAAAAAATTAATTTTTTCTAATAAAAAATTATGTAGCCACCAATTTGAATATTATTCAACGTTCGACTGAAAAAATGTTGGTTCTATAACGAAATCGGTTTTACAACCTCTCCACCCCCCCCCTGAAATTCACTCTAGGAAAAAATTGAAACAACCTAATGTTTTGGACGCAGACTTGCTTCCTTTTTCTTTAATTTCACCAATAAGAAATAAACGATTGCAGAATCTATTTGACACTTTGATAAGTCTTCGTACATTTTTGAATCAGTGAAATGATTTTCCTCTGATTTTCCAGTCAAAAATTACCATTTTTTTCTGACAAATTAGCTATAATTGACTGAAAATTTAGTATTTTTGACTCAGCGATTAATGACTGAAAAATCATAATTTTCAATAGAAAATCCGCACATCTCAAAGCGACCCTTTTCGCATCAAATATAATCTCTTGGGGTCTTTAGCATATCATCAGGAGAAATTGAAATTTTCGAAGAATCATTTAAAAGAAAAATTCAATTTTTGATGCACGAGGTCAACTCAGAAAATATGGATTTTTTTCAGAGATAAAATTTTAGGTGTGGCACATTTGGAAAAGTGATCAGTTGAAAAGCCTTGAGACGAACTCATTGAAATTTCTCAAATTTGGGATTTGCTATTTGCCACTTCAGTCGTGAAGTGATTCCTTCGCGGCAATTCGAAAGAAAGTAACAATTCATCTAAGTCCATTGCCATCATTATTTTCATTTCTTTAAACTATTTCAATTTTATTGATGGAGGTGTTGAATTTTCCATTTTTTTCACGAAATTGTTCGGTAGAATGTAGTTTTACTCCTTCCCTTATAATGCATGACTAATTTCAGTACTCAGATAAGTTTACCCACCTGAGAAAAAACGAATCGGACTCAACAATTAGGCAATTTAACGCTCTACAATTTAGGTTCTATTCGTTTTTTTCGTAGGACCCTAGAAAATCGACTTAAAGGGTCAACAGTTACATAGAAAAATGTAAAACAAATTTCCAACAAAAAATCTTCCAATTATAAAAAATCCTGGCGTAATCGAGAAAAACTGTAATCATATTCGAACTCGGCACTAAAAAATACGAGAGAATCGTCTACCAGCGATGGAGAAATTTTAAAATCAGCGCTACATTTTAGACCAAAAACAGTGATTAAAGCAAGAAAAAGAAAACGCTGTTTTAAATTTAATGGATAATTCTTATATTATTTTTCACGCTGATCACGAGAAAAATGGTGAAAAAATCCAGAACGTCAGGATTTTTCATAATATTGGAAGATTTTTCGTTGAAAATTTGTTTCACACTTTTTGATTTAATTTTTGACCCTTAAAGTCGATTTTCTGGGGAAAGAAAGGGTCCTACAAAAAAATGAATGAAACATAAATTGTAGAGGGCAAAATTTCCTTTCTGCAGAGTCTAAATTAGTTTTTTCTTAGGAGGCTTAGTTTTGAAATATTTCAGTTCAAAGTTCAACAAGTTCTAAGTTCAACTTTTTTTTTTAAAATTGAAAATATCTCAAAAACTAAGCTTCCTAAGAAAAAACTAATCGGACTGTACAGATAGGAAATCTGACTCTCTACAATTTATGTTCTATTCATTTTTTTCGCAGAGCCCTTCCTCTTATTAGAAAATCGACTTAAAGTGTCAAAAGTTATCAAAAAAAGTGGAAAATCCGAAACGAAAAATTCAAATTGTGAAAAATCCTTGGCTGATGGAATTTTTCCACTATTTTTCTCGTGATCAACGCGAAAAATACTATGAAAATCACCCATCAAACCTCAAACAGAATTTTCCATATCGACTTGTGTTAATGAGCAAAAATAAATTTTGAAAAACATGAGGTTAATTTTTTTTGGAAAATTCGAAGTTGGAAAAATTTTAGAAAATTTTCATTGTAAAAATTTTCCAGCTGAAAGAAAATTGAAGAAAAGTTTTAAAATTACTGGAAAAAATTCTTTTAAATATCAAGTTGAAAGGGTATAGCCGGGTTTTAGGTGAATTTGGCCCCCGCACCGATTTTTGTTTTAACCCCCTCAGATGGCGTTCCTTGATGTAAAAAAAGAATTGGAAAGATTTTTGACCCTCCCCCCACCCCCTCCCTTTTGGAGTTATGGACATTTTATTGCATTATTTTCAAAAAATTTTAATTTCAGTGGAAGTGAAGGAAATTTTCTGTTCTTTGGCACAAAGTTACATCTCGTAGAGGTGTATTTACGATAATTTTTTCAACAAATTTCGTGCACTCCTTCATGCTTTTTCGGCTATTTGAAGTTTTCAATCGTAAAAAACACCATATAAGCGAAGAGCGACCACTTTTTGAAAATATCCCAAAAACGTGTTTTTTAACGTCGATTCACGTCACGTATTCACTTTTGGCGATTTCGATGCACCAAGGGCCGAAAATCGCGAAAAACTGTACAAAAATGTTGTCTTTTATAGCAAATTTTTAAAATTTTGAACGTTTTGTATGGAAAGAAGTGGCTAAACGAAGAAACTAAAGTCGGATTCGTGTTGAGCGAGTCAAAATACTCCGATAAACACCATTTTCGCGATCGTGTCACTTGAAAACTCGAAATCCGCTATTTTTGTCATGAAAAATCAGTGAAAAACGTGAATTTTGAGACTTTGAGCAAAACGATTGCGAAAAGGGTGTTTATCGGGGTATTTTGATCCGCTAAACACGAATTCAACGTTAGCTTCTTTATTTGTCCATTTTTTCCATATAAAACACTCAAAATTTCAAAAATCTGCTAAAACAACAACATTTCTGCATGAGTTTTCGCGGATGCCAAAGAACAGAAAATTTCCTTCACTTCCACTGAAATTAAAAATTTTTGGAAATAATGCAATAAAATGTCCATAACTCCAAAAGGGAGGGGGTTGGGGGGGGGGGGGTCAAAAATCTTTCCTTTTTTTACATCAAGGAACGCCATCTGAGGGGGTTAAATCAAAAATCGGAGCGGGGGCCAAATTCACCTAAAACGCGGCTATACCCTTTGACAATAATTGCTCATTTTGCGATCAGAGACGTTTGAAAGACCATAAATTTCTTGTATTTTGAGATTTTTGTTTCAAATAAATCTTTAGGATTCATTTTTAATTTCAATAATTTTTTACGTTAACTGAAAAAATAAAGGCGAAAGAAATGATGAAAACATAAATTTTTATAACCACATTTACAGAGTGGGCAAGATCGTTCACTCTTACGATCATTCTTCACGACTGAAGTGGTAAATACCAACTCTCTTGAAATTTTACTGAAGCAGTATCGTCCAATAAGACTTTAGGCCACTTGCATAAAATCTCCCCAGCGTCCAATACGCTCACCATCTTTACGAATCTTCTCCTCGACTCTGTTCTGTATTCGAGGCATTCTTCAACTGAGCCCATCTCGTTCACGCGGTACCTTCTCAAAGTCACGATTCAATAACACTTTTTTTTCTCCAACTCCTGCGGCACACAAACGCGGTCATCATCCAATCAACCGACTGCTTCGGAAAAGCCCATCGGCTCCGGCCATCGTCCGCATTCAACGCGATCTTACTCACGTACCATCTCATTCGAACGTCGTCTTCGTCCATCGAGTTCATCAACACATCCACATGTGGCTTTATTTATACAGCGTCGCATTTCACACGTCCACCTTCGCTCAGCGTCTACCATCGCAACATCAAGTCCAACATGAGTTCGTATTATCGCCGAGATGAAGCGTGAAAGTGTCATTGTCAACGACCGTGCTATGCAGTAACACATACGTACAAGATGAACTCGGCGAGATTGCCTCATTCTCGTTCTCTTCCAGATACCACACAATGCATGGAACCTCCTCTGCGACCAGCATCTTCCTCGAGTCGATATTTCATCTTCATCGGAACCGAAGAAGAAAATTAACGTCGTCTGTCATTTCGTCGTCGTCGACGATGAGGACGAATCTCCGCAGAGGATGTGGTGTATCTTCGTCTTCGAGTAATATGCCTTTCGTTCCCCTCCCCCTCTCCGGCCCACCCAACGCTCCCGGCTTCCGCAGCGGCCGTCGCAATGACTCAGTCGCGGCGTCGTATCATTTTTTCGTCTCCTACGGCGGTGTGGTGCCGATGCCATGCCGGCGGCCTACTGTACGCCGAATTTTTCGTCGGCGTACGTTTTAACCCAAATACGACCCAAGGGAAAAATTCTTCAATAATTTGTCATCGTTGTGGTTGTTTCTCTTTTTTTTTTTTTTACGAGGTACACGAGTAGGTAATTTCATTACGTCGATGATGTCGCTTTTCTCTACTTTTTTCAGGCCATTGTGTCATTCGAACTGATGTAAGCTCGAATATGTTCGAGTTTCTAAAGGTCGTATCGGGGTATTGGTGTGATCGGATTGTTTATGTAGAATCGTAGTACATTATGGAAGCTTTTAGTGTGATTAAACCACCCTCACCTTATCGCTACGAACATAAAAGACTTCGACGCTGAACCGAATTTCAAATTTGGCGAACACAGCTCAAAGGCTCACTTCTTATCGGTGTCATATTCAAATTAATCTCGTGAAATTTTCGAACATCGTTGATCGAATGCAGAGGAAATTACAATTCAGGATCGACGATTTGATATTCGGATTTTTTTTACAGATGAAGGTAAAGTGTTGCCATCTCGGGAATTTTTATTATGCTATGTAGTTGCATAGGCGTGACTGCGGGGGTGCCGGGTGTGCCTTAACACACTATGGTGGGCCGAAAAACCAAAAATTTTGATTTTTGAAAAGCTTTAGGGATGATTTGTACATTTTGATACATTATACCTATTTTTTTGCAAGAAATAAACTTTATTAATGACTGAAAATGCATAAAATCTATTTTATTTTTGTAGAAATATCGACTTTTAGTCGAATAAAATCGCAAAAATCGATACTTGAAAATGATGAGTTTTCCGTTCCTTCGGAAAAGTCGGGAAACTCGACTGGAACGCGATTGGTCGTAAGACGAAAGATAGAGCTTCGTAATTGGTCGATTCTGTTTTTCGCTGCTTTTCGGCTAGTACGGTCGGGATCCGCTTCGGGGACCTTTACGATGAATTTTCCTGACTTAAACTTCGGTTTAAGCAGGAAATAGGATACCCGCTTTTCCGACGGTTCGGAAAAGCTCAATCTACGTTAACGTAGATTTTCACGATATGGTATCTACGACGAAGCAGGCACGTAGCTCTGAATACGAAATTTTCACGGTCACGTCGACCAATTAAAACCAAGGATTACGATACCTTTCATTTCGTGAAATTACGATATTAAATTCAAACGATACTTTTTCAAAGAAAAACTCGAGAATTAAATTTTCACTAATTTTTATTCGGAAAAATTAGACATTTACACGATAAGTTTGACACCGATTTTCCAATGGAAAATCGATGCTTAAAAGAAAGTTTAATGACCTTTTTGCGACAAGGTTCTATACGATACAAAAAGCCGCGGTTAACGAACGATCGCGAAGAAACAACGAATAAATAAATTAGCGGCCGTAGCCAATAATAACTATAATTACATAACCGCGTATAAATCGAATTTCTAAACGGTAAAACTAACACCGCCCCTCGGACGATAATTTATTTTTATTTTTTTAAATTAAAATCAAAAATCTCGTTCGACAAACGTTCGAAGACGATCCTATTGGTCGATTTTGTCAATAGATCGGCAATGTTATCGCTCGATGAAATTTTCACAATGTGAATGACACCGGATCTGATAAGATCGCGAATATGATGGTACGATACATCAATATGTCGAGTGCGACGAGATTCGTCGGTATTTGCTATCGAAATAGCAGCATTTGAGTCGCAGAAGATCGGTACGACATCGGTGACCAAATCAAGACTATCAAGCAAATTGATCCACGATCTAGCTTCTTTTCCGGCGGTCGATAAAGCTACGTATTCGGCTTCCGCCGACGATAAAGCTACGCAATTTTGCTTTCGGACGATCCAGTCGACGATATTTCCATTCAACATGACGACGATACCGGTAGTGGATTTTCGATCGGAATCATCACCGGCGAAATCGGAATCGGAATACAATTTTAACGGATACGATACATTCAGGTAATTCGAATTATAAACTAACGACCGATCGATTGTCGTTTTTAAATACCTAATGATACGTTTAGCATAATTAAAAATTTCAGCATTAGCGAGATGCTGAAATCTGCACAAGAAATTTACGGCGAACACGATATCGGGACGAGTACCTCGCGATAGATACGATAGCGATCCTAAGATGCCACGAACTTTCGTTTCGAACGATTTATCCAGCCGTTTTTGTCTTCGATTTTTAAGCCGGGTTCCATCGGCGACGATATCGGATTCGAATCTTCAAGATCATATTTCACGATTAATTCACGGATGTACGATTTTTGATGTAAGTACGTTACATCGTCACTTTTACGTTCGATTTCGATACCGATGAACTTTTCAGGTTCTTTTAGATCTCGAATTCCGAATTCTTTATTTAGCTGATCGATCAGCCATTCGATTAATTCGGCGTCGGAACCGGTTATTAAGAAGTCGTCGACGAAAATTACGAAAATACACCGAGTTTTATCGCCGTCTTTATTTACATATACGCACGGATCGTTTGCAGACTGTTCGAAACCTAATTTTTCTAAAATTTTCTTTAATTTTTTGTTCCAGTTCTGCGGCGAAGTTTTGAGTCCATACAAGGACTTTTTTAACACGAATACGATTTTGCGTTTTACGGAAGATCCTTTCGGTGGATCGAAAACTATCATACGAGTCGCTTCGCCATTTAAGAACGCCGTCGATACATCGGCTTGTCGGAGTTTCCATTTATTCACGGTGGCTATGCAGATGATACCACGGACGATCGATACGTTTGCAGTCGGCGCGTAAGTCTCATCCAGCTCGTATTGGTGAGAGTCCTTGTATCCGCGGAGAACTAATCGAGCTTTAAATTTTACGACGTGATTAACCGAGATTTTCTTTCGCAGAACCCATCTCGTATCGACTTTGGAAAAGTCCTTGCCTTCAAGCTCGTCCTCGGTGACTTCGTACCAGACATCTTTCACTGCCATCGCTCTCAGTTCTTCCTCGATCGCCTTTTTCCACTCGTTACCTTCAGGACCGTTTACTGCCTCTTCATACGTGAGTTCTTTGCCCTGCTCGGTAGCTATTAACGCGGAGTATTCGATACGATCGTCATCGTTACACAGATTGGATTTTATCGCGACTAACGAATTTTCGACTGTTTCAGGTTTAAGATTTACGGTACCGTCGTACGAATTTCCATTTAACCGGTCAGCATAAAGCTGATTTTCATCGAAGATGACGTTAGACGAATACGATAGTTTATTTCGCGGTACATCGAGTAACATGTAACCTGTTTCAGTATAACCGACTAACATTTTTTCAACGGATTTCGGATCTAATTTTGTTCGTTTTTCTTTAGGAATAAATTCCCTAGCGACGCAGCCGAAGATACGAACATATTGGAAAGTCGGATCGCGATCGAACCATAAACGATACGGACTCTTATCGGCGATAGCAGAACACGGAAGACGATTATATAAAAACGTAGCCGTGTACAACGCGTACGGCCAAAATCGACGAGGAAGCTTCGAATCGAAAAGAAGCGAACGGAGTTTTTCACTGATGGTACGTAGAAAAACGTTCGGCCGTACCGTTATGTTCGTGCTCGTAAGGCTCCGAAGCCATTAATCGCATACCTTTTTTCTCGATTACTTCGCGAAATTTACCGCCTATAAATTCGGTCGCGCTATCGCAACGTAGTTGCTTGATTTGACGATTCCATAGATTCGTTACTATGTTATCGTATTTTTCGAAAAATTCGCCGACTTGCGATTTAGCCGTTATCGCGAACGTTACCGCGTAGTGAGTAAAATCGTCAACGAACACAAGAATATACCTTTCGTTATCGATACCGGCGCTCAGCGGACCCATTACGTCGACATGGACTATGTCCAACGGTTGCTTCGCCTTTTCGCGCTCGGTATTGTAAGGCCCACGGTGCTGCTTCGCTTTTGCACAAGTATCGCACTCGTTTGTTAAAGGGCAGTCATGTTTGGTACAACTAATATCGGGTATTTTATACATAACCGATCTACTCGGATGGCCTAACCGACGATGCCATAAAGCGTTTAGCGCGAAATCGAAATTATCGGTAACATTATTTAGCTTAAATTTTACAGTAAGCAACCCGTTCGACTGTTCGAAAACATCAGTCAGTTTTTCACCAGTGTCGCGGTGAACTATCGAAATTTTATCGGCGATTACGGTATCGTACCCCAGACGACGAATCTGGCTCACGGACATTAAGTTGTACGATAGATCGGAAATATAACTTACGTTTTGCATCAAGAAATTTACGCCGCTATCGTTAGTGACTGGTAACTCACCGACCGACGATCGTACGATGGCTGTATCTTGTTTCGCGACGATAATTTCAGCGTTCGACGTTACTGGCTTTTCGTTGACCAAAATACCGGGTACATTTATCATGTGGCTAGTGGCGCCGGTGTCGAGCACGAAGACGATTTCACCGACGGTTGAAATTAGCGCTACATTTTCTTCGGATGTCATAAGAGCCTTTGGACGATTCGACGATTCGGTATTCGACGGAGATTTCGGCGCCGGCGAATTCGAACTGGAGCTGGAACTCGGTTCAGACCTTTTTGAATTCGCTTCATCACCATACCGAGGGCACTGCTTTCCTATGTGGCCGGTGCCACCGCAACGATAGCATTTTATTTCTCCTCTCGGCGATTGATTTCGATTGGCCCAGCAATTTTTCGCGAGATGGCCGAGCTTTTTGCACTTGGCACATTTCGGACGCGGCTTTCGATCGTTCGGATTTCGATTATTCGACGCTGAAGTTACTAACGCCGAACCTTTGTTGATATTCGACGTCGCCTTTTCGGATTTATCTTCGTCGCTGGTTAATAAACCCCTCAGGAATTTTGGGTCGGCGGGTGCGATATTCAAAAGGGCTTCTGCCGGTTTCTTAACGGACTTCCATTTCTCGATATTTTTGAGTCCGGAGTTCAAAAAACGCATACTCCTCATCCTTCGGGACCTTCGTACCGGCGGCCCTCCATCTGGTTCACTAGGCTGGAGACTTCATCGCAGTAATCGGTAGCGGACCTGAATTTGTCGATCTCGAGGGCCGCTAATTTTGCACGACATGCGATTACAATCTGCTGATTCTCTTTCGCATATCGTTCGTCGAGTTCGTTGAGGAGTTTTTCGGGATCCTTTTCCTCGCGTATGAGCCGGAAAACCGCGTTCGTTGTGTGGCTGACGATTTCAAAATACGCTTTCCTTTTCTCTTTATCGGTCGCGCCGCCATTCGTTGTAATAGCCTTTTCGAGATCTTTAGCCAATAGTAACGATTTGATTCTCTTCTTCCAGATGATGTAGTCGGTACCATTGAAGATCAAGTGCGCTGGAATATTCGACGACGATTCTCCAGAAGCCATTTCGGACGCTGACGATTCGTTTTCGGAGCACGTAGCAGTTTTCTCGCTTTCGGATTGGTCGTCGGAGATGATCGACGCTGCGTCGGATTCGTTATTGGCTGTTGATTCGATGCACGGAGCTGACGGTATCGGCGACGCAGAGGATTGACCGACGAGGGAAGTATTCAGTTCTTTCGATAACCGTTTACGAATTTTACGTTTTTGTGATCGAGTTAACACTCTTTCAGATTCGCTCGACGCTGGAAAACCACGGAAGTCTTCTTCGTTAGAGGTATCGTTTGCAGCGTCGCCTCGACCAATGAGCTTCAACAGACGAGGTATCATATACCGAGTCGATTCGCCGTTCACAGGAACCACGATACTATGCTACCATGTAGAAATATCGACTTTTAGTCGAATAAAATCGCAAAAATCGATACTTGAAAATGATGAGTTTTCCGTTCCTTCGGAAAAGTCGGGAAACTCTACTGGAACGCGATTGGTCGTAAGACGAAAGATAGAGCTTCGTAATTGGTCGATTCTGTTTTTCGCTGCTTTTCGGCTAGTACGGTCGGGATCCGCTTCGGGGACCTTTACGATGAATTTTCCTGACTTAAACTTCGGTTTAAGCAGGAAATAGGATACCCGCTTTTCCGACGGTTCGGAAAAGCTCAATCTACGTTAACGTAGATTTTCACGATATGGTATCTACGACGAAGCAGGCACGTAGCTCTGAATACGAAATTTTCACGGTCACGTCGACCAATTAAAACCAAGGATTACGATACCTTTCATTTCGTGAAATTACGATATTAAATTCAAACGATACTTTTTCAAAGAAAAACTCGAGAATTAAATTTTCACTAATTTTTATTCGGAAAAATTAGACATTTACACGATAAGTTTGACACCGATTTTCCAATGGAAAATCGATGCTTAAAAGAAAGTTTAATGACCTTTTCGCGACAAGGTTCTATACGATACAAAAAGCCGCGGTTAACGAACGATCGCGAAGAAACAACGAATAAATAAATTAGCGGCCGTAGCCAATAATAACTATAATTACATAACCGCGTATAAATCGAATTTCTAAACGGTAAAACTAACAATTTTGAAGAATTTTTGATTTCAACGGAAGTGAAGGAAATTTTCTGTTCTTTGGCACAATGTTACATTTTGTAAAAGGGGTTTTGGTCGTTTCTTTGGAAGAAAGACCAAATATTACAAAAACCCATCAGAAATGTTGTTATTTTGGCTGATTTTTCAAACCTTGAGCATTTTATACGCAAAAAATGGCCAAATGAAAAAACTAACGTCTGATTCGTGTTAAGCAGGTCAAAATACCCCGATTAACACCCTTTTCGCGATCATTTTACTTTAAATGTCGAAATTCACTTTTTTCACTGATTTTTCAAGACAATAAAACTAAATTTCGAGATTTAAAGTAAAATCATCGCGAAAAGAGTGTTTATCGGGGTATTTTGACCTGCTGAACACGAATACGGGATTGGTTTTTAATTTGCTTATTTCTTTCCGTATAAAATGCTCAAAATTTCAAAAAAAAACTGCCAAAATAACAACATTTTTCACGGTTTTTCGCAATTTTTGGCCCTTGCGCCACCTCAATCGCCAAAACTGAATACGTGACGTGAATCTACGTCAAAAAACACGTTTTTAGGATATTTTCAAAAATTAGTCGAACTTCGCTGTTAAGGTCTTTTTTACAGTTGAAAATTTCAAATGGCCAAAACCTCATGAAGGAGTGCACCAAAATTAATGAAAAAATTATCGTGAATAGACCTCGACGAAATGTAACTTTGCGCCAAAGAACAGAAAATTTCATTCACTTCCATTGGAATTAAAAATTATTGAAAATGATGCAATAAAATGGCCATAGCTCCGAAAGGGAGGGGGTTGGGGGCCAAATTTTTTCCAGAATTTTTTTTCATCAAGGTACACAATCTGGGGGCATTAGATCAAAAATCGGGACTGGGGCCAAAACCACCCCTTATCCGGCTATACCCTTTTAGAAAATTCTCAATCTTTTGAAAAACTAGAGAAAGTTTTGGAAAGATTTTCAGTTTTATGAAAAATTACCTATTACAAGATTTTTGGAAAACATCCTTGAGTAAATTGTAGAATGAACAAACGGACGAACAAAATACAAGATGTATTAGGTACGTATCATATTTAATTTCAAAATATTTTTAAAAATGTTTTCAATTTTTGAAAAATTGGTCAGTACTTGGGATATTGTTTGAATTTCTGAAAAACTGTTTGATTTCAAGAAAATCTGGGAAAATCACCCCAGTTTTAGACAACTGTAGACTGTAGGGATAAATTCATAATGAATTTGCATCCTAAATTCATCCAACATCTTTTTCACCTTCCTGAGTATTGTGGAAGTCTTTTGACAAGCTGGAAACAAACAAACAAACAAATACACACATTCTTCTTTTTCACCTTCCTGGGCTGAGATGAATTTTCTTTCAAAATTCATCCTACGATTTTTTTTTTAATTTCTAAGGCTGAGATGAAGTTGATGGGACGAACTTTCAACCCAAATTCATCTAATTTTTAGAAAATTGTTCAAATTTCGAAAAAATTTTCAATTTTAGAGAAACTGGTCCTTTAGTAATTTTTTCCGTTTTTGGAGAATCGTTTACAGTTTTGGAAAACATTTTCAAGTTATAAAGAACCTTTCGATTTTGAAAAATTCTTCATTTTTTGATAAATCGGTGAATTTTTGTCAAATTGTCTCACTGTTTTAAGAAAAACTATTCTTTAATTTGAAAAGTTTTGGCACACCCTACTCATAAGGTCCAGTCACGCCAAATGGCTACTTGGAGATTAAATATTAGCGTGGATCGAAAAAAAAACATATCTTGGATTTTGACCAAATTTGAGGCTGAAATTTGGTATTTTCCACAGTTTTTTGACCTTCCAAATTTATTGGAAACGTTTCGAGATGTTCTGGAACTTCTGGAACAGGGTGCCTAACAAAATTTGTTGAGCAAAAAGCTTGACATAGCTTGATCTTTTGGAATGACGTTTTGCATGACTTTTCTGAGAACCCGCCCCCTCCAAAAAAAAGTTATGAGTCTGTAGCTCTGTACGTCAGTAAATACCACCACACCCCCTCCCCACGAAAATCTATACATTTGTGCGCTTCTAGCTATTTATTAGGGTGGGTCGAAAAACCAAAAATTTTGATTTTTGAATACCCCCACAAAAGTTGTTGGTTGGATGGACTAGAAAAATAAAATTAAAAAAGTCAAAATCGATTCATACGTATCTTCCGATCGCGCAAGAGCCTTCAATTCTTCAAAAATTGCCAATAAAATTCAAAATTTTGAAAAAATTTAAAATTGACTAAAATTCATTTTAGAGCTTCTGTAGTGACTATCTAGACTAAAATGCACATTTTTTTTTAAAAATCTGTGTTTTATAACTTTTTTCAATTTTTTTCAGAGGTGAAGAAACATGAGAAATTTAAAAAAATTATAAAACATGGATTTTTTCAAAAAAGTTGTGCTTTTTGCTTTAAATATGCCCTAAATAAGCTCTGAAATTGTTTTGATGAATTTTAATTTTTTTTTAATTTTTAACAATTTCTGAAAATGTTGAATTTTTGACAATTTTTAAAGGATTGAAGGCTCTTGCGCGATCGGAAGATATAAATCGATTTTGAAATTTTTCATTTTATTTTTCTAGTCTATCCAGCTAACAACTTTTGTGGGGGTAACTTTTCAAAAATCGAAAACAGCTTGATCTTTCGAGTAAATCAGGGTAAATTGGTCAAAAGCTTGACTTTTCAGGACCGGCATGACCTTTTTGAAAAAAGCTTGACATATCAGGACAGCTCGACCTGTTAAACACTCTTTGAAACCTCAAGCAAATTTTAGCATTTTTCAGTTTAAAAAAAACATAAAAACACCCAAATAAACTTAAATAACTACAAGCGCAGAATTACCCATATTGGCGACCTATTTCATCAATAAAAAAACAATTTTTCAAAATTCGTATTCTCCCCCCCTCTTCTTTTACAATTGTCAAAACAATATTTTTCAAGAACAATATTTTTCAAGAACAAAATTTTTTAGACCAAATGGAAAAATACGTCAACAGCGCAGCGTTATCATCGAGATAAAAACTTGAAATTTGGAATAACAGGGTGTCTACCAATTTTTAAAAATCAAATTTCGCGACCTTTTTTTAAGGTATCTAGTATCTACCTCTCAATTTGACACTCCCCCCCCCCACACAAAAAAAAATCAACGAGATCAAATTTATTATAGAAAAAAAGTTTATAACACGGAAGAAAATACGTCTTTAATTTTGAAAAAATACAATTTTTCACAACTTCAGCGACCTAAATCTAAATTCGCGACTTTTTCGCGACTTTCGCGACTTTCGCGACCGGTAGACACCCTGAATAAGCACTATTTCTGACCTTACAAAGTACCTGGAAGCAGTTTCGAACCAATCGTGAGCCTCAGTAAATTTTTTGATTCGCGCGAAAAATTTCTAATGAAGAGTTTTTCATAAAATTATACGAAGATTTAATCCGTCTTCGCATTCGTATATTTTATCTTCAAAAGCAAACCAATCGGACTGAAATTGTCATAAATTGGACTTCAGAAATCACAAAAAAATCAATGTCTTCTCCCCTTTCCCCAATAATCACCACCATTCTCACTATGAACTCCTTT
This sequence comes from Pseudococcus viburni, assembly GCA_033439095.1. Lineage (NCBI taxonomy): Eukaryota > Metazoa > Arthropoda > Insecta > Hemiptera > Pseudococcidae > Pseudococcus > Pseudococcus viburni. Next base: position 301,017 of record JAVBJF010000328.1, on the reverse strand, counting down.
AGCGTCAACAAAGCACAAAAAATACGATTTCAAGTCACCGATAATTGAGCCAATTTACAACATTTACACCTCTTCTCCCCTCCACCTATTTTGTTAACTCGACATTTGACGAAATACGACCTTCACCGATACCGAAAATAATTCACACCGATTAGCAGACACCCCCATCTCGGTGCCCTACGCCTCGAATCCATCAGCAAATTGCCTCTCGAGAGGTAAACAAACGTTACGTCGGAAAAAGCTTATTTTTTTCGAAAAAAAAAACATGTGCAAACACCCTTCTCATTAAAATTTTACCATTTCTCAATCGATTCGCGAACCGGCGCGGTTTCGGCTGTATAATCCATTATATGGCGTTCGATGTACGAGCCATTACCCAATCGTGTAAATAGCCCGTTGACCGAACCATAAGAACCTGCTACGAGCTATATTAATTATTCACGAGTATTTCTTCACACAGTGGAGCTACAACACCGTCTGTCAACCGACGAAACACGGACAGAACACCGATGAAAATTTTTTAGATTGACTTACGGAATTCCAAATTGACATGGGGATCGATTCGATGCCGGCTCATTACACTCAAAATAGCCGCTCAACTCTTCCTTTAAAACCAAACAGTACGTACCTGTAACAGAAACACATAAAAATTAGGTAAATTTTAAAAATATTTGTACTTCCATTTATTTGGGGGGGGGGGGGGTGAAATTTTTTAGTTGAATACACAGCGCAGAAGAGGAATTATTTTCAAATAGTAGAAAAATGATGAAAAAATGTTGAACCAAAGAAATTTGAAAAAACTGAGAAATTGGTTTAAATTCATCTGTATTTTCTCAAAAGTTAGAAACTCGATAATACTGGGATAAAAAAATACCCACAGTTCATAAAGGATAAAAATATGGCACATACATACATTTTTTAGCAATATTTTACAATGTAAAAAAACTTGTTTTTGGGGATTGAGAAAAGAGTAGCAATTGAACATGGAAAAACAGAGATCTCACATCCCAACCATGGTTTAACAGGAGGGCTTGGGGAAATCCCAACTCTATCCCAAAAATTTCATCAATTCATTCAAAATCAGCACAGTATTATGTAAATCAATTCAACATCATAAAAACACAAAAAATTCACAGTTTTCAAAATCCTTCTGCTAAATTATAAAGAAAACTCTCCTGAACACAATAAAAAAACAGAGAGAAAATGGCCGGATAATTTTGAAGAAAATGGAACAAAAGCATGAAAACTCAACTTCACTGGAAAGAGCTTTCAAAAGAAAAAATTTCAATTTCCAAAACAAGTTGAGCTTTTCAAGGCTCAAAAACACGTTTTCATAATTGTCTCTAAAGATTCTGGTGCAATAAGAGAGTCATTGGACCTCACTTGGAACTTTGTCAAAATTCTTACATCATTCGATTTGCATCGGTAGAAAATGATTTTAGAGCGCACGAGTGGATTTTTATCAGGTATGATTTGAACAGTGTTAAGTTAAAAGCGATCAAGCGACATCAAAAATTTCATCAAAAAATAGACTTGAAAGAACGATAACTTCTAAACAGTTGAAGAAGGGATGAAAAGTATGAAAAATGTGAACTCTGGTAACATTATGCTATCAATAATTTACGTGCTCAGAAGCTTATTCTGTATTACCAGCGAGAAATACGTTAAAATATTAGCACTTCCATATTTGTCGCTTGGTCTCTTTTGACTCAACACGGTTCATTTATCGTTGTGACAAACAAGGGCGAATCCATGACAAAAGTAGGGCGTCTAAACGACAAAAAATTAAAACGCTACAGGCGAAGAAAATGCACGACAGAAAAGTTCTTTAAACGACTAAGAACATTTATTTCATATTTGAAGAATACATTGAACGACAAATAAAAAATTTCACTAATAAATTTTTCTCATACAACAATGGATTACACTACAATCACAACAAAGAAATATTTTTAAACGACCCTTTGTACAGTTAAAATGAAACTATCACTGCACTAATAATATTGCCCGTTTTAAGTAGTAGGGGTAAGTCGTGTTTTATAATTACACAAATAAAATTACATATATCTTTGCCGAATAAAAACTAAACCTGTACCATCAATGACAGATTAATAAAACAGACTAAATGTACATTCTAAGAATGAGATAAAGTTTTGTTTCTTATTTTTGGTTTAAATCGAAAACTAATCCAAAATAAGCATGTTTCAGAAAAAAATATGAGGGTCAATTTTTTTTTTTGAGATGTGGTCTTATTGCACTGGGTATGTGAAATAATCTATCACAAATCTATTCATTTCCACGGTGGGTAAAATCATGAATTATGTTATTGCACCTCACTTCAATCCCTGGTTAATGTTCTTCCACAAAAATTCGAACCGCCTCTGTGTAGTTGTTTAAAATCTTTCGTTGTCGCTCAAACACTTATTTCTGTCTGCGGGAGTTGTCTTAATTCAGGAATAAAAATAGTGATGGAGATAATGTACTCTGTCGTTCAAAATGTACAGGTTTTAACCCTTTCACACCGGCTAGGACATATGCTGTCCCACTAACTTTAAAAAATACGGCTGGGACAACCTGGGACACCAATCATGCATGTTCTTGTTCCCATCAGTTCTACAGAGTCTTTATTATGTATAAAAAATTTTCCGTGATTTTTTTTATCATCATCTGGGCTACACTGAATGTCCAGAACATCAAAAAACATGCATTATTAAGTATACTAAATTAATAGTTGGTGAGGTGATCGTGATAATAATTTTTTTACGCAAATAATGTGATAGCTGTGTTCGAAAGAATTTTTATTCCAAAAATTAGACACTTCAAGGATTATTTTAACACTTAGTTTTCATATTTTACTCAAAAACTGAGATTACGATGTGTGAATGAAAAGATGAGTGAATTTTGTCACTGCAAAAGTATGAATTTGTTAGCTCTATTTGGAAAAAATCACTGTTTCTTAGCACAAGACCAAAAATTTTCAATAGAAGGAGGCTATAGACTATTATGAGAGATTATTTAAATTTTTTTGTTTTGTTTCCTCAACTCCAACTCAGAAATTTTGAGGTGGGACAGCATATGTCCCAGTCATGAACTAGAACAAAATGTCAGGAAATTGTTCGTATTATATCACCAAAATTAAATTGGAATACCATGTTACTTCTAGTTTCTATTTTATACCTATAAATAAGTGAGTTTTCATGCGAAAATGTGGAATTGTCCCACGTCCCATGACTCTGCCCACATGACTGGGAACACAGGTGTCTCAGGAAATTTGCACTGTCAACACCGATGGGACATGCCATACAGTGTCCCACCTCAATTTCTTGAGGAGGAGTTGAGGAAAAAATCCAAAGAAAATCACATAACTTGGGATGGTCCTAAGGATGCATGTGAGCCAAAAAAATTTAAAAAAAACTCCATAAATGAAAAGTCGGCGAGAAAGGGTTAACACACTTATTTGAACCGCGTTAAATTAAAAACGACCAAGCAACATTAAAAATTTCACCAAAAAACAAACTTGAAAGTACAATAACTTCTGAAAAAGTTGAAGGTATAATAAGTATGAGAAATATAAACTCTGGTCAAATTACTCTATCATTAATTTACATGTTCAGAAGCTTATTTTGTATTCCCAAAGAGAAATATGTTAAAATCTTAACATTTTCAAATTTGTCACTCAGTCGCTTTTGACTTAACACGGTTCATTTATCGTTAATACCACCTATTCCTGCCTCAACACATGACTGTCGTTCAAACCACCTTTTTTGTCTAAAGATTACATATTTCCCATTTTTATCTCACCCCTAGGGGCCCAAAATATATGATTTTCAAGCTAAAAACTTGAAAATTCTCTTTCCAAGAGTTTTTAACTGATTTTTTTCAAACTTGGCAATCAGGTAGAGGTACTAGAGGGGAGTGCTCTGAATTTTTTTCATATTTTATTTGACTTTGAAAATTTCAAATCGCCCTGGGAGGCACAGTTTTGGTATTATCTCAATTTTTTTCAAATTTAAATTTTCCAATGTATTTCACACTCCTGAGAATTTTTTCAGATTTTTTCAATTGGTGGAAAGTGGTCAAATATTCAAAATACATGTGTAATTCATCATTTTTGTCGCTTAAATCATTGTTTTTCATCAATTTTTCATTTTTTGTAGTTTCCTGCTAAAAATATTATTATTCATTTGCCGTGTCCCATTTTAATCTGTATTCTTTAATTTCTTACAGCAATGATGTTTTGAGCGAATTTAATGCTTACACCATTGCAGTAGTCCAATATAGTCCCTGCGGTTAGCTCAGACATAATGCACTTTTTGAACACGAGTTGAAATATGGTTTTTATTAGTGTGACCCATGAGGAAATTTTTAAAAAGTAAAGTCATCAAAAATTTCTCTTAAGGGATGACCGTGTTGAGGTTTCAGGAGGGGGTTAACCCCGATTTTTCCACATAAAGGGTCGGTGTAAGTTTGGTGTCATTTTCATATAATTCGACCCTCTTGAACTCTAATCTTCGATTAGTTTTCCGATAAAAAGTGTAGAACTCGCTTAATCGTACACTTTGTGTCACGAAAAGGGGCCGATTTTGAAAAAAAAAAAGAGATTAAATTGCGATTTTTTTTCATCTTTAGACGAGTATTGTTGATGAGTTACTTAGGGTTTGAAACCAGTTTGAAATAGAATCCGAAACTTCTGAATTCGAATTTGTTATTGGTTTCCAGATAAGAAGTACCTCTACCTAAACGCCAAGTTTGAAAAAAATCGGTTGAAAACTCGCGGAGAGAGGATTTTAAAAAGTTTTTAGCTTGAAAATCGCGTATTTTGTGCCCCCCCCCCGGGGGGTGAGATAAAAATTCGCTCATGCGCAGCATTTTTATTTTAAATCGATTTTTCCACCCCCATAAACACCTTCCCCTCTCCTTAAATCATCAGATTATACACGTAAATCATACGTACAAAATAAAAACGCAAATAATTGTACAATTTGGCTGTCCGGCAGCTCGTAAGTTTCCAAGTTGGCAACGTTTTCCAACGGTTAATTAACTTTAATTCCAGGTAACCATAGAATATCGCGATTCAATTCTTACGTGCTTTGCTCGATCGAACAAGCTGATTTTTTAACGTCGTTTCCTCTCACAACGTCGTTCACTCTTGAATCCGACAAAATGTACTACACGTCGATCAAACCGTTACAATTACAAAACCTTGTAATCGACAACGTTGATCGCATTTTCTGTACGTATGTTTTCGCATCTCGTGACTTTTGACATTGGCAATTCAAGCGCGAAAATCATTGTTTGTTTGAGTATAATTTCGAAACCGATAGATGGGTGCGCTTTGTTTGCAAATTTTATACAAATATGTTCCTTGGCGAGTCTATGCTTGCTCGTCACAAAATCTGTCTAATGGTGAATAAATCGACGATGGTTCCGCGATATCGAAAATTCCGTTAGTTTTGATTATTCGTGAAAGGCAATTTATACAGGGTGATCGTATAATGATCAATTATTTGACATTCCATCAAAGTTACTTGGAATATTCATTAAATGTGTCCCTAAATAACTGATGGTAGGTTCAGATATGAGCTTCCACCTCCCATTATTCTGTAGGAGCAAAAAGACCCACCGAATACTTAAAATTCAGCCTCATTTCCATTAAATTAATTTTTTTGGTAATCAATCGACATGAAATTGAGAAACTGGAGAAGGGTTCAAAAAATTCACACAAACGTGGTGTTTACTGGATCTGAAAAACGAAAATTCTTGCTATTTTTTGGATTTTTCTGGCCATTTTTTTTGCAATTTTCGTTTCTTCGAATTTGCCCAAAAAGGAACGCCATTTATAAAAAAAATCAAGAAAAGTAGAAAGGTTGAAAATTCTCGTTTTTCAGTAAAATCATCAAAATTCTGGTTATTTTCTGTTTTTTCCCCACGAGGTAAAATTCCTGCAATTTTATGTGTTTTTTTTTTGCAAAAAAATCACACAAGTTCTTCGGAACCTTAAATTTTGACCTAAATTTGATGCTTAGGGAACTTGAGGAGGTCACATCAAGAAAATAAGCCGGAATTCGATTTTCGTACTCTAAAAAACATTTTGAACGATATTAGGCAATTTTTAGCACCATTTCTCGATGTTTGAATTTCTCATGTGAGGACGAAAATGACTCATTATTAGAAATTGGATTTTTGTTTTTACTTTTTTGGTTGATTGCCGGAAAGAATATTTACAATATATTTGCAAGTCATAAAATTCTGAGTGAAATGAGGCCAATTTGTGTGAGCATATTTTTACATATATTTCGTAAAAAGCATAAATTGACATTTTTTTGGAAATTTTATCCGTTTTTCGACATATTTTGAGCGTATTTTACTCTGTATTCTATCGATATTTTCTGCAAAATACTCGAAAATCCATATTTTTAAAGACAAAAAAATCTGAAAAATTGATTTTTTGCTGAAATCTGTTCATGGGAGAAAAGAAATTCATAATTTATGAAATAATCTGTTTTCCTACATTTTTCGAATAAATGAATAAAGTTTCCGTGTTGAGTTTGTCGCATTATTGTTCTCCTTCCAAAACCTCGAATTTTCATACACTCATTGCCCCTCCCCCCCCCTTATTGACCATATTTTGGCATATTTTCGAATTTTTAGAAATATTTTTGAATTTTGACATATTTCAGACTGCGAAAAACATAAATTATGCGCATAAAACACGATTTTTATGACACAGAAATCCCATTCCTACTCATTATCATTTTTTCCATAACTTGCAGAACCATTTTTTCAAAAGGATCCTAAAAAAAAAGAAGAGAAACGCGTCCTGAATCAAGGTGAAAATTTCAGATTGCCTTCAATAGGTTTTCAAATTCCAATGATAATGTTTTTAAAAAATTAAAAATTAACAAAATTTTTCAATGTAAAACATCACAAAGCCCACAAGGTAAAAACCATGTGACCTTTTCAACCTAGCCCTCCCCTCTCTCCCAGCTCCTCCAGTTTTGAGCTGATTGACCTCGAAAATATTTGATAAAAATTAAATCTTGGGAATTTGGTGCCATTTTGGGGCATCCTTCGTGAAAATGATTACGAAAAAAAATTAAAAATTGGAAGAAAATATTCCAAGGGTCGTAAAAATTATCAAAGCGTTAAAAAATTATAAACTAGCAAAAAATATTCTAAACGGGTTATGAATAATTGTTAAATTATTTAATTGTCAAAACTGTTTGGAAAATTTTTTTTTAGAATTGCTATAACAGATCGGCTTAAATAGGTTTCTGGGTTCCAATAATTATGTTTTTAGAAAAATTAAAAATGTACTGAATTTTTTTAGTAAACCTTTACAAAACCCACAGGCTAAAATTCATGTGACTTTTTGACCTACTTTTTTATTTTGCCGCAGCTCCTCCAATTTTGAAACGATCAGCCCTAAAAAATATTTGATAAAAAAAGTTGAATTTTGGAAAATCTAGTGCCATTTTGGGACATCCTTCGTAAAAATGATTACGAAAAAAAATATTACAAATCGGAGGAAAAAATTAAGTGTCATAAAAATGTTAAAAAATTATAAAATTAATAAAAATATTCAAATTGTTAAACTATTTTGTAAAAATTGTTCGAAAAAGAAGAAAATTTTCTTAGAATTACCATCAAAATAATTTAAAGTTTGAATAAAATTTGTAAACGCTATGATTGTCTCTGATGCGGAAACATATTGAATTTTGGGAGAAAAATTCATTAAAAATAAGTTAAAATTATTCAAAACGTGGCCAAATTCGGGTTTAATGTAAAAATTGCATTTTTCACATTATTTATAAGCAAATTAAACGGTTTTCCTCACATTTTTATATTATTTTAAGAAACTTTTGCGAAAATTTACATACATATTTTCGAAAAAATTTCATCAATTTTTATGTTAATTTTACATACTTAATTCTCATTGAAATTTGATACTGCTTTCTTGACTTTTACCCAATCTCCAATTCATTTTTCAAAATTTTTTGAAATGATTGAAGCAACTAACGATTTTTTATAATTTTCCAGCTCTTAAAATAAATTTTATGAAGATTTCTACTTTTTTTTTTCAATTATATCATCATCATGTTATCAATTTCGACTCAATTCTAACACAGTTCGCAAGAAATTTGAAAAAAATTGGTCCCGAAAAAATTTTGAGTACGAAACGTTGAAAATTTACTGAAAATACGTTCTTTTCAATAAAAATTTTTCAGACACCTTGTATTTTCATTCGCATAAAATTTCAATAATCGAAATTCGGCCATATTCATCGATAGCAATTACCTAAAAAAACCTCGATGACAATCGCACTCGACCCTAATTCATCGTCAGTTTTTCCAGCACACTCGACTCGAGCATTTTCCAACACCTATTGAACCCAAGTTCGTATAGTTCATTTCCGCTCACAAAAATACCATATCTACGCACCAAGATTTGGGTATAAAAAAAGGTGCGATCTTGATTCGTAAAAATTTCATCGTTCCAGAAGCACTTACACGCGACGAACGAGTTAGCACACTCCCTACTCAAATTATTCGGCAATGCGAGAAAAGAAACGAATTATTATACAACAGGTAAGGCAAGGCAAGGCGAGAGCAAAGGAGAAGTAAAAATATAAACTATACCGCTCCGGAAACGATACTAGATTTTTTTTCGACTTCGCCTTTTCTTACTGAGAGTTTCAACTTGTGAATTTGCACACAATCTAGGTCAATTACATACTTTACACTCGCCACCATAAGCTCGAATACAATTTCCTCGACGAATGAAGCGGAATTCTGCTCAAGTGGTGAAGCTTCTCTTGATGTTGATATGGGTACGTTTTCCCATACCCTGGCATTCTTGAGAACAATCATAAAAGAAGTCTTGTTTATATTATTGAAATATGTATAACATACTCGTAACTTCAGCACGCAGTGGCTGACATGAAGCATGTATTCTCGACATGAGCATTATAAATCATCGATCAAAATTGCAAATTTCGTTGAAAATAAGCACCTCATTTCGTGCTTTCAAAAAATTCTACAATTTTCAATCTTCTTCTATAAGTATACCGGGATTTGGAAAATTCCAGCCATCTCCATCAATCAGATATCTCGCGTTTCATTCTCAAAAACCAATTTCGACTTGACGAATCGACATCGACAGCTTCGTCGAGAAACTTCAGACAAAAAAATAAGGGTAAGGAACGACGACGAAATGACGAAATGGAAATACGAGATTATCACCTTCGTTATTATTTATTCAGCGTCGTCGATGAAAAATCAGCGACCACCGATATTTCGCTCGTTGAATAATCATCATGAAAAAAAACACATCGAGGTATCGCATTAAATATAACACGAAGTCCTTCGAAACACTATCGAGAAAAAAATTTCGTTAATTTTTCACAAAAACGATTCAAAAAAAATAGAAACTATACCCGTGTAAAAATAAATGAGAATACCTTTGAAAAATTAAAACACTCACAAGATGAACGAAGGTGTATTTAGCCACAGCGAAATACCAAATGTGAATCAGGGTCGGTTGTGGATCAAGCCACATAACAAGGAGCTGGGTAAAAAAAATAAAAAATAAATAGGCGAGTGTATGAACCACCAGATTACCCATTTCATATCTTTAATTGGCGTTTTTTTTTTTTTTTTCGTTACAAAGCAGAAAAAAATATAATGATTTTAAATGCATTTTTTGACGCGGATAACAAAATTGTTTGTTTTTTCATGCTCTACAACTTTTGTTTCAAGTTTTTTTTCGTAGGTTTGTAATTTCGAAAGTTATATTCGAAAAACCGAAATTTAAACCCCCTCGCTCACCAAAATAGGAGACAAAATACCCGCTGATTTTAGGGAAGTTCGGGCATGTTGGAATACCCTTTCCAGTTAATTTTTTTTGTGTCAAAACCTAAATTGACTATATTATAAAATATCAACAAAATGACCTCCGCCATAAAAATGAGAATTTTTTTCATATAATGCTCGAAGACGTTCTCGTATAGGAAAAATTTTCCACTTTTTCGAATTCTGCTGGCGAGTTCGTATCAATTTTTCTCACACATTCGAAAAGGTTAGGTTAGGTATACAAAGAAGGTGCAACTTACACGCTCGTGTACGTATTACCGCGTATTATACGGATTCGTAGAATAAATCTCTCATATTTTTCTCTTTTTTCTCCATTTTTAATTCCATATTGGATACATTTTGAAAAAAAAAACGTTTCCGATACGTATATTATGGATGCCACTAGGTAGGTACTAGGTACATGTAATCCACGATATAATCCTCAAGCTTTATTTCTTTCCAAAAGATATTGGAAACAGAGCTTATCTATTCTATACCAATGCAGAAACCTGACGAGAAAATTTACCTCGTTTCTGTATCCTCGACAAAAAAAATCCAGCAGTGGGTCATATTTCGAGCTCAATTTCGTATTCGCGTTGAATAGGAAAATCGACGAAAAAAAATTTCGTTTCACGGTTTGAAAAATTTCCAACCTCGATCGGTTGTGATTCGATAGGTCAAAAGACGCAGAATCGAGCTCTAATGCAATAATACCCTACGCTAACGACATTTACGCTACGGCTATAAAAGCCAAAGATACCTTAAAAATTCGATGACAAAAATGGCGAAAACAAAGCAAATGATACACTAAATTCATCCCATTATTCAGTTAATACCCTCTTCGAGTGGCCTTAATACGACCACCAGCGTCAGTGTAAAAATCCTCGCGAGATTTCCTTCGTCGTCGTCGTCGTCCAATTTTATAACCAAGCGTATTAACCCCTTCACCTCTCATCCGGGTTCGAACCGTTACAGCATCGTATACTTACGTATGAGTAGGTAGATGCCTGTTTGGGTATCGAGAGGGAGTCGAATAGGCACCTTTTACGAGCACATCAGCAATGCCATAGTGTAATAGATTGATAGGGTGTTCTAATACGGACTTCCCCTTACCCCCCCCCCCCCCCCCGTACGATGGTTTATCGAATATTTACGACGATAAGGGAAAATATGGCCGTCTATTTTTTTTTTTACGATCGTTTACCTACCTACGTGGACGGAAAATTTCCCCATTTTTGTACACATCAACTTTGTTATGTCGTTTTTATTTCAAATTTAAAAACAATTTTTCAAAAACACCCTTGCTGGAAAAATAAAATAAAAAAACGGTGGCAATCTCAATTTGGAAAATTGAGAAAAAAAATTAAAATATTACTGAACGAAAGGGACTTCTCGAATTGCCTGATGAAAAAATATGAATTTTTGAGTATTTCATTAAAATAATCGCAAAAAAGTGTTTGTATTTTACAGCTCAAAATTAGCCAAAAATAATAAAAATTTTCTCGCATTCGAAATCTTTCGCGAAATTTTCAAGATTCTGACGTGGTTCACTTTTTTCATAGATAATTTTTTCCGATTTTTTTTCGTAATTTTTTCCGAACAATTTAATCAAAGGAAAAAAAAGAGGATTAGAACAGAATTTTCACAAAAATTTTACACAGTTTTTCTTCAATGCTTTTCAAACATACCAGAAGAGGGGATATGTCTCAAGGGGAAATTAATTTTGAGATTTTTTTCAATTCCAATATCCCATTACTTCCCAGTTTTCCATGTTACCAGGGCATGGTACCTAATACCTATCTACTGAATCTGAAAAATAAAAATTCTTACGATTTTTCGGAGCTTTCTAGCCATTTTCATGCAATTTTTCTGGCTTTGAATTTGCCCAAAAAAGAACCATTTTTTCATATTTTCATTAAAATATTCAAGAAAAAAGGAAAATGGTGACAATTTTGTTTTTTGTAGCAAAGTCATTAAAATTCCTGCTATTTTCTGTGTTTCTTGCTGTTTAGATGAAATTCTTGCTATTTTCTGGCATCATTCAAGGAGGGAAAAGGGGTGATTTTTTCCCTCGTTGAATTTTACACAAAAAAAGTAAGATTAATATCCAGGTATACTTGCCTTTAAATAGATGAGTCGAAATTCGACGCATCTTCAACATTGACGAAATCAAATAGCCATTGAAAGTTTTCACGAGGAAAAAGAACGAATTTCACAAAATCTATTTTCAAGTCCAAAATTTATTACATCAATTTTTCAGCTAGCTTAAATAACCCTCCCCCGCCCTACCATTCAATCCATTATTTTCATGCAGTCCTTAGACTTGATTCTTCTTCTTCTGTTTGAAAAAAATTGTATTTTTCTCAAAAATTATCAAATAGATACACATTATTGTCACGGAAGAAACCAAAAAACTGATGAAACCCAAGCCAAGCGAGGGAGAACATTGTAGATAATTTTTGCCATTACGACGATGACAAAAATCAAAGGTAATGAGTAGAGTGGCCCGAAAAACCAAAAATTTTGATTTTTGAAAAGTTACCCCCTACGAAAGTTGTTGGCTGGATAGACTAGAAAAATGAAATGAAAAATTTCAAAATCGATTCATATCTTCCGATCGCGCAAGAGCCTTCAATTCTTCAAAAATTGTCAAAAATTCAACATTTACAAAATTTTTAAAAATTAAAAAAAAATCAAAATTCATTAAAATCAATTTTAAAGCTTATTTAGGGTCTATTAAGAGCAAAAAGCACAACTTTTTTGAAAAAGTCCATGTTTTATAGTTTTTTTTTTAAATTTCTCATATTTCTCACCTCTGAAAAAAATGTTAAAAAGTTATAAAACACTGACTTTATCAAAAAAAAAAATGCGATTTTTGGTCTAGATAGTCACTACTAAAGCTCTAAAATTAATTTTTGACAATTTTAAATTTTTTCAAAATTTTCAAAATTTTGAATTTTTGGCAATTTTTAAAAAATTGAAGGCTCTTGCGCGATCGGAAGATATGAATCGATTTTGAAATTTTTTATTTTATTTTTCTAGTGTTACCAGCCAACAACTTTTGCGGGGGGTAACTTTTCAAAAATCAAAATTTTTGATTTTTCAGCCCACCCTAGTTATGAGATCAACGATTTCAAACAATTCGATTTTCAAACTTTATAAACAAACGTAGGTAGGTATATTTTCAAGAAATAGTACGATTCAATAATTTGGATTTTTTAAAGTAAAATTTCGCGTATTCAAAAAAATTCCTGAATTTTCTTGGTTTTTGTGGCGTTTTAGAAAATTGCCACTTTGAACCACCTTTTTGGGCAGCGACAACACTAGAAAAATGTTATGAAAAAATTCACGAATTCATGGTTTCAATTACAAATTAAACTAAGGAGTTTTGATTGTATATCAACCCAGCACTCGAGCATGAATTTTTTCAACTTTCTTTTAAAGATTTGTCAGTAAATTTTGGAAAATAATTCAACTTTTTGAAAATTTTTCATTGATGAATAATCAAGATGGATTGACGTAACATTAAAAAATGAAATCATTTCAAAATTCAAACGTCAAAATTTATTATTCGATTTTTTAACGAATTTTTTGTAAATGTAAAATAACATCATTTAACACCAAAATTTGATCTCATCAAGGTAGAAAGCTAAAATTCGATAGGTATATATTTTATTTTTCACCTTTCGAATCGACTGGAAACTGTTTCGAGCCGATTTGCAGCCTCTTGCAAATTTTGGAAATTTCCAGCTTCAAAGAAAGACCCATAAAAATGCCTTTAATGAACTTTAGCACTTATATGAAAAAAATTTCTGACATTTTTTACTGTCAGTTCAAATTCATCTTTTTTTGCATCTATTTTTTTGAAAAAATTAAAAAATTTGCTGGAAACTTCAGATTTACTCGAAACTGCTTCCAATCAATTCAGGAGGTTGAAAATAGAGCATTATACCTTGTAACCCTAGACAAAGAAAGTTTTTTTTTCTTCATTTTTTTAATAGAAAATTTAGTGCTCTTTTCAATTTCTATTAAAAAAAATGGACACTAACCCCCTTTTTTCGTCCGGGGTCACATATACCGAATTTCAGTTTTCTGTTTCGATTAAATCAAATTTTGGACATTTTGCTCAAAGTAATTTTGAATTTTTAAAAATCTTCAAAATTCGAAGAACGAATTTCCACGCTTGAAATTACCGAACTGGAAGTAATTTTGGATGCTCTTTCCATCCATTTTTGTTCTAATGCAAAAAATTTCCAGTTTGGATACCTCCCTCGCACTTGCACTTGGAAAAAAATATTCCTTATTTCAAAATTGAGAAAAAAATAACAGCAATAATTTGATACGATAAAAATGATGGGAAAATATTGAATCGCGATATCGTCATAACCCATACACAATTTTAGTTCATTCTGAACCCATCACACAACTCGAGTTAAAACACACACGGTAGGGACATTAATTCCGCGTTAAATTGGGTTAAAAAATTAATATTATCGGTTTCCTTGATGGTTTTTCCTTCTTTCGAAATACGTCAGAAGTACCATAGGTAGACACTTCAACCTATACAATCAATCGTTCAAATATAATTCCAATTCGAATGCCTAAAAGTGTTTTTCGCTCATCGAGCATTTCGCCGCATACGCAGCGCACAGCGATAACGTTTCACCATTTCCTTTTTATTCTTTCTCCCCGAAGACTCTGGTGTAATAATTTTAGCATATTATAAGAAATTCTACGAGCTTATAAGTATTTTCCGCTGATGTGACGCGTTCCCTTGGCTCCATTCGAATGAATGAACATTCTCTCGGAGTAATGTCTGATTAATACGAATACGAGAATACTGACGACGTCCGGCTGCTTCTAATCTTTATCTTTTCCGAAGTCGTTCTCTTATTATACTCAACTATTCGTATACTGCCTACCCAGCCAAAATTTACGGTCAACTTTGAACTTTCGATACGAAAATAATCGTACATTCGAACAAACGACTTCAGAGAGATAGGAAAAAAAACTCGCTCAATTTTTTCTCTCCTATCTCCTCGGATCAAACTACAGACAGAATGTCCACAATACATATTTTAGAAATGATTTTCCCAGACTTATTCAGGTATTCCAGACTCATTTTTTCAAGTTTTCCAGATCTTTTACATACGTGATATTTATGAAACACGAGGAAGGGGAAGGGATTTTAAATTCTGTCACGTGATAATGGTCAATAGAATCCGGTACATTTTCAAAATGAAAAGATTTTAAATAAATTTTCAAAGTGTCTCATAGAATCGTAAAACTGAGAAGTATAACTTCCTCATGATTAAAATTCCATTTCTGTAAGTATGAATTTCTTTTGAAATGAAAAAATTTTTTAAAGAGGTGAAATTATTTGTGTCAATTTAAAAAAAAATTTTCTCAACGGTTTGAGCGATGAAGAATCGAAAATAATGTGCGTTTTTGGAAGAATTTCATAAATCAAGATTCATATTAAGGGAGGGAGGGAAGTAGGTCATAGGGAATGAGCATTCATTTTTTTCATTTTTGGTAACGATGGAAAAAGTGCGAAACCTGCCCAAAAATGAAGTTTCCATGTTTTCTAAATTTATACACTCACCATTGACACACAATAAAAGGAAATGTGGTAAAAGTTGGGAGAGATGATGAAAGGTTTTTTTAGCTTTGAAAAGCTCAACTTTTTGGGGAATTGAATTTTTTTTAAAGCTCTTTCCTGAAGTTTCTTTTTCATGTTTATGCTCCATTTTTTCAAAACTACCTGAAATGATCCATTTTCTTTTTCTTTCTTTTTTATTATATTCAAGAACGTTTTTTTTTGTAATTTAACAGAAGGAATTTTGGATAAGGTATCCTAATTTTTGGTATTTTACGTTGAGTCAATTTTCACTGTACTGACTTTGAATGGATGGACTAAATTTTGGGGATTAGGTCGGAATTTCCCTGAACCCCTCTGTTAAATTACAAAGAAAATGTTCCTGAGTAAAATTAAAGAAAATAAAATGGTGAGGTAGTTATGAAAAAAATTGGACAAAAACATGAAAAACAAACTTTTCAGGAAAGAGCTTAAAATGAGAAATTTTAATTTTCAAAAAAGTTTAGCTCTTCGAGGCTAAAAAATACCTTTATCGCCACTTTTTCAAAATTTTAGCGTATTTTAGATTCAAAGAACATGGAAACTTCATTTTTGGGAAATTTTTAATCAGACCACCCCGTCAATTTTAAATATAAAATGTCGGGAGTTGGTGAGTTGATTCCCAGCTTTGAAAAAGGTTCTAATTGATTCCCATTTTTTTTTTTTTTGAAATGTCCGAATTGATTCCCACTTTTTTCAGTGGTATGTACGAATTGATTCCCCCTTTTTTTCAGGGGTATATACGAATTGATTCCTAACCTCTTTCAACAAAGGAATTTTTCAGGAGAGCGAATTAATATGCACAAAACGTTTCTACGACTTAAAATTAGGTTCAGCAAATGTTGGTTTGTTTCAAAATGTGGATTTGAGGCCTACAGAGCAGGTTTCACTCCAGTTCTCAAGAATTGAAATGAAAAATTTTCCTATATGTTTCTAAATCACAGATCTTCGAAGTTTTCGAGCTTTTTATTTAAAAAACACAAACAAGGTGTTGAAATAATTTTTTAAATTCAAAATAAATAACACCGTTGTTTTTTTCGTAAAATTTTATTTCCGAAACTGCGATTAAAAAATTCCCAAGCATAAGCGCACCCAGATGGGAAAATTTTTCATTTCTATTCTTGAGAACTGGAGTGAAACCTGCTCTGTTGGCCCCAAATCCACATTTTGAAACAAACCAACATTTGTTGAACTTAATTTTAAGTCGTAGAAACGTTTTATGCATATTAATTCGCTCTCCTGAAAAATTCCTTTTTTGGAAAATAAAGTGGGAATCAATTCATACATACCCAGCCAAAGAAATGGGAATCAATTCGCACATTCACTCTTGAAAAAGGTGGGAATCCATGGTGTCCACTATATTTCAGAAATGATTTTCCCTGACTTTTCCAGGTTTTCCAGACCAATTTTTCGAATTTTTCCAGACCTTATAAATATGATATTCGTAAACCGGGAGGGGGGGGGGGTAATTTTTTCGCGTGATGTACTTACATCCCGAAATTTTGTATAAAAATGATATAAAATGCATAGGGTCTTACGATTTTTTTTCAAAATCACTAGATACTTTTTACGAGATCTTCAGATGCCCTTCTTCGGGTCAAAAAAATATTCAAATTCAATTCTGAAAATTTTTCCGCCCATCCAACTCTCCCTCGCCACAAAAATTTGAAAATTTGAATTTATTACCTACAGCAAAAAATTTAAATAAAAAGGAAAAACCAAGTGTTCCCACGCAGAATTAAGTTTTGAAAAATGAAAAAAATTATGCCAGGGTGTTTACTAAATTGAGCGAATAAAAATTCGGATTTTTCCGGGCTAAAAATTCAAAATTTTCTTCACATTTCATTCCCCCCTCCCCCTCCAAAATGAAAAACACTTGTCTCAAATTTATAAATTCACGCAATCCCTTGCAATTTTTTAGTTTGTACCAATAAATGAAAAAGTGAATGAGAAGGTAAAATATAAATCATTTTATGAAAATATATAAATAGTCAGGTCTCAATTTCATATCCACTCGACTGAGCTGTAAAAAGCAATTTTATGATTGATTCGTGTTCTAGACATTACAACAAACAAATTGAGCCCAGATGCCTTTTTTTACCCCTTCCCCTTTTCCGAGGGTCCACCCCCCTTTCTTAAAAACGTCTGTAGCGCTCCTCCTATGGGTTCTAGTGAAAAAAATTTCCCACAAAAGTTGTCCCTCAACATCTCAGTTACAAATTATTTTCTATAGAAAATCCAATTTGGGGCCGCCGGTGCCCCTCAAATTTGAAAAAATTATTTCAAAAAATCATAAAAATCACGTTTTTTTCATTTTTACCGAAAAGTTTCGAAGATGAGTAAAATTTGTAAATAACCAAAAGTATTCAGAATTAAATTTCCTATTCGGTGACTATATCACGACTATTTTCGTCCCGCTCCCCGTTACATACAGGCCCACCCTCTCCCACACATCAGAAATTTCGGTCTTCTAGAAAAATTTTCCAGCAAAAATATATTCTTCACCACTTAATCTACAATTTCGGTCATTATAAAAATAATTTTTTGAGCAATCCCTACCCCTTAAATTCGAAAAATATCCCTCAAAAATACATAAAAATACGCTTTTTTACGCTTCCAATGCAAAGCTTTAAAGATAATTATGTAGACAGAAATTAGGTATATTCATTAGTTGCTTCTTCATACAAAACTGGAAATTAAAAATTACGATTTTTAGACACTTTCCCCTCAATTTCTGTCTACATAATTATTTTTAAAGCATTGCATTGGAAGAGTAAAAAAGCGCATTTTTATGTATTTTTCAGGGATATTTTTCGAATTTGAAGGGTAGGGATTGCTCAAAAAATAATTTTTTTAATGACCGAAATTTTAGATTAGGTGATGAAAAATAATTTTTGTTGGAAAATTTTTTCTAGAAGACCGAAATTTTTGATGTGGGGGGGGGGGCCTGTATGTAACAGGGAGCGGGACGAAAATAGTCGTGATATAACTCACCGAATAGGAAATTTAATTCTGAATACTTTTGGTTATTTACAAATTTTACTCATCTTCGAAACTTTTCGGTAAAAATGAAAAAAACGTGATTTTTATGATTTTTTGAAATAATTTTTTCAAATTTGAGGGGCACCGGCGCGGCGGCCCCAAATTGGATTTTCTATAGAAAATAATTTTTAACTGAGATGTTGAGGGACAACTTTTGTGGGAAATTTTTTTCACTAGAACCCATAGGAGGAGCGCTACAGACGTTTTTAAGAAAGGGGGTGTGGACCCTCGGAAAAGGGGAAGGGGTAAAAAAAGGCATCTGGGCTCATAATTCAATGGACGAGAACATGCATTTTGAATATCAATTTTATTGTACATTACGACCGACAAAAAATGATGAATAAGACAATAATTAAATAAAAGATGTAATAATTTGGCCCGAGCGGAGCGAGGGCGAAATTTTTTGAAAAATTTATAATAAAATAAGCAAAAAAACATTTTTCTAAATGATTTACATTTTTTTGGGATTTTTGAAAAATTCCAGAGAAAATTCCAAAATTCCCTGACTTTTCCCGGTTTTCCAGAGAATGGACACCATGGAATCAATTCGTACACCTCCAAAAAAAAAATGGGAATCAATTCCCCTGTGTTTTTACACAAATATTTCTTTGGGAATCAACTCACCTACAGGCAAAATGTCACATCTATTAAGAAATGGAAGAATTTGACCCGAGCGGAGCGAGAGCAAAAAATTTATGAGAAAACCGAGAAAATTTCAGTAAAAATTTCAAAGTCACCTAACTTTCCGGACTCAAAATTCCCTGATTTTTTCCTGGTTGTCTACAAAGTGAACATCCTACATCGAGTATAATCCTTAACTCGTATTGTAGAGTTTCACGAGATACTCCTACGGTGATGATGGCACTGCGGTGGTAAAGGGTATAATATCGTATAAAGCTTATCGACATTTTAGTTACAGGCAGAGGTACCATTTAAAAATCGTTAAATGGGCATCGACCAAATTTATCCGTATAGTAATGTCAAGGACTTCGGGGACGAAATCACTTTACAGCCATATTACAAATACACTCTCACACATACGCACACGTATCTGAGCTCTGTTTCATGTTTACAATACCGCGTGCGACTTTACCTATCCTCTCTCACGTTCTCTTTCTGCTCCAACTTTACAACGCACGTATATCGTACATACGTACATAAATATCATACGCGTATGTTGATAAATAATAACGTGGATATTAATCGTCATAAATCACAACCCATCTGCACGATAGAGAACGAAGCTCGATGCGACGATTCAAAAAACAGGGTGGAAAAAAATTACACGTATGTTTAAAATCGGACTGAAAAAAATATCATACCCAGGTATCCATCAATTACCTAGATAGATAAATATTAGGTACCCTGGGTACCTCGAAATTCAATGTATATATTATGTATCTAAAAATAGACGACTACGATGGCCACGACGGCCATATACGAGACGACGACGACCGGAAAATCTCAACACAATGCGAAAATGCACCGTGTCATCTCGTTTAGACGCTTTCACACGAACAATAATTTCACGTGACATGTTATTTTCGATATCGATATCGAGTCGACCGTTCGCCATAATGCATAGAAATACAATTTATGAAAAGATTACACAGGTATAGGAAAACCTGGAACAGCTATTCGCAGATTTGTAGCAACGACGAAGGAGAAGAATGAGACGATGAAATGAAAATTGCCAATTTTGAGCCTATATTTTCGAAACACCTATTATAGCCTATGAAATTGAAGAGCAAAACGAAAAAAATTCGGCTTGTTTAAAAATTTACCAAATTTCGAAGAGAAAAAACAGAAAAAATTGACTAGAATCGTTCTAAATTCTCTGCGTTGAAAATTCTTTTCGAAACAGTCTAGACTTTCAATTTGAAAATTTTTTCACGTCTGATTTTATAATTTAAAATCCCACCAAGACGCTGTTCCTTTTGGGGGAATGGGAGGGGAGAGGAGGGAAGGAGAAAGGTGTTTTTATGATACGTATTTCTTTCAATGGTACAATTGAATCAACGAAATGAACACGAAAGTTGAAATTTTCTCGATTAGTATTTTACTTATTTCACAGGTCAATAAAGAAAATGTTGTTTGAAATTTATCGAGTGATTTTTTACAATTTGAACTTTTTGTTGAGAATTTGTTTCACACTGTTTGATAAATTTTGACTTTTAAAGTCAATTTTACGAGCAAAGGAAGGGTTCCACCAAAAAAATGAATAGAACATGGTGTGTAGAGCATAAAATTTTCTTTCTGTAGAGTTCAATTACTGTTTTCTTAGGAGGCTCAACTTGAGAGATATTCTAGTTGAAAGTTAAAAGTTCAACTTGTATACATTTTATAGAAAATATCTCAAAAACTACACATCCTAAAAAAAACTACTTGGAAACTACAAAAAATAAATTTTACATTGATTTTTTTCGCAGAACCCTTCCTCGCTCGTAAAATTGACTTCAAGTGTTAAAATTTAATATAAAAAAGTGTAAAATAAATTCTTAACGAAAATTTCAATTCTAAAAAAAACTATCTACTCTCTAAATCTAAATCAGTCAATTTTCGTAAAACTGTGCCTTTTTGAATCAGTGAAATGAATTTATTTGAAAATCTGTGATATTTCAATTGTTTGATTGATTTATTTTAGTCAAAATTACTGATTTATTCTGCAAAATGGGGAATTGACTTAAAAATCAATTACTTTACTGATTTAAAAAAACAGATTTTTTTCAAATTTATAAATATAATTATTGAAATACTGCCCGAACGAAGCTAGGGAAATTTTTTTTTGAAAAGTCATCATCAACTTTTAATTTTTTTCTGCAAAAATTTTGAAAAATTGCAATTTTTACGTGAAAATTTGAATTTTTGCTTGAAAATGCGAAAAAAGTGACTTTGGGAGGAAATAAGTGACTTTTAGGGACCTTTGGATGAAAAAAGTGACTTTTAGTGACCAAAGTCGAAAAAAGTGACAAACACTCTAAAAAAGGAACCTGCTATGATGCCTGGCGGGCTTTAAGGAGGCTCAAAAACGTGATATTTTTTTGACCTAGACTCAATAAAAAATCACTAAAAACATTAGTTTTTCAGTGTGAAAATTCCAAAAAAAGTCCTTTTTTTGGAGCTGGAAAGAGATTTTTTCAAATCCTGAAATATTTACTTTTTCTGTATCAAACAATTTTGAAATTTTGAAATTTGGCGCTCTCCAAAATAAAAGAAAATTACGTAAGTTTTTCTAAAAAGAAAAAGCATTCAAATCACGAATATAATGTATGTATTTTAGTAATATTTCCTATCAATTCAAGAGAAAAAGTCTTGTTTTTTATTTCACATCAAATATTTTCATTTTTTTTTTGCAATTTTTCAATATTACGAAGCTCAATTTTTTCATCAATTATCCCTTACGTCAGCAATATTCCCATGTGTTTCATGTTCAGCAAAACGTAAAGAAATTTATCATTATTTTGACATTTTGTCTCAATGCCTGATATGTATTTTATCATAAATTCAAGGATAAAAAAATAAAATATATCAATACATATTTCTTCAAGTATAGAAAATGTTTCATGTTTCTCAATTTCGACAAATTCCTTACGTTTTTTGAGCTTAATAAATACTATACTTATTCATGTTTACAAAATATGAAAATTATTTTCTCATAAAAACGAACAGCTTTGAAGACCAAAACAGCGAAATTTCAAAACTTGAAAATAAAAATTACCTCGAACCTGCGTTCATTTCTATAGATATCGAATGAAAAAACGTCCAAAAACTAACTAATTTTTCCGCCATTTGTTTCCCACTTGGAATTTTTCCGTCGACCGAAAAATAAACGCACGATTCCCAGTAATTTTTCTTTACAAAATCAACCCTATATTTTCAGTATTTGAAACATGAAAGAGCCCTCTGGATCTTCCCCCTCTCCCTCCAATGAGGTTTGGCGACGACTCCCCAGGCTCAAAAATTTTTTATGATGTCCCATCTTCGCTATTCCAAATTTTATAACTCTATCATCATTTGCGTTCATATTTGAAAAAATGTAATCCGCCTCTGGATTAGAATGGCATTTGTCAAACATAGCGCGCGCGAGCCCTGTACAGAGCGCCGTGGGAAATTGATATGAACGTTCGGGCTCCGCCCAACGGGCGATCAGTTTTTTTTTTGACAATGTTGCATCAACTCAAACTCATTGAAACTTATGTGCAATAATCAACACTAAATAACACATTTTCTAAAAAAAAAAATGGCGACTGTACCTCTGAAACTTCTTTCCAAAATGGCCACTCAATGTTTTTAAAACGCCGTAACTCGTCGAAAAATGGGTTAAAAATTTTGAAAAAAAATTTTTAGGGTTCCTCAAACCTCCTAGATTCAATTTTTAAAAAACGCGAAATTTTTATCTACATTTGGCGAAAAATTAAAAAATTAAGGTTAAAAAAAACACATTTTCGCCCCCTCTGAAAATATTTGCTGTGGGGAGCCAAAATTTTTGTCAAAATTTTTTCTCATCATGACTCAACTTTTGGAGTAGGTTTCACCAAAATCCCTTTCGTGGACCAAAACACCATAATTATAGTAGGGTCTCAATTTCAC
Organism: Pseudococcus viburni; assembly: GCA_033439095.1. Taxonomy (NCBI): domain Eukaryota; kingdom Metazoa; phylum Arthropoda; class Insecta; order Hemiptera; family Pseudococcidae; genus Pseudococcus; species Pseudococcus viburni. Next base: position 277,896 of record JAVBJF010000328.1, on the reverse strand, counting down.
AAAAAAACACATCCGCTCGACTGAGCTGTAAAAAGCAATTTTATGATTGATTCGTGTTCTAGACATTACAACAAACAAATTGAGCCCAGATGCCTTTTTTTACCCCTTCCCCTTTTCCGAGGGTCCACCCCCTTTCTTAAAAACGTCTGTAGCGCTCCTCCTATGGGTTCTAGTGAAAAAAATTTCCCACAAAAGTTGTCCCGCAACATCTCAGTTACAAATTATTTTCTATAGAAAATCCAATTTGGGGCCTCCGGTGCCCCTCAAATTTGAAAAAATTATTTCAAAAAATCATAAAAATCACGTTTTTTTCATTTTTACCGAAAAGTTTTGAAGATGAGTAAAATTTGTAAATAACCAAAAGTATTCAGAATTGAATTTCCTATTCGGTGAGTTATATCACGACTATTTTCGTCCCGCTTCCCGTTACATACAAGCCCACCACCCAACCACACATCAAAAATTTCGGTCTTCTAGAAAAATTTTCCAGCAAAAATTATTTTTCATCACCTAATCTACAATTACGGTCATTATAAAAATTATTTTTTGAGCAATCCCTGCCCCTCAAATTCGAAAAATATCCCTCAAAAATACACAAAAATACGCTTTTTTACGCTTCCAATGTAAAGCTGTAAAAATAATTATGTAGACAGAAATTGAGGGGAAAATGTCTAAAAATCGTAATTTTTAATTTCCAGTTTTGTATGAAGAAGCAACTAATGAATATACCTAATTTCTGTCTACATAATTATCTTCAAAGCTTTGCATTGGAAGCGTAAAAAAACGTATTTTTATGTATTTTTGAGGGATATTTTTCGAATTTAAGGGGTAGGGATTGCTCAAAAAATTATTTTTATAATGACCGAAATTGTAAATTAAGTGGTGAAGAATATATTTTTGCTGGAAAATTTTTCTAGAAGACCGAAATTTTTGATGTGGGAGGGGGTGGGCCTGTATGTAACGGGGAGCGGGACGAAAATAGTCGTGATATAGTCACCGAATAGGAAATTTAATTCTGAATACTTTTGGTTATTTACAAATTTTACTCATCTTCGAAACTTTTCGGTAAAAATGAAAAAAACGTGATTTTTATGATCTTTTGAAATACTTTTTTCAAATTTGAGGGGCACCGATGGCCCTAAATTGGATTTTCTATAGAAAGTAATTTGTAGCTGAGATGTTGAGGGACAACTTTTGTGGGAAATTTTTTTCACTAGAACCCATAGTAGGAGCGCTACAAACGTTTTTAATAAAGGGGGGTGGACCCTCGGAAAAGGAGGAGGGGTAAAAAAAGGTATCTGGGCTAAATTTGTTTGTTGTAATGTGTAGAACACGAATCATTCATAAAATTGCTTTTTACAGCTCAGTCGAGCGGATATGAAAATTGAGACCTAACTAATACTTATCCTGCTAAGTATACCCTTTTGATTTCAAGGTAAAGTGTTTAGAGCTGAGCACAAAAAACTGAAACTGAAAAGTAGACAAGTTTGTTAATAACTTCTTATCACAATTTTTGCTCGTAAAAAAATTCAAATCAGTACCAGAAGGTATAAAAATTTTGATACAATTTTTTAAAACGAAATATTTAATTTTTGGCAATTTTTCCTCGACTTTTTCCCTAATTTGGAAATTTTTCCATATTTGATACTTTTTTTGGTTGGAAGAAGAGGATTTTTCTTGGATTTTTTTTTATCTCACTGTATTTCAAAATCATTTCGAAATTTATTAGTACCTAAATCTAAGTCGCAGTTCACTTCGAATTTACCACGTTTCAGCGTTGAACAAATGCATAGAAAAATTTACCAAGTTTCAGCGTTGAACAAATACATAGAAAAAAAAAGGATGAAAATCAACCAAATCTTATACTATAGGCTCCATGCTCATACTATATCAAAGTTAACCATCGATCAAATCGATCAAAATCAAATTACACTTCATGAATTGGACACAATTTGAGCCATGATTCTGAAATTCAGTTTCCATTTCCAATCTCCATCGTCCCTCTCTTCGCCTCTTCCTACCATCACCCCAATTTAATTTCACCGATCACGATCATGTGAGAAGGGAAAATAGAATGGTGGCATCGAATCTGCGGCTACATCAGATTTTCACCAAACGTACCTTAACTTGGACATTCCTACACGGTGACATATCCACGTCGGTATCGGCAGATACGATCGAAGGAGAAGACGCCGCAGACGTCAGGGCCACTCCACTGGTAGTCGGCGTCGTCGGCTTCGATCCGGTGGCGACGGTGGCTGCGGCAACGGCGGCTGTCACCACGACGGTGCGATTTTGATCCTCCGGATCTTCGTGACACCTTCGACCGTTACGACAACCAGGATGCTGGCAATCGCCGGTAAACACGCTGGCGCATAAATACGCGACAAAACGTCTAAAAAGCATTCAGCCCGATGAATTGGACTTCGAGCGCGGAAGCGCGAAGTCGCGGTAAATACCGAAACCACACTGTGGCTGTCGTCCTGTGCGCTGGTTCGCGACAACGTGTATACTGAAAGCAGAAACGCGCCGAACACGCCGTCTACCAACGTTGTCCTAGCTGACGTCGACGAAAAAAACCGCCGCACCGCCTCCCAGCGCCTTCGATAACAACAACGCCGTCGCAATCGCCGCGTCGCGTGCTTCGTCATCATATCGCGCGACGTTCGCCGTCGACCGCAACCCCTTTTTTTTTCGTTGAAACGCCCGCAAACGTGTATTTTCGTCTCGATGTACCTACCCCGTGCTGAGTTTCGTCTTCGTATATTCGAATAGTTTAGAAAAAAACGACGCGGACTCGCGCAATTTGCATCATCAATTGCAGCATTCCGGCTCACCCTCTCGCCATCCTAAATGGAAATCTCGAATGGTGGAGAGACTCGACGGTCGGATGCGGGAAATTGTGAAAAAATAAATGAAATTGTCGCTCAACTTGCGTAAGCTTCCGATCCATAGAAGTGAAGAAAAAAAAACATAGCAGGACAAATACGACGTCCACTAACGTACTCGCCACCATATTGCGATTTTGTAATGCGGCAAGATTTGCGTACAAATTCGTACGATACGGTACCTTTTCTCTTCCCACCCCCAATTTCCGCCCTTTTCAGTTTAAAAAACTACCTACATTTTGTTCACGAAGATCGCCTTCAGTTCCTTTCCCCTCTACATTTCTTCGTCCTCATTCGCGACAGAGATTCGATAATAAAAGAGGCGAAATTACTCTGCAAAAAGTAGAAAAGTAATTTTGAAGTTGGCCGACGAAATCACAAATTATCAACTTCAATTGCAGGATGCAACGATAAAAACATGAAAGTTTCAGCAATCTTTAAAATTACCAAGATTTCACGGTTAGAACAGAAAATGTCGCAATGATAACTGAAAATAAACGGTGTTTTACGGCAATGACGAGAGATTACCGGAATAGAGTGATTACAGCACTTGTACCTAGTTATGAAGTGATTGCTTTAATTACTTACATGCAATTACAGGATAATCACAGCAATTATAAGTAACTATCGAATAATTACGGTAATTATCGAGTATTTACGATAGTAATCGGGTAATAATAGTAACAGGTAATTACCGTAATTATCGAGTGATTACCGTTATTATCGTGTAATTACCGTAATTATTTAGTAATTTCTAGGGGTGGTGGCCCGAATCGAACCCGATACTCTTGGTAAAACCTGAACCAAACCCGAACCCGAACCCGAACCCGAACCCGAACCCGAACCTGAAAAACTGGAAAACAAAAAAAAAAAAAGAGAATGATATTCCTATCTTTCTATAATATATATTTAATTCAAATTTGAAGATTCAAAATCTTAAAACTAATAAAAAAATGAAAAAAAAAAATGAAAAATGAAAAAAATAGAATAAAGTAATAATTTTTTCGGGTACAAATCAGAAATTTTGGTTCAAAAATCAATTTTTTTCATTACAAATTATAAAAAAATGAGCCCGAACCCGAACCCGAACCCAGAAAATCCCGATTCCTAGATCGAACCCAATCCGGAACCCGAATCCGATTATTATGATCCTCGAACCGCAAACCCTGAACCCGAAACATATAGATTCGGGCCAAAGCCCTCGGTAATTACTGTAATTATCGAGTAATTACCGCAATTATCGAGTAATTACCGTAATTATCGAATAATTACCGTAATTATCGTAATTATCGAGTAATTACCGTAATTATCGAGTAATTACCGTAATTATCGAGTAATTACCGTAATTATCGTAATTATCGAGTAATTACCGTAATTATCGTAATTATCGAGTAATTATCGTGATTATCGAATAATTAATTACCGTAATTATCGAATAATTACCGAAATTATCGTAATTATCGAATAATTACAATTACCGTAATTATCGAGTAATTACAATTACCGTAATTATCGAGTAATTACAATTACCGTAATTATCGAGTAATTACAATTACCGTAATTATCGTGTAATTACAATTACCGTAATTATCGAGTAATTACAATTACCGCAATTATCGAATAATTACAATTACCGTAATTCTCGAGTAATTACAATTACCGTAATTATCGAGTAATTACTAAGGGTGGTGGCCCGAATCGAACCCAGAAGCCGGAACCTGAAAGAACCTGATAATTTTGGTAAAACCCGAGCCGAACCCGAACCCGAACCCGAACCCGAAAAACTGAAAAACATAAACAAAAAAGGGAATGAAATTATCATCTTTCTAAATTTGAAGATTCAAAATCTTAAAACTAGTAAAAAAAGGAAAAAAAAATGAAAAATGAAAAAAAGAGAACAAAGTAATAATTTTTTTTCGGGTACAAATCAGAAATTTTGGTTCAAAAATCAATTTTTTTCATTTCAAGTTATAAAACAATAAACCCGAACCCGAACCCGAACCAAACCAAACCACACCGAACCGAACCGAACCGAACCTAGAAAATCTCGATTCCTGGCTCGAACCTGATCCGGAACAGAACCCGGAACCTGAACCCTGAACCCGAATCCGATTATTATGATCCTCCAACCGCAAACCCTGAACCCGAAATATATGTATTCGGGCCAACGCCCCTGGTAATTACCGTAATTATCGAGCTATTACCGTAATTATCGTAATTATCGAGTAATTACCGTAATTATCGAGTAATTACCGTAATTATCGAGTAATTACCGTAATTATCGAGTAATTACCGTAATTATCGAGTAATTACCGTAATTCTCCATTAATTACCGTAATTATCGAGTAATTACCGTAATTCTCCGTTATTTGCGGTAATTCTCGGGTAATTGTGGTAATTTTTGTGTAACTGCGATAATTATGAAGTAATTGATGAAAATGAGAAGTTATCGCCATAATGAATAAGTAAACACGGTAACTGTGCAGCAATACAGAAGTGAAGTTAATAACTAACGGAACATTTAGGTAATTATTGGATAGTTACAACAATTACAAACGAAGAATTTGGTTGGTCTCTTGAAAACGGAAAAATTCTGACCAATCAATAAAATACGACTTTGTCAGACTTCTAAATACCTGGAAAAATCTCTTCAAAATTTTTATTTTCTAATTTACCGAATAATTCAACTATTCACAATCAAATGATGGGGGGGGGGGATCAAAAGTTTAGAACTGTCAGAATATAATTTTTCAATCAAATACATATACTTCGACTGTTTTTATTTTCAACATTTCTACGCAATTTCAATAAATTAAAATATCATCTCGCATCAAAAAATTTTCCCAAGTTTTACATCAGACAAATTGTGATTAGTATTCTGTCATGAAAAATGCTCAAGTATAAAGTTATCACGTCAATTGGGTGTCCCGTTGATTTTCGAACTACTTGCGATTTTTTCCAAAGCTGAAAATTTTCAAACACACCTAAAACTAAGACATTACAATGCCAATATGAAAAAATTATGGTAATTTATCAGGCAATTACCGTAAATTTGGAAAAATTACGGTAATTACGGTATATAATACTGGTAATTTCAGAAAAAATTGTAATAATTTTCAAATTTTCAACACCATTCGTATTATTTCAATTATAAACTTTTTTTCGTTATTTTACCAACTCTCAAGTACGTATTTTTGAATAATTTACCCGTCAAAACTATTCGCGACCATTTCGAGGGATTTCACATCATTTCATACGATTTTTACTTTTTTCCACATTCGTCACATGGTGGTTTTTCATTTACCATACAAAACCATCCTCTTCTTTAATTACTTCCACAGTTCCACTCGAGAGCGAAAATCTTTTGTATGATTGAAATCTGGAGTACAATACCATGTCCCCGAAACGTTGCTTTTTACCTTCGACAAAAATACACACAGACACGCGCTTCCTAGCATAATTTCCATTTCCATTTAGTACCCATATTATCTCAGCTCGTCGGTGTCTTTCTCTCCGCCTCTCCAATGCTGTCTGCGTTCGGTTTGTTTGTCTCCGTACTCGTCAAAACAATAGGTATCCCTTACTGCGGCGTACAACTTCCATATTTACACGGTTATTTATTATTATTTTTACGCTCGATTGTGTTGCATAGTGTCTTGTAAAAATGTAAGTACATATTATACTCTGTACAGCATTCATCATTTATACGTAGGTATAGTATATTTTAACCGTACTGCATATAGGTGAGTTGAATAATACGTATACACACACCATCGCACACCACCGACTCATTGGCATTACGTTTTCTATACATAATTCTTCGTACATAAGTATACTATATAAGTAGAAATACATGCGCCGGTTAGAGAAGGTATCGTATCCGACACAATACGCGCCGCTATAAATATTTTCCGCATTTGTTAACTTATTATAAGCGCAATGAACGAAAGAGTGAGAGGCGCGATTCTCCGGTTACGTAATCGTTTCTCTCATTAACAGCTTTTGAACTCGTTTTAACGCTCAACAGTTTACCTCTTTCTTTTTCTCTTCCTTTCTTTCTCACATTGAAAACGTCACCATAAGCATATCGACGATTCGTCGAGTTGTTTCCTTTCTTTGGGGTTTCTTCAACCGTATGTGAAAAATGTTCAGATATATTCGTTCGTACGTATTAGGGTGGAGTGAAAAAAAAAAACATATTTTGGATTTCGACCAAATTTGGTGGGGTGGTTTACTTTGAGTGGGAGACTACCCAAAATAAATTTGAGCCCCCCAGGTGCAAGGGGAGGGGAGCAGGGGGTGCTCAAAGTGCACCTCCTTTTGAAAAAAAACGCAGTTTTTTGTGTTTTTTAGAAAATCAAAATCGTGCGAGAAGCACTCGAAAGTTGCGATTTGAGTTTCTACAACTCCCTGAACCATCGCCGTTCTCCTCCGATCAAAATTCAGACTGCTACAAGGGGGTCCAAAAGTTGCAGATTGCAATATTTCAATAATATGAATTTTTCACTAAGCTGGAATGATTTTTTTCATCAAGTAATAGAGCAAAAATATTTTTTTTGGATAATTGAAAGTAAACTTTGAAAAAAAAATTATGAAAATTTTATGCACCAGTGCAGCCAACAGCGAATCGTAAAATTCCAAAATACAGAATTTATGCCAACTTTGAATTGATTACTTTTTCGCTTGAAAATATTATGAATTTTTTTCACTCACTAGAAGTAAATTTCGGAAATTTTTCGGAAAATTTTGCATATCAGTGTAGCCAGTGATAAATTCTACACTATGAAATTTACGTTAATTTCGAATTAATTTTTTTATCGTTTGAAAAATTCACAATAATTTTGTCTTCAGTTATCTGGAATGAAAATTTAAAAATTATTTTTTGAAAATTTTTACGTCAGTGCAGCCAGTAGCTAATTGTGATATTCTAATATTACGAACTCGAATGCATTTTTAGAGGAACGCGAAGGATTCATTGCAAATAAATTGAAAAACCAAACCTTTTTGAAAAAATTCGAAACAAAAAAGGACTATCCTGTTTAAGATTTTCATTTCTTTTTTTTTTTTAACTTTAGTACCTATAGCTGTTCGCGTTCCTCTCCGCATACAAGTTGAGAGGTATGTAGATGTACTCAAGTTGAATCGATTGTGTATTTATTAATATTTCGCCAAAAACGTATTAATCTTCAAATTTTCAAAAAAATTGTCTCGTATTTATTTTTACTTAATTATGGTGAATAAAGTGTATCAGTACTACACTGTTTTCCGTGAGTAAAGTACCACTTTACTGATGAGGTTTATTAATACAAAAAAACCTGTGTGGTACTGAAATAACAGTGCAGTACTGACATTATAATGCTAGTACTACACTGTTTTGTCTCTTTATTTACCTCGTTTGAACCGTGTCAAGTGAAAAGAGACCAAGCGACATATTTGGAAGTGCTAAGATTTTCACGTATTTCTCACTGATAATACGAATAAGCTTCTGAGCACGTAAATTATTGATGGATTAATGTTTCTAGAGTTCACCTTTTTCATACTTTTTGGTAATTTTAAGAAGAGAATTTTGATTTGAGAAGATTTGAAAAAATGTATAAGGGTGAAAAATGATTCGAAAATTTTTCAAGTAGTTATCGTACTTTGAAGTCTGTTTTTTGATGAAATTTTTGATGTCGCTTGGCCGCTTTTAGAGTTTTAACTTGACACGGTTCGTTTCAATGGGGGAAAAAGTTTAAGAGAAGACACAATTTTAAGTAAATTACGGCCTTCTTTTCATTTTAGAATAGGAAAAACAAAAAATAACTTGAGCAAAAAAACAAACGTGAAAGGAACAAAAAGGACTCAAACTTGAACGTTGCAATAACGTTACTTATCTAATTACTTACATCTAATGACGTAAATCAAAAATTAACTATAGTACTGATACACACTTTATTCACCACAATTAAGTAAAATACCTTACTTGACAAGTGAAATTAAGTACGCAAAAACTAACTCGTGTGGATTACAGCACTCGCCTGCGGCTCGTGCTGCAAACTCCACACTCGTTAGTATTTGCGTACTTGTCTCACTTGTTAAGTAATATACTATTATGCCTGCGAGAGAATATACCCAGTTCTGTTTTTTTGTTTTTTTCAATTTTCTAGCGTTCTCTTATGGAGCTGACAGCCTACCAGCTTGGCTTCTCAACAATGGCTTCAAAATCAAAACATACTTCTATTGATCTGATTGAAAACAAAAATAATACTGCGAATTTTTCAAACAATAAAAAAATTAATTCGAGATAAACGTAAATTCCACAGAGTAGAATTTACAACTGGCTACACTGATATACAAAATTTTCCGAAAAATTTCCGAAATTTACTTCTAGTGAGTGAAAAAAATTAATAATATTTTCAAGCGAAAAAGTAATCAATTCAAAGTTGGCATAAATTCTGTATTTTGGAATTTTACGATTCGCTGTTGGCTGCACTGGGGCATAAAATTTTCATAATTTTTTTTTCAAAATTTACTTTCAATCATCCAAAAAAAATATTTTTTCTCTATTACTTGATGCAAAAAATCATTCCAGCTTAGTGAAAAATTCATATTATTGAAATATTGCAATCTGCAACTTTTGGACCCCCTGGTAGCAGTCCGAATTTTGATCGGAGGAGAACGGCGATGGTTCAGGGAGTTGTAGAAACTCAAATCGCAACTTTTGAGTGCTGTGACGGCTTCTCGCACGATTTTGATTTTCTAAAAAACACAAAAAACTGCATTTTTTTCAAAAGGAGGTGCACTTTGAGCACCCCCTGCTCCCCTCCCCTTGCACCTGGGTGCTCAAATTTTTTTTGGGGTAGTCTCCCACTCAAAGTAAACCACCCCACCAAATTTGGTCGAAATCCAAGATATGTTTTTTTTTTCACTCCACCCTAGTACGTATGTAATTACGTATAGGTATAGCCATAGGCGTTAGAGCGAACGTGCCATAGGCCATGAGCCGCGTCGCCATCGGTCGCCACCGGATATGGGTATTTTACACTCGTATTGTACGTAAGTGCATTATCACCATCGCCGATAAACCAGCTCGTATAATCGGAAGAGCATCCATCGAGTAATGGTAATACGGTACGTAAACGTTACACGAATATGTAGGTAGGTAGGTACATTGGCGGTAGCTCTTTTACGTGTTGTCGTGCATTAAAACACTGATATAGGTGCTCCGGTTTATCACCTTGCTTTCCACTCTTCCCCCGCTGACAATCTGGTTCCACTTCCAACCGATCGCATTAAAATACGCGAATACGATTCGTTGGTAACCGTCGCCTCGAAACGTTAAAAACCGTTTAATAACGCTGGTTAGGTTGAAATTTTCAATTAAAATCATCGCTAAATGAAGCAAAAGTGAGAGCAATGAGAGATAACGGACCGATAATTCGGTTTACCGCGGGTTTACGTCGTTTGCCTTTCGTTTCGTCGCGAAATTGTTGAATTTACATAAACAGACGGGTAATTTACGATAATACGAGTAATTTACGGTAAATTACCCGGTATTACCGCTATGCAGTGATTCCGAGTTGATAGTTTTCGTATTTTTTTTTTGGTAAATTAAGTAGGTAAGGTTATTACAAGTTAATAAGTATTTATGTCTTCTTTACTTGTAAATTACTGTATTTACAGAAGAATTACATATAAAGGTAAATTATCGTATTTACAGGCAAATTACCGCATTTACAGGTAAATTACAGTATTTGAAGGTAAATTACCGTATTTACGGGTAAATTACCGTATTTACGGGTAAATTACCATATTTACGGGTAAATTACCGTATTTACGGGTAAATTACCGTATTTAGGGGTAAATTACCGTATTTACAGGCAAATTACCATAATTACAGATAAATTACCGTATTTACAGGTAAATTACCGTATTCACAGGTAAATTACCGTATTTACAGGTAAATTACGATAGTTGCGGGTAAATTATGGTAATTATTTACGGATATAACTACCACGGATGCGAACCGAAATGGAAAAAAATGTTTGTTACAATTACAACACAAAAATTAAGGTTATGATTACGGTTTAAGGATACAGTTTCATCAAAAAAATAACGGTTACAATTCAGTTCAAAACTTTTGAGGGAAAATCATGTTAAAAAGCTATAATTTCAATCTTTTTCAAATTTGTCAACCGTGTGAGCTAGGACATAGAAACCACCCTTTGATGTCAAAAATTGGTTTTTGAGTTGACACTAATATTGGGTTTTTCAGAATGAGTAGAATCAAGCGGGGAACCTCAACCAGAGTTGACGCGAGTCCTTGAAAATTGCGACTCCGAGTCGAGAGGCGCGAGTCCTTAGAAATTGTAGCTCCGAGTCGACACCCCGCGAGTCTTTCACAAAAAGACTCGGAGTTTTCAGCGAGTCTTTTTCAAAGTCCCCCTTTTTTTTAAAATTGCAGTCAATGAATTTTTGCAGTGAATGAGTGGTAAATGATGAATTCCATCTTCACGACTTCGAAAAGTTGAAAAAACCATTGAAAGACCCAAAAACTTCACTTTTTTTACCTTCAAAAATACAGTCAGATGAGAAAAAAATAAAACTGCGACTCGTAAAAAAGACTCGCTCGCATAGTATTTAGACTTTTTTAGAGTCGTTAAAAAACGAGTCTCAAAGAAAAAAGACTCCGAGTCTCATTCCGAGTCTTCGAGGCCTTTGCGAGTCCTTTTTCAGAGCAGACTCTGGTCAACCCTGACCTCAACTCGAAAAACCAATTTTTGACACCTAAGTATAGTTTCTAATATCCAGGCTCTCATGATGAATTTCGTTGTGATTAAACAGGATGTCGAACAGAATTTGTAGAGCAAAAAGCTTGAATTAACTAGATCTTTTGGAATCACTTTTTGCATGACTTTTCCTAGCACCAGCAGCACCCCCCCCCCCAAGTAATGAGCCTGTACATAATGCCCCCCTTCTCAAAAAATCGATATAACAAACACATTAAATTTTTTTAAAAAACGTAATATCTTTATTTTTAAAAAAAGCTTGACCTTTGGAGTAAATCAGGGTAAATAGCTGAAAAAGCTTGACTTTTCAGGACCGGCAGGACCTTTCCCAAAAAATCTTGACTCATAAGGACAGCTTGACCTGTTAGACACCCTGTTAACTCAAAAATCAAACAAAAAATCACCGAATCATCAAATCACCGCTGATTCTTGTCCATCAGAAAAAAAAATTATGATTAAAAATAAAGATTTAAATTAATTTTAAAATTTTTGTAAGAAAAAAGCATTGAAAAGTTGCAATTTCATCAATTTTTGTATTGTTATGGATAAATTTTAAAACAATAAACTTGAAAATCGAACAAAGCATCAACCGCTATCGAAATAAAATAATGCGGTTACAGTTACAAAAAATTTGAAATATACCTAAGTTACAGTTTCAATACTGTAGGCCTGGTTTATAATCACATCTGAAAAAAAATTCAGAACCGCTACTGTGAAATAAAAATGCTGTTTATAATCGATTATGCTTTTTTAAAACTACTAAAAACGAATTTATTGCACTAAGACAAAGTTTAATTTATAAATACATTCAAAAGTGAGAATCAACGTACATTTTATTAATATATTTACTTATCCATCATAAAACTGATAAAAATATCAAAAAAAAAAAAAAAAAAAATGAAAAATTCAAAGACTTCAATGTGATGTGAAAACAAAACATTTTCAGTAACATTTTTCAGAAGCCAGCATAAACGCCTCCATAATAAACAACGCGTTCTCAATTTCGGTTCAGTGTAACTTTGTGTTTTTCAGAAGTGATTATAAGCCAGGCTTTAGAATTTTGGTTTCGGTTTCAGTTTTTGTTTGACCTTTTTTTTTAGCGGTTTCAATTAAATTTTAGATACAGTTTCGGTTTCAGTTTGCATCCTTGGTGATTACAAGTCAATTATTTTTTAAACCGGTAAATTGAGGTAATTACTGGTAAAATACGGCAATTACTGGTTGAATTACTGGTAAATAACGGTAATTGTTGGTAAATAACGGTAATTGTTGGTAAATCATGGTAATTACTTGTAAATTACGGTAATTACTGGTAAATTGCGGTAATTACTGGTAAATTGCGGTAATTACTGGTAAATTACGGTAATTTACCAGAAAAAAAACGTAAATCTATCGTAAATGCCTGTATTAAGCCATATATAACGTAACAAATCAGCTTGACATCTTCGGAATAGCAGATTGTCTGGTCTAATTTTCAATTCGTCGAATGAAGGGGGGGAAAACGAGATTTTCATTTCGTATTCACTCAAAATTCAGGCTACGTGCTCGTTTCTCGTTAAAAAATTCCTAGTTTCAGCGTTCGATCGCGCCATAAAGTCGAATATTGCAGGCCAGTTTCACGAATATCTTCCAAACAAACACCTAAAAGCTTTTATTTATCGTTGAATCTTTTATTAGGTACCTACTACCTACACAGTTTGTAATAAACGATTGCCGAGTACATTCAATGGAATTTTTTCCAAGGGAAGAAAAAGCCCGGACGAGGGAAAAAGGTTAAAGAACTCGTCAGCGAATCGCTTCACGGCACGAACATGAGCAATATTGTAGGTTCACTAACAAAATAGTAAAATACTACCGGGTAAATTTTTTGCTACACGAACCAGATTCCGCGAAAGTATGCATAACTCGATCGCAATATTTTGTCGCATAAAATATACGAGTAGGTATCATAAATTGAAAAAAAAAGGAGAAAAATATACGCTGGTTGGTAACAGCTGAATCCTTTGTTACATTCTCGCTTGTTTTTTACTCTCGTAAACGCAGATTCGTTCGAATGTACTTGCACTCGATACGAGGTGATACTTCTTTTAAGCGTATATACTTTTTATTTGAGCATTGTCGCATTATCCTTTGAGTATTACTATCGAAGCTGAACTCAGAAAGCTCGGTTAATACGATTCTCTCGAGCGAAAAGGATGTTCCTGTAGACTCGCTTCATATCGAGTTACACGAATCACAATCCACAACAACATCTAACTAAATCAGCGTACCTCGTAGAAATTCACTCATATTAGCTTTGTATTAGATTAAAAGACCCAAAAGGTCGCGAAAATGTCACCCTTGAAAATATACAAACTTATTATACGAGTAGGTACTCGTTTCAAAATTGTAAAAATAGTTGGAAGTATTCGCAGGCATGCCACACAGATTTTGGGGGAAAATAGTCACTTTAGTGACTTTTTATGAGGCAAAAAGTGACCCATTAATTTTTCATTTTTTTTCATAAATAAATACACCCCCCCCCCCCTCAAAAAAAATCATAACTCAAACTGTATTTCTCTCTGCAATAGTGCTGAAAATACTTGTTTTTTCTGAAAAAATTTTTCATTCGACCACTTTTTTTCAAACTTCCACCAATCAAAGACTTATGGAGGTAAAAACGTCAGAAATGACTTAAAAAATACATTGATCCTTCCTCCACCACCCCCTAAAATTCTGAGCCGGTACGATCATTTTTTGTGATTTTTTTCTGAGGGAATTCAAAAATTGATTATCGAAATTTTGGGTTCCTAATTTTGACCACCAGCCCCCCTCCACTTTCCTGAGGGGTCGGTTGTACATTTTTCTTATTCTACTTAGTAATAGGATGTAAAAAAAACCGCTCCTAAAACTCGATTAACCCGATTATTGGTAATTATTTGAGGTAGGTAATGGAAAATTTTCAAAATTGATTTTTTTCTGAAGGCCCTAGCTCCTCCCCATGACATCCTGAGAGAAAAGGCAAATGACAAAATTGTTCGTTTTTTAATGCTCTACAACTTTTGTTTCAACTATTTTTTCATTGGGGGGTTCTAACTTGGACCGATAGAATCCTCTGAATAACAGCATCCCCAGAAAAATCCAAAAAGTTCGAAATCTCAATTAGGCGATCCGCAAGAGCGAGTTGAAAGTTTGAGGAATTTTGGCGCGAGTTTTACAGCGACGTTTTTTCCGCTGCATCAGCAGTATTCATCTTATTCGAAGAACTGATAAGATGGTTTGAAAGAAATGAATGCGTATAGAACGGAAGCTTATAACCTCGATCAGTTACATCCTACCATGATTAAATTGGTAGGTCCAAAATACTTATGTAGATAGGTTCAGATGAGATTAAACACATACATATGTAAGCGATGAAGAAATCCAGTATTCTTACTCTATGCTAGTATCTTTTAAAATTTTATGCAAGAGCGGAAGGCCGTTTGAATGAAAAAAGTGACTTTAGAGTGAAAAAAAACGGACTAATAGTGACTTTTGACCAAAAAAGGGACTTTTGGTGACCAACCCTAAAAATAGGGGACAAGTCACTAAAAAAAGGCGACTCTGTGGCATGCCTGTATTCGCGAAAAAAATTTCAATTTTGCAAAATCCACTTCTAAAATCAACGTCAACCAAAAGGCAGTTCGAAGATCAGTCGTAATCCAACCCTGCATTTCACCGCACTCTTACTTAGCGTGAGAAAACACACATTAGGTAACTGTATAGTAATAAGATTTTTCAAGGTTACTGAAAATAGCAGACGCTCGAATGAATAATGCATACGCGAAAGTTTCCTCTCCTCTTGCAACCCTTCAATAAAATGCGCCAACGTAGGATAATCGTTAAAATACGAGAAACTATCATTTTCAAAACACCTCATCCTCTCCCCCCCCCCATTTTTTCCTACTGACCAACGTTTTGCGCAACCATCGACCGTAGACATTTCATTCTCTCTATTTTCCTGCTGAACGCGAATTTTTTAACGAATAAAATTCGCGAAGAACAAATTGCTTGATTATATAATTGCATCGCGATGATCGTATCTCATATTCTACAAAAAGATTTACGAAGATGTAAAGGAGGAGGCGTTGCGAGGGCGTTTTTTCGCTCTTTTCGTCGTATTCGTTCAGGAATCAACAAACGAGCGGCTACTTCGAAATTTATTGAAATAGGTAAGCTTGTACACACGAAAAAGGCAAACAACAGTATGGGATAATTTTCGAAGAAAAAAGTTTTACTTGGAATTCAACGCGCGTAACAATGGAAAATAGAGTAGGAACGACGTATCTAGAAACTGAATCAGCTCCGAGTAGGTACAATTATGTATTATAAATTTATGAATTATTATGATTTCGACGTTGTCGGATTCGTTATTCAAGACAATACAAGTACTATGCAATAATTTTGAAAAAGTATCAATTCAAAACGAATATTGAAGTAAAATTTCCAGACAGAAAATTATCAAAATTATCAAAAAGCATCCTCATTACAACACTTGAAAAAATATGACAAAATTTTTTCCAAATATATAAAAAAAAATGTTCAAATTTTTGTGACCCGATTTAAAATTATTTATTAGGTACAACATAGTTTTGAAAAAATTTGAACATCTGACAAAATTTCCTCCAAATCAAACTTCGTAAACTTATTTTTAAAATGTGGAGAAAATTTGAACTCAGAAATATTGTTAAAAGAATTGTAAAAATTTGAAAACTTGAAAAAAATTAAAATTTACTAGAATTAAAACGCTGGAGAAATTTTTAAAATAAATAAAGTGAAGACCAATTCTTCAAATTAGAAAGAATTTCTTTCAATTCAAACATGTGTAAAAAATTTTGAAACCTTCGGAGGCCGGGAACCTTGAGAACCCCAAAAATAATAATTTTTTAGTTTTTCCAACAATTGGTTTGAAATTTTTTCACATTTTTAATACTGGTAACTGATTTTACATTCAAATTTTAATAAAATCAATTGGGAACTGGTTGTGGACCTGCAAACCGATTAAAAACGCGGGAATGAAAAATTAAACCGTTCATTAGTTAACCCTCAAACTTTTCTCGCGAATACAATCCACCAGGCATCATAGCGAAATTCCGAAGAAAAAAGTGACCAAAGAGTGACCAAAAAATGACCAAAAAGTAACCAAAAGTAACCAAAAATTCGATTTTTTCGGGATGAATTTTTTTTTCTAGTTTCCTGCAAACATTTCAAAGATAAATCAACTGAAACGACGTGAATAATTTCATTCCAGGTATCATAGCGAAATTCTATCAAAATTAGGTAACTTTTAGTAACTTTTTTCGAACAAGAAGTAACCAAAAATTCAATTTTTTAGATGGGGGGGAGGGAGGGTAACTTTTTTGAAGTGTCCTGCAATCATTTTAAAGATACACTGAAACGACGTAAATAATTTTATTAAATTCCTTCATCAAAACTATAAACAAATAATAATTTCATTACGGTTGTAACTCACAATGTTGCTGAATTCAAATTTTGAATAATTTCCAAAAATGTTCCAGAATTCGTAAAAAGTTCTGGTTTTTTATTTCACCACCACTATTAGCTAAAAAAAAAGAGGGCTGAGAATTCAAGAAAAAATGTGGGGAGGGGGTCAAAATTCAATGAAAAAATTAGGTAATCTAAAAATCGTTTTTTTTTTTAGTGGCACTTCAGGTGGCAGATATTAATTTAATTATACAGATTTGAGCAAAGAAAAATTGAAAAATGACGAAATTTTTGGAACAAACAATTAATGACCTATACAGGTATTAGGTATCTACTCTAATCTAAATCAGTCAATTTTAGTAAAACTGTGCCTTTTTGAATCAGTGAAATGAATTATGATTTTTCAATTGTTTGAGTGATTTATTTTAGTCAAAATTATTGATTTATTCTGTCAAATGGAGAATTGACTCAAAAATCAATTAGGTACTTTACTGATTTAAAAAAACTGAATTTTTTCAAATTTAGAAATAGAATCATTGAAATACTGACCGAGCGAAGCGAGGGCAATTTTTTTTTGAAAAATCATTACCAACTTTGAATTTTTTTCTTAAAGAATTTTGAAAAATAGCAATTTTTACGTGAAAATTTGAATTTTTGCTTGAAAATGCGAAAAAAGTGACTTTTAAGGGAAAAAGTGATCAAAGTGACCTTTTGGACGTGAAAAGTGACAAAAAGTGACTGAAGTCGAAAAAAGTGACCCGCTATGATGCCTGAATTCACCTACATAGATTTTTTTCGAGAAATCTCAAACATTAAAACCGGTTTAAAAACTGGTACCATTGTAACCTGCCAAAAAATATTAATTTTTGGCATTGAATGACTTCTAAAAATTAGAAATAGGTAATTTTGAAAAAATAAAAAAAATAAAATGCGAAAGTTGAAAAAATTTAGCGAAATTAAAATTTGATCAATTCTCGACTAAAAATATCGTTTTTTTATTCACCAACTGTCAGCTTTCTACCTCCCCTTTCAATTTCCAAGTTGAAGATTAAAATGAACTTGTTTTAAAAGAAAACCAGCTCCAATGATCAAAAAATCTGCACTTCATCGTAAAAATTGTCAAATAATTGCGAATTTCTCGAATATTCTATACATTGGATGAAAATTTTCGGATTTGACTTTGAAAAAGAAAAACCAATGATTTAGTCTATGATCCAAACACGTGTTTTTCTTTTTTTTCAACAGTCAAAAAAAATTGACAACAATTTTTTCTTGAAAAATGAAAAGACATTAGGAAATGAAAAAAAAAAAGGACAGGTCAAATTAAAAAATTACTACGATTTTCGAACTCAGCGCGAAATTTTAAGGTATTTTAAAATGTCACACGACTATGTCATAAAATAAATGTTTTGATCAGGTATGATGCCGCAGGGGCGGGAGGTGCGAGGGGTAGACATTTTTTTGAGTCGATATATGCTGCAGAATTGGAACTCATCGACTGCTACAGCCTGGCGAGTGTAAATTGCAATTACGTTTCATCGAATAAGGTCAATTATTCATTTTTACCCCTTCAATTGTAGTTTGAGGGCAAAACTCCACCGAGGGGGGTCAAATTCAAAAAATGATTACCGCATTTTCGAACTCAGCGCGAAATTTTAAACCATTTCGATATGACGCATCGCTGTTTTTAAATTAATGTTTTTATTATAATTTGGCGGGGGAAAGGGGGTGAGAGGGATGAGGGTTGGGAATTTTTTTTTTTTTTGGGGGGGGGGGGGGGTCAAGGTATGCTGAAAGTTGAGATCAATCAACCACAATTGTCTGATTTGCGTATATTCCAATTACGTTTCATTTAAATGATGTCAAATCTTCAGTTTCCCCCTCAAATTCAAGTTTGGGGGCAGAATTCCACCGAGGTGGATCGAATTCAAAAATGATTACCATTTTCGAACTCAACGCGAAATTTTAAACCATTTCGATATGCCGCATCGCTGTTTTTAAATTAATGTTTTTATTATAATTTGGCGGGGGTGGGAGGGATGAGGGTTGGAAATTTTTTTGAGGGGTCAAAGTATGCTGAAAGTTGAGATCAATCAACCAAAATTGTTTGATTTGCGTACATTCCAATTTCGTTTCATTTAAATGATGTAAATTCTTTATTTTCCCCCTCAAATTCAAGTTTGGGGGCAGAACTCCACCAAGGGGGGTCGAAATAAAAAATTATGACGATTTACGGATTCAGCACGAAATTTTGACCCATTTTGATGTATCGCATTGCCATTTTTGAGCAAGTATTCCATGACTTAATTGGTGGGGAGATGGGGTGACCAACCTGTTCATTTTCATTACTTCGCATTGTGCAAGAATTTTTCGCCCATTTTTGCGGGAATGAACTTTAAATGACTACATTCAACAAAATTGACGAGTATTTTTTGGTTCTCACCTATATTTTGGACAAGAGGGCTCTTTTACTGTCAAAAATCGTCCAAAATGCATAAAAATTGCACTTGAACTGCAATAAAATGCAGTTGTGCAGGGTGCAACGGAAAAAAATTACATATTCGGTATCGGGAGAAGTTCCTCAACCCAAATCCGTCGATTTTTTTTGGTTCGGACCATGTCCCCTAAATCACCTTTTTAGGGGTCCACCCCCCTATTGTGCAGGGTTAAAAAATCTGAAACTGCACTTTTTCGAATAAGGCGGATAGTACCGACATTTTGGCAGCTCATTTTTTTGGTTCTCAAAAAAGATCGCTGGATGAACACTTTTTCGTGTTTGGATCGTAGACTAATTAGTATTTTTAAAATCGCTCATTTTCATCGTAATTTTAACATCTCTATGACTGTACTTCACGTCCCAGACAACCCATGATGGCTCACAAATTGGCTCTAGCCATCAAACTAATTCTAATAGACGCCATCACCAGTACACCTTCATTCTAACTTATTAGACTTGGCTTCTAAGACGCGAGTCAGCCAAGAGAACAAGATGGATTTACATAAACTTGCACGAATAAGAAGGAAGAATCGAGCACACGATGCTGCGTGTGAGAAACGAGTAGGAAGAGGTGTATTGTTATATGTCATCTTGGTCGGATCCGTGGTAAAATTTATGGCGTTTATGTGCCCAGTACAGATATCAAAGTCCGGCAGGAGTTTCGATGTCGTTGCGTGTCTACCATAAGACAGAGTATGGAGAAAAGAATGAACGATACGAGCGATTTCTACGCCCACCGCTGAGCTTTATTGCGTTAGTTTTTTTCCTCTTTGGCATACTCGTATTTACGACGTACAAGGTATAAATCCAATACGACGATGAGAACGCATTACGACACATTTTTCGCCATATTCAGATCTTCAATGGTCATCGCAAAGGTTCTACCGCAGATTGTTGCGAAATTAAAGTTGGCCAGAATCGTGAAACAGCGAGGAAACTTTTTTAGGAGAGTGGCGGCAAATTAGCATCATTTGGAGGGGAAAAATATTTTTGCCTAGCAAAGCTTTTATTTCAGAAAATTGTCGAGAGTGGTCCCCTGAATAACCCCAAAAAGTTACCAGCAGGGTGGGCCGAAAAACCAAACATTTTGTTGACTGGATAGACTAGAAAAATGAAATAAAACATTTCAAAATCGATTCATATCTTCCGATCGCGCAAGAGCCTTCAATTCTTCAAAAATTGTCAAAAATTAAACATTTATAAAAATTTTTAAAAATTAAAAAAAAATCAAAATTCATTAAAATCAGTTTTAGTGTTTATACAACATTTTTGAAAAAATCCAT
Organism: Pseudococcus viburni; assembly: GCA_033439095.1. Taxonomy (NCBI): domain Eukaryota; kingdom Metazoa; phylum Arthropoda; class Insecta; order Hemiptera; family Pseudococcidae; genus Pseudococcus; species Pseudococcus viburni. The sequence goes on along the minus strand of JAVBJF010000328.1, from coordinate 256,997 downwards.
GTTTTATTGCTTTTTTTTTTAATTTTTTCTTCACCTCTGAAATTTTTTTTTTAAAAGTTATAAAACACCGACTTTTTTTTAAAAAAATGTGATTTTTGGTCTAGATAGTCACTACTGAAGCTCTAAAATTAATTTTTGACAATTTTAAATTTTTTCGAAATTTTTGTTTTGAATTTTTGGCAATTTTTGAAGCATTGAAGGCTCTTGCGCGATCGGAAGATATGTATCGATTTTGAAATTTTTTATTTTATTTTTCTAGTCTTACCAGCCAACAACTTTTGTAAAAATCAAAATTGTCGGTTTTTCGACCCACCCTAGTTATCAGCCCACAGAACTCAGACTAACATTTTTTGGGGGGGAGGTAAATCCCCTAAAAACTGTTACTTCACATTATCTCCTGGTTTGGTTTTGGGATAAAAAATACCCATTTATTTTTATCTATCAGTAGTAATATGATTGAGGGGTGAGGTAGGGTGGACACATACAAAGGGGAGAGAGGTTGAGTAGTATTTTAGGATGCCCACTACATTTCAGAAATTATTTTCCTGACTTTTCCAGGTCAATTTTACAAATTTTTCTAGACCTTTTAAATACGACATTCGTAAACCGGTAATTTTTTCACGTGATGTACTTAAATCTCGAAATTTTGCACAAAAATGATTTTTTTAAAAAATCACTAGATACTTTTTACAAGATCTTTAAATGCTTTTCTTCAGGCCACAAAAAAAGATTCAAATTCAATTCTGAAAATTTTTGAGCCCATTCAATCTTCCCTCGCCACGACGATTTAAAAATTTGAATTTATTATCTAAGTACAAAAAAAAATTCAAATAGAAAAGAAAAACCAAGAATTCCAACGCAAAATTAAGTTTTGGAAAATGAAACAAATTATGCCGAAGTGTCTACCAAATCAAGCAAATGAAAATTCAAAAATGTCTTTACATTTTATTCATCTCCCCCCCCCCATGAAAATTAAATGTCTCAAATTTACAGGCATAAAACAGAAATTTTGGAAAAAAATAGCAGACATCATAGCGAAATTACGACGAAAGAAAGTGACTTTTAATGACCTTTTTTGAGATAAAAGTGACCAAACAGTTACCAAAAAGTGACCAAAAATTCAATTTTTTTGGGGGGGGAGGGGAATTTTACAGTTTTTGGGGGATTTGTTTAATACAGGCATCATACCGAAATTTCGAAAAAAAATGTGACTTTTTTGAGCAAAAAGTGACCAAAAAATGACCAAAAAGTAATCAAAAGTAACCAAAAATTCGATTTTTTCGGGGTAATTTTTTTACAGTTAAAAGAGGGCTGAGAATTCAAGAAAAAAATGAAGGAAGAGGGTCAAAATTCAATGAAAAAATTAGGTAATCTAAAAATCTAATTTTTTTTAGTGGCGAGGCAGATATACATAAACATAATTAATTTAATTATACAGATTTGAGCAAAGAAAAATTGAAAAATGACCAGATTTTTGGAACAAATAATTAATATATGACCTATATCTACTCTCTAAATCTAAAAATAGAATTTTTTCAAATTTTTAAACAGAATTATTGAAATACTACCCGAGCAAAGCGAGGTCAATTTTTTTTTGAAAAATCATTATCAACTTTTAATTTTTTTTTCTTAAAAAATTTTAAAAAATGGCAATTTTACGTAAAAATTTGAATTTTTGCTTGAAAATGCCAAAAAAAGGGACTTTGGGAGGAAAAAAGTGAATTTTAGTGACCTTTGGATGAAAAAAGTGACTTTTAGTGTCCAAAGTCGAAAAAAGTGACAAACACCCTGAAAAAGTGACCTGCTAAGATGCCTGAAATAGTGACTTTTGTGACTTTTTATCAGGCAAAAGGACCCAATTTTTTGAAAGAAGTGACCAAGTTTTCAATTTTTTCACAACCATATCCCCTCCTCACCCCATTATTTTTTCATAGCTGTATTTCTCTCTGCGGTGGTTTTAAAAAACTCGTTTTTTTCATTAATAAATCTTCACTTGAAATTAAGAGCTGGAATAAGTTTTAAATTACCGAAAAAACGAATTATCTTTTTTTCGAGTTATGTACTTACAACTCGAAATCGCGCAGAGGAATTATTTGAAATGCATGGTGTTTAACCTAACGATTTTTTTAAAACAAATTATGACAGGTTGTTGACTAAATTGAACGGATGAAAATCCGGATTTTTCTGGGCTAATAATTTAAAAATTTCGTACAAGCTATTGCAATTTTCAGCTTGATCCTGTAAATAAAAATTCGGTCAGAGAGTAAAATATAAATTATTTTGTTGAAATGTGTTAAGCCCGAGCGAAGCGAAGGCGAAAATTTTAGCGAAAAACTCCATTCAAGAAATTGAAATTGAACACTTTTCCCTCGATTGAGATTTTCCAAAATGTGACCAATAATTTCAGATTCGCTTCTATTCCTTCTTTCTTATTTTCAACATTATGGTCAAAGACATTACAGTATTCCTTTCTCATCACGGCTTATTACAAAGTACGGTATCAAAAAAAAAAAAAGAAAAAAAGAAAATGGATTTTCAATGAATTCTGTAGAAAAAGAGTATAAATTGCCCGAGAGTTTAATGCGGAAATTTTTCAGAAAAATTTATAATTTAATGAATAAAGATAAGCATTTGAATATCATTTTTTCGGCACATTACGATCGAGGAAAAATGATGAATATAAAAATTTGTAAGATATATAATAAATATTTGGCCTGAGCGAAGCGAGGGCGAAATTTTTTGAAAAATTCATGATAAAAGAAGCAAAAAACACTTTTCTGGATAGGTACCTTCTTTTGGATTTTTGAAAAAAATTACTTCAGAATGAAAAAAGAGACCAATAGTGACCTTTTGGCAAAAAAGTGACTTTTAGTGACCTTTTGGCAAAAAAGTGACTTTTAGTGACCTTTTGGCAAAAAAGTGACTTTTAGTGACCTTTTGGCAAAAAAGTGACTTTTAGTGACCTTTTGGCAGAAAAAATGACTTTTAGTGACCAACCTTGAAAATAGGGGACAAGTCATTTTAAAAAAAAGGTGTCTCTGTTTGATGCCTGAATTTATAGATTCACGCAATCGCCTGCAATTTTTTAATTTATACCAATAAATAAAAAAGTCAATGAGGAGGTAAAATATGAATCATTTCATGGAAAGATATAGATAAACTAGTTGAGTTCGATCGAAGCGAGGGAAAAATTTTTTGCGAAAAAAGATCTACACAAGATGAAAATTCACCACTTTTCCAAAACATGGCCAATAATTTCGAATATTCTCTCCTTTTTTTTTCGACATCCATCATGGCATTTCTTTCTCATCACAGTTCATTAAAAAATAAGTTTCAAAAAAACTTGAGATTTTAAATAAATTCTGTAGAAAGAAATTTTAAATAAATTCTGTAGCCGAACGTAGCGAGGCAAAAATTGTTTTGAATAATTCATAATTTAATAGACAAAGACATAAATTTTGAATATAAATTTTATTGGGCTTTATGGTCAATAAAAAATGATGAATAAAAAAATCAGATAAAATAATTTGGCCCAAGCGGAGCGAGGGCGAAATTTTCTCAAAAATTTGTAATAAAATAAGCAAAGAAACACTTTTCTGAATGATTTATCATTTTTTTGGAGGTTTCGAAAAATTCCAGAGAAAATTCCAAAATTCTCTGACTTTTCCCGGGTTTCCAGGTTTTCCAGAGATTGGACTTCCTGTATTTATACTATCAATTTACATAATACTACCAATTTCATGCCCACAACATACTGTTTAGTACGATTTTTACCTATTATCACGTTTACAAATAATAGTATATTTCCCCAAACCCTCTTCCTTCAAGACTCTCTATCTCCTCTGCTAACGGTCGTACGAAAAAATTTCCCATATAAAAAATATTGGAAATTGAGTGTAGAACAAAAAAGTACTGAGCTGTTTTTATTCTAAAATCAAACCCTAAGGAGATAATGTGAAAACCCCAGTTTTAGAGGGGTTAACTCCCTAAAACTTAGCCTGTGGTCAGGGGGATTTTCCGAAAGAAAAGCTTTGTTAGACAAAACATTTTTTTCCCAATTTGCCCCCACTAAGCAGTGAAAAAATAGCTGAAAAATCGGCGAAAATCCACTGAAAAGTGAGTAAAATTTCTGAAACTCTTTGAAAAATTAGTGAAATTCTTTTAAAATTTTTGCGAAAATCAGCTGTAAATCAATGAATTTTGCTGATTTCTCCTGAGCTGCAATTCTTACAATTTATCAGTGAATTTTCACTGGCAAAATGAGAGAATTGAGAGAGTATCTCTTCAGCGGCACAAGGATCTGCTAAGTCGTCGTCGGTTACCAGGTTACACGTGTTCGACTCGAACCTAATAATTAATGTATTTAAATTCGAACACGGCGCGAGTACGAATACATAATGAAAATCGTGTGAAATAAATAACTCGCCGCTCTTTCTGTTTTGTTTTGGCCGTAGCCCGTTGTCGGTGCGTAGGTTTATAACAGTGCGAGAAACTGAGTCGAAATAGCTGCCTCGATGACCCTGATTAGGCCTTTATCGCGTGCTAGCCCCAGTCTCGTCGACTTTTTCGAGTAATTGCGCCAGATTCTGGAATAAGGCGATTTCAATGGACAGTGGTTCGTCGTCCACCAACTTGATATCCCTCCTGTCAATATCTATCACTCGAGTCGTCAATTCGGGTCGATGCGGTGAGCTGCCCTGGTCTTATTCCAGAACGCTCTCGAGTTCCGTTATATGGCTAAGCGAAAATCCTTTCCATTTCGTTCATAGGTATACGTATTTCTAAAGCGATATTTGTAGGCCTGGATAACGAATCCACGTTTATACGTCGTTGTTCGAGATGTCTCCTGATAGTACGAATGCTTCAATAAGGAAACGAATCAACGATAGCGATACCAGGACCGATTCAATAAAATGAACGAAAGGGGCAGCATAGCAGAATTACTTTTATATAAATTATATTTTAAATAGGTACCGGGTTGTGTTTGTTTCATTGGCTCAATGTATTCTTAAATTGAAGAAAATTTCTGAATTTTTTTCACTTTTGTAAATTTAATAATCCATAAAGAAGAAAAAACCTTGTATCAAAAAAAAAAGTCACATAAAATGAAATTTCAAGTATTAAAATACCTTCAAATACAAAATTAAGTCATCAAAATAGTGACAAAAAATACACGAAAAGCGTTGAATTAAAAGGTGAAAATTCTGAAAATCACAGAATACATAAGTGAAGTCTATAAATATTTAAAAAATGAGTTAAATATGAACATTACAAAAATCCATAAAAAGTCAGTCAACTGAATTTAATTTCAGAGGATTATACGTATTTCATGTTTCATTCTTTCTTACTCCCTCTCTACCCAAATAAAACCCTGAAAACTCATCAATAATGGAAAAGTTGTATACTTTTTACACATGGCGTGTATTGGATTTAAAAATGAAAATTCTTGCTATTTTTTGGAGTTGCCTTGCTATTTTCATATAATTTTTTATGCTTCAAATTCGCCTAAAAAAGTACCCCCCTTTTATCCGCTGATAAAAAAATTCAAGGAAAGAGGAAACCGCTGAAAATTCCCACTTTTTGTAGTAAATTCATTCAAATTGTAGCTATTTTCTGGGGTTTCTTGGTTTTTTTTTTGCCCGTAGACACTACTTTCTCATTCTAAATCAGTGAAAATTCATTGATAAATAGTCAGAATTGCAGCACAGGGCGAATCAGCGAATTTCACTGACTTTTCAGTGAATTTTCACTGATTTTCCAGTGATTTTTTCACTGATTTGTTTTCAGTAAAAAAGTTTTACTGATTTTCTCCTGCGGTGCAATTTTAACTGTTTCTCAGTGATTTTCGATAATTTTCACGGATTTATAATTGAAAGAGTATGATGACAAAAATTATGAAAATAACGAATGCGAATATGAGAAAATCAAAACATCATTTCTCTTTCTTCCTTTCTCAAAAAAAACAACCCCCCAATCAATAGAAGTATGTTTTGAATTTAAAGAAATTTTTGATGACGTTAGCAAAAGTTGGCGAAAAAAATTGATCCATCACGAAAAAATAATTCATTCTAGTTCTTTCAGTGGTTGAAAAAAAATTACATAATATTTTCAGCCGAAAAAATAATCAATTCAAAGCCGATATAAATTCCGTATTTTGGGATTCTATGATTTGCTATTGGTGGCACTGGTGTATTAAATTTTCATTTTTTTTTTCAAAATTCACTTTCAGTGGTTGAAAAAATTTTTTGTTCACTTACTGGATGAAAAAAAAATCATTCCAGCTTGGTGAAAATTTCATATTATTGAAATATTGCAATCTGCAACTTTTCAACCTCCTGGTAGAAGTCTGAGTTTTGATCGGAGCAGGATGGCGATGGTTTAGGGAGATGTAGAAACTCAAATCGCTTTTTTTCTAGTGCTACGAAGGCTTCTCACAGAATTTTTATTGGCTTAAAAACAACGTTTTTTTCAAAAGGAGGTGTACTTTGAGCACCTCCTGCTTCCCTCCCCTTGCCCCTCGGGGGTCCCAAATGGTTTTGTCAAGTCTCTCACTCAAAATAAACCACCCCACCAAATTTGGTCAAAATCCAAGATATGTTTTTTTTTTCGATCCACCCTATTATGCAATTCAGATGACATCGCAAAACACATTTTTTGACCACTTTTATTCCCTCCACCTCGTCATATCTTAGACCATGCTTAGACCGTTTCAATGGTTGAATAGAATAAAATTTACACGTAAATTCTGAAAAAGGAAAAAAAATTAAAAATTAAAACTTAAAACTTATCAATTCAAATTTTCATTTTTTCAAACTTCGTTTTCAATTTCAATTTCGCATTTCAGCTTCGGTTTCAACCATTAAAAATTTTCAAAAATTCAATTTTTTGGAAAACTATAGGCCCTACCTATTTAAAATGGATGCAAAACACCGCAAAATGGTTCATAATATCAAAATTTTACAAAAAAAAAACAACAAAAAATCGTTAATCTTTCTTTTATATTTATTTTAAAAAAAAGTAATAAAAAACTTTTTAAAAATTCCAAAATAGAAAAATCTTATCGAAAATTGGATGTAAAAAATGTCACGAAAGTGAAAGTTGTTTTAATAAAATTCTTTAATTTTTCTTGCAATTTTTTGATGAAATTGGCAAAAGTAAAGTTAAAACTGTCACGAAATTGGTTTATAAATCTATTACATAGGTACCCAATAAATTTGAGTTTTTGTAACATTAATTTTTAAAGCTTTTCAAGTGATTCATTTCTTACAATTACCGAGGAATACCTTCGAAGCATTTAGTTTAAAAATTATAAACTTCAGATTCAAAAATATTTGAAAAATCATGTTTACAAAAAATCAAGAGTTTTCCAACAAGATGATCATCTTTCTTAAAATGTCAAAAATTGAAAAAGTTGTACCTAACAATTATTTTATATCCAGTACCCTGTTGGACATTTCTCCGGAATGCCCCCCCCCCCAAAAAAATATATATATATCAATCGACATCCATTATTAAAATTCGCGATGATTTGCTCAAATAGGTAAAGTAAAACCATGTAAAATACATCGAAATTATATTATAAACACTCTCGAGAATCACTAAATTTTTCAAAGAAGCTCAGAAAACGTTGAAAACTAGTAAAAAAATTAACTGAAAGGGATCAAAAAGTGTAAAAACTGCTGAAATTACTTCAAATCAGTTAAAAATAGTTCGGAATTTTTTCAAGTATTATAATAAAATCGGGTAAACAATACCAAAAAAAACAAAAACAAAAAAAATTATTGAAATGTATTTCTAACGTCGTCAAATTGTTTTAAAATACATTCAAATTGAACGAAACTTCACAAAAACCAATAGAAAAATGATAAATTATTGTTCAAAAACATAAAAAAAGTTGAAATTTCCACAAATTTTTTCAAAATAGTGAAATATTAGTTCAAAATTTATGTAATATATCATGAAACCGAGAAAACAACTTGAAAATATTTCACAAATATACCAAAAAAAAAAAGAAGAAAAAAAACGTAAAAATAGCAAAAAAAACAAATAATTATTGAAATGGCTTCCAAAAGGTCGTGAGATTGTCAGAATTTTTCTCAAAATGTGACAAAAACATATCAAGAAAACTTTAATTTTACTTATTTAAGAAACGTACTAATTGTTGAAATTTTTGCAATATTTCTCAAAATGTTGAAAAATGAAGCATTATATAATCGTTCAAACCACTATCGAAATATTGCAACAATGCAATAAAGATCATTTATTTTTGGAAAAAAATCAAAGAAACTAAAAATTTATTCCGAACAAGAAATCAATAAAAATTTGTCAAAATTTTACAAAATATCACGAAAATGGTCATTAAAACGAAATTAAATTCAACTCATTTTTAATAATTATTTTTAAAAACGTTTTAAAATGCACTCTGAAACATTTTTTCATCTTTTGATGTGTTTCTAGAAGTCATCTACACAATATTTTCATATAATATTTTTAAAAAGTTTTTGTGGAGCCAATAAAAAAAGCTGTCAAATTATTGATTAAAAAATCGTTTAACGAATTTTGTGAAAAATTCCAACAATTTTTTTCGACTCTTGAACAACCTTCAACAAAATTTCAGATTTCTCAATTTCTATGTTTGAATTTTTCAAATCTCGATTATTTTTCTAATTTTGACAGAAGGCAAAAAAATTATCGAAAAAATTAGCTCATTCTCATGATCAAAAACTTTCATATGTTTTGGTCTTTTTTCACAATTTCATCTTAAAAGTATTTTTTTAAAAATTATTTTTACATAAATTGAGAAACTCGTTGAAGAAAATCGTATATAATTTGGTAGATTTTTTGGACAGGTCAAAAATTGAAATAAAATTCACATAAAAGTTAAAAACGAATAAAAAATTAAGTTTTCTTAAAACGAAAATTTCAAATTCGAGATGTCATCCAATATCATTTAGCTCGACAAACCTTACACACGATACTCAAATTTCACACACACCTCACCCATTCCCGTAAATTTGATAACTTCGGCCTTCGGGACCCGCCTCTAAGGTTAGTGATAACATAAAGCCCGTCGTATTTGGCTGGCAAACACACCTCTCCAATACCGCAGCTGCTTAGCGAATACACTGAAACACTGTATACAAATACGCAGACTTACATACACAGTATGTACTTTTCTGCCATCGTAGCCCCCGTTCATCGACCTAATCACGCTTATCAATCGCATGAAAAAATAACCGCACGCTACACCTATATTTATAATTCTATCGAATTCATCGCAGGTACTAAAAAGGAGGAACCCGTTATAAGCATCGTGCCAATAGCGACGTGAACGTAAATTCTCCCCAAGTTCATCAAACCGTTTGATAATTGACGATGTACATGTAAGTAAAGAGAGCTAGAGAGAGGATCTATGTGGACGAGTACTCGGTGTATTTTCGATGGTTATCACTCTGCGGCGTAGATGAGAGTTGAAAAAAACACTCGGAGGATTATTCATCGATAGAGTTGGTTAATTATTGAAAATTTCGCAGATACGAAGGTTTCTCCTCGGTATCGATTCGTAAATTCGCTTATCGTTTGGAGTGCGCTGAGTAATGTTTGGATCACGTGTCAGTAATAAAAATATTTTCAGGATTGGTCTCCGTCAACCGCATATCGAATATCGACTGTTTTGTTTCTTCTAAATCAGCCAATTACGTCATTTGGTCTACGTACGACGAATCGTTTTTCGTGAAAAATATAATTATTCATCGAATATGATCGTATTTGCTTTAGATATTCGTACGATTACGTGTTCGCTGGCGATACCAATATGCATCCGAGTACTGTACTCGTACATTCGAAATTAATCATTTTTCATCGTCGAATCGGCCAATTATTCGTTGCACGAACACGATTACAGGATTATTAAAGCTTCACGATCGAAGATTCGCCCACAACGACGATTAATCCATTTTGAAAATACTATCTGCGCTGGTGGAAGTTCCACTGGTGTGATATTCGATATTAGAAACACCACAGTGGCAGGTGGACAAACACCGTCGACGAATTACTTCAGATGGGCAAATTTTCTCCGAGATACGTTTCCGGTCATCGATTTAGTAAGACTCGAGCGATATACGAAGAAATGAGCGATTCCGGTGATCATTTCGATACTGGGTACGAGTAGCAGAGGTGTATTTGGCAACACAAACACATCACAGTGGTAGAAAGTCATACAAGTCTTGGGGTACCTTACGAAGACTCGGGAATACATATAACGGATTAGAAACACGTATAATTGGATAATAATGGGTAAAATAACGATATTATTCGTCGAATATTGCTTACCTCGTTGAAAGCCATATTTTCTGTGTCGACGGTCCTACGACCTGGAGAGTCTGCCAGCAACACCGAAACGTACACGAGTTCGCGAAACTAATCTATCGTCGGCGATCACATCGAACCAAAGGGATACTTGTACGAATATTTACAATGAAAATCATATTTAGAAGACGAAAAATCGTAAATTTTTTACGTTATTTAGGTAACAACGCTTAATTAAAGGAGAAAAAAACATTCCTCAGGTGGGATGTGGAAACGACGTAAACAAAACAAATTTACCGTGGAAACGAGTCCGTTCGACGATTTGTAATTAAACTAGACGAAGATTTAACACGATTAGGTACCGAATTACAATAAATATTACACCAATTAATCGTTTTACAAGTGAAAATCTTCATTTATTATGAAGATTATCATTTTGACATTTTCACGTACGAGACGAAGTTGAAATTGAAAACAACACTAAACGACGTCAAACGGTAAACTTTTTGTGAGGTATGTTGGCAGCCCTGAGAAAACGGTGGGTAGGAATAATACCTATTTATTTTCGAGATACTGTTTGCGGCATACAATTTTCGTTTTTATTTCTTTCGTTTGAATTTTTTATTTTTTGTTTTGGATTTTTTACAGTGATTTTTCAATTTTTTGAGAAGAAATATTTTGCGAAGAAAATATTATTTAAAAAAATATTGATGTAACTTTACTGAGTAGGGTTTACTAACAATTTTTTTCAAATTTATAGTACTCAGTAAACTTGAACCAATTTTTTTTAAAATTATATTCTGAAAAGTAACGGTAAAAAATTCAAAACAAAAATGTGACTCGTACAGGGAAAAGGTACCTAAGTCGGAATTTTCAAAAATGAGTTTTTTTACTAAAATAATAAAGGAAACCATAAAGAACATAAATTGAGACTTTGACGAGCATCTAAGGTCGATTTATCGCCGTGATAATTGATAAAGACATTTGAACTTTGAAGTTAAGAAATTCTTGAATTCCAAAAAAACAAAATTCTGAGAAAAACGCGTTCGAAGTTTTTACTCCTGTTTTTTATGTATCAATCATCAAAAAATACTAAAAATTTCACGAGGAATTCGTTTCTGACGTTGAAAATTAACTAAGGAGAAGAGAAAAAAAATGAAACATTCACCATTGCGATGCGTTTAATTTTGAAAAAAAAATTCTTTACAAAAAGAAATCATGTTTTTCATGCACTATCAATCATCAAAAAAGCTGCCAAAACTACTTTATTGTAGGTACTAAAATGTCACGAGGAATTCGTTTCTGATGTCGAATTTGAACGTTTTGATTTTCAAATATCGAAAATAAGTTTTAAGGAGAAAAAATAATATAATGAATATTAGTTGAAATAATTTTGAGGAAAAATACAAAAAAATCACTTCTGAAGGATTTTTAGATTATTTCGAAATTATGGCAGGGGAAAATACAATAAGGCCGAGCGCAGCGAGGCGAGAGTTTTTGAAAAATTTGAATTTATGAGATAATTTGACAGTTGGATTGTGATTTCTGAAAGGGGACGTTTTCCAGCGAATTTTTTTTGCGGAGTTACTTGGTCTTTAAGGAATGGTTTCTCAGCATCCCTTGGTTTCAATTTTCAAACTTCAAATGGTCAATTTCGCGATCCGTGTAATAGATGCCTCAACCTAACAGCTCTTCAGGTATTTATAGGTGAGTCAAATAAATTCGCCACTGTTTTTCTGGCAAATGATTCGCGTATATATGGAGTAAGGAGTAATAACAATGTATCCTTTACTTCAGCCTTATGAAGCATTTGAAACATGTCATTCGTGAGCGTTTGTGCATTCCCTTCTTTCAATGCACTGAAACGTGTGTTTGATTCACCTGAAGATAAGATGACTCGATGTGGCAATTTCCACAGACAGGTATTCAACGTCAGCTCCGAGATTGACCAATTCGAACCATAATTCGGCTAGATGGTAGCAACTTTCAGACGCTGAAGTTCCAATTCTCAGTTGATACGTCATCGAGAAAGTCCAAGATCGGGCCATTTTTGATCAATAAACAATTATTGAAAAAATATTCGATTACATACTTATTATTAAAATATTAAAAACATTGATATGGTAAATATAAAAAAAAGAATCATTAAATTAAACAATAATATTTTTAAAAAAATTCAAAACTTGCTCAAACTATTTACTGATTATTAAATTATTTTTTTATTTTAATTAATTTTAATATAGGTACCTAATTATTACAAAAAAACATATTTTATTTAATAATTAATTTTTAGGTACCTATCTAATTTATTTATGTATTATGACATTTGAAATTGACCGACAATATTGCCTAATTGAATATTTAAAGGGTTGAATTTCCATTAACAACGATTTTACCTTTGCATTGTTGTATACTTGTTCTGAGTTCTTTTACTTTCTTTTTGATAGTGATCATTTCTCCTTAAATATTAATTATTTAAATTGATAAAAATATAAAATTAAAATATTAAAAACTAATTTTAAATATCAATTATTTAAATTTGTAATTTATTTAGGTACAAAATAATGAAATTAAAAAAATATATTATATTTAAACTAATAAATTCACACTAAAAGGATCTAAGTTTATTTTTCAAATTTTAGCGAATCGTTGAAAATCTAAACTTACCCCATTATGGTCTTGAAAAAAGCAAAATTTGAAAATTTGATCTATTCGAAGTGAAAATCTAAAAATCGATTAATAGGCCATTTTTTGCCCTGGATTTTTCGAAGCAGTACTGCTAGGTGAAATGTTACGAAAATATAATGAGCATTTGATTTGTAGCACTTCCAAGAATTTTTTTTTGAAAAATTTCATCAAATAGGTATTCTAGGCGACGAGAAAGAAAATTTGTGTCGATTTTGAGGTGTTTAAACGAGCAATTTGAATTTGATAAAAATCAAAAAATTCTAACATTTGTGACCTGCAACTTTTCACCCTTCCCCCTCCTCGTACAGGAAAAAAGTAGTAGGTATTCAATTTCAAGGTCAATGGCTCAAAGCGGTGCTGAAATTGAAATCGAATCTTTTCAGATGTTTTCTAGGCCGTAGAACTCGATTGTGGCAATATTTTTCACATAATCGAGATCTACGATCTAGAAAACATACATTTTGATATATCGCATGCCTATATACGTGAGTTTGTGGATACACCCCTACGCCCCACCACGTTCAAATGGGAAAGTTTTGTAAAATTTTGAAGTTGAAAAGTCATGATTGTTCTTGAGTAATACTTGAAAGCATTTATTAAACCCATTTTCATGCCAATTAGGCGACTTTTAAATGAATTTTATCGAAAATCGTGAATTTTTCGAGTTTTCTCTCCCTTTGACACCGTCTACCGAACCTTGGGCAGCACTTTAGGGTCGGCAGACCTACATATTCGGATTCAGCGCAAAAAAATCCTTTAATTTGACACCAATTTTGACCATAGGTGTTTTCGGCCAAAAGTTCATGAAAATTGTGAACTTTTGAGCTTTCGCTGATCTTAGCAGCACCTGCGGATCGGCAGATCGGTAGTTTTCGAAATAGAGGTACATCCACTAACTTTTGGGACCGGCCCCAACTTTCAGTTATTTCGACCAATTTTCAGTAGTTTCGGCTTTTGGACTATGTGCTCAGAGATCTTTTCCATTGGTGTTAATAAAATTGCCTAACCAGTTTGCCGTGAATAAAAAAGTTTATCAATTATCACCATTCATCGTAAACTTCAAAATTTTTGGTTTTTCGGCCCACCCTAGTAGGCAGGTTCTAGAAAACATATTGTATATGTTATTTATAGTCTATTTCGAAGAAAATTTGAAAATTTGAATTTAAAAATCCGAAAGGGTACCGGCGGTTAAGATAGACGAATCTGCCCCCGAGCTGAAATTCAAAATTAACCGATGGAATTTGGTTCTTAGGGTCTGAAAACCACGTGGTAGAAATTTTGGCCCCCAACTCCACTCCTAGCCCCAGTTATTGGACAAAACGTTACTTTTTTCAACCTTTCCATTAAAAATTTTTATTTCTGCGAGTTTTTCACCAAATTTTTTCAAATTTTCGTAAGGTGTACCCTATACTGAGAGGTATCAGTGCATGGGTGGTTTGAAAAAAAAATTGATGATTTTTTCAAGCCAAAAATTAAATCTGTTGCAAATTTTTTCGTATGACAATTTCGCATGGAAAATAAAGTGAGATATTCAATTTCAAGCCTTGTGCTGTACTTATTTGAACTTGAAATTACGAAAATCGCGAAAAAGAGATGAAATGAAGTGAAAATCTGACAAGACGTGTATAAATTTGTATTTTGGAATATAATTACAAGAATTTTTTTTTCAGCCAAAAATGACCATTTTATGAGTGAAAAACGCTGTGAAAAAGTGGATTTTCGCATTTTTCAACGTGTTCCACCGCCTAAAAAATTCTGAAAAAAATATAATGATGTACATCGAGACTAGGTACATGAAATATATTTTTCTCAAAATTGCATCTTTGAAACATCATGTAGAAAACTTGAATTTAAGTTTTCAAACGCAATTTTCGGCTTGAAAAAAATCATCAAAATTTTTTTTTCAAGCCACCCACTGATACCTCTCAGTATAGGGTACACCTCACGAAAATTTGAAAAAATTTAGTGGAAAAACTCGTAGAAATAAACATTTTTAATGGAAAGGTTGAAAAAAGTAACGTTTTGTCCAATAACTGGGACTAGGAGTGGAGCTGGGGGCCAAAATTTTTACCACGTGGTTTTCAGACCCTAAGAACCAAATTCCATCGGTTAGTTTCGAATTGCAGCTCGGGGGCATATTCGCCTATCTTGACCGCTGGTACCCTTTCAGAGGCCTTCCGAAGCGATATGCTCTGGGGGGGGGGGGGGGGTGAGAACTTCAAATTTTCCAACTAATTTTTTTAAATTTGCCAACTAATTTTTCCAAATTTGCCAATTGATTTTTTAAAAATTTTTACCAGTGCTAATTTTTCTCAAAACGTTGCGGAAGCAATATTCATTAAAAAAAATTATTTAGGAATAGAAATTACCACTTTTTTGGTACATATAAAAACAGATTCAAAAATAATAATAACAAAAAAATGTTACAATCTCGAATTTTTTCCCTGACCAATTTCCTTGTAAATGAAAATCCCTTTGGAACTGTCTTATTTGTCTCGAGTGAAGCAAGGGTGAAAAATTCCAAGAAAATTTAAAATTTAATAAGAAATATTTTGTACTTAACGTAGCTTTAATAATGAATAGTCGATGAGAGAAATGAAATTGGCCCGAGCAAAGCGAGGGCGAAAATTTTAGAAACCCTCAAATTTAAGGTGCAATAAAACAATATTTTGAATTAATAAACTTAAATGAAAAATTGGCTGCTTTTACTTTAACAAAAGAAATATGATAAGGCCGAGCATAACGAGGCCAAAGCTTTTGAAAATTTTGATTTTTAAACATCGAAAATGAGTTTTAAGAAGATGGAATGTAATAAAAGTAGTTGAAATAATTTTGAGGAAAAATACGAAAAAAATCACTTTTGTAGGATTTGAATTAAGTGTTTTAAAACTATGAAAAGAAAAATACAGTAAGGCTGAGCGCAGCGAGGCCGAAGTTTTTGAAATTTTTTTATTTGGGAGGTAATTTCAGGGATGGGTTAAAGAATTATGATTTGGATCGTGATTTTGGGGAGTAATTTCAGACTTGGATTATGATTTCTGAAAGGAGGTCCTCAAAAAAATCGTTCTGAGGACTTACTTGCCCTCTGCCTCTTTAGGTGAGACCCTGCTTAACTATATCTTACTTGAACGGTTGAACCTAAAAATCAACTTTGAGAAAAATTAAAAACTTGAAATCATGTTTAGAAATCAAAACGTGAAGTTCTTCATTAAAAATGTTCTAAAATCGAGTTTTAGAAAAATTGTTTAAATGAAATAATTTTTAAAAACTTTACAGTTGGATTTTTCAAAATGAAAAAAAAAATCCGAGCGAAGCGAGGGCGAAAATTTTAGAAAATCTCAAATTGAATGTGCAATAAAATAGTGTTTTGGAAGAATAAACTTTAATGAAAAATCGACTGCTTCTACTTTGAAATGATTAAAGCAGAAGTATACCATGGCCGAGCGTAGCGAGACAGAAGCTTTTGAAAAATTGGATTTTCAAACATCAAAAATAAGTTTTAAGGAGAACAAGAACAATGAAATTATTTGGAATAACTTTGAAGAAAAATGCGAAAAAATCTCTTTTAAATTACAAGTACAACTATATAAAATTTTTTTGGTTGACGAGTGAAAATTTTCAAAATGCAAGATAATTAATCATTTTTTTCCTAAAAGAACATTTATTACAACGGTTTAATTCTTCGTGGGGAAAATGATCGACTTTCAGTTGGAAAAGGTTGGGAAAATGACTAATTTTCCTAACTCATAGGTGAAAATTTTGTTGATTTCCGACTTTTAAAATAGGTAACCATTTTATTTATTCATTTTTCATTTAGAAAATAAATACCAATCGTCGTCCCAACTGACATTTTTACTCATCACTTGGGAGAACGACCGATTTTGAGTTGGAAAATTACCAATTTTGAGTCTGAAAATTTACCATTTTCGAGTTGGAAAAGTTACCAATTTTGAGTTGGAACAAATGAAAATTTTGTTGATTTCCAACTTTTAAAATAACCATTTTATTTATTATTTTTCATCAAAAAAATTAATCCCAACTGTCCAATTTTCCCAACTGATATGTTAAAATGTTCAATTTTCCCAACTCACAAGTAAAAAATTTCCTCGGGGGAGGAAGTTAGCCCCCCTATCGGTACGTCACTGGTCTAACAAATCTCACATAGGTACCTACGAAATTTTCTAATGAAAAATTTACAACACTGCCATTTTAAAATTGTTTTTTTTTTCAATTTCAATATTTCACAACTTTTCTCAATTTTTATCACTCGGGCTTTTCTGCCTACTTCTTGCCAACTTCACCCAACTTTTCCAACTGGAAAATGCTTGGAGGGAGGGAGAGGTGTAAAGCCCCCCCCTTGGTCGGAAGGCCTCTGTACCCTTTGATTCTTTCGAGGTGAAAAACCCCGCCCCTCGCCCTTATATCAAACAAGCAGACGCGGACTCAGGCAAAAATGCAGGAATCCCCCCCCCCACGTCGAAAATAGCTACTTTTTACTTTTCAAACTTGAAAATCACACTCTCCGAGGCATTCGAAAATCCCAAAATCACGTCAAATCTATCTATTTAGGTCACAGTTAACGAAAGAAATTACGTAAAGTTGTTACGAGGCATAATAAGAACAAGGAACCGACTGGTACTATAGAGAGGAAAAAACAACATAAAATTACTTTCCCATAACCGCAGCCCCGTTCATTTAAACGTAACAAGTGAAAATGTTCGTATCATTAAATTTTAACAAAAATATTCCTATGTTAATTAATTACCCAGATATTTTCATTTCACTCGTGCCTACGAATAATTAATCGTAACGACCGAATCAGGTCGGATTGATTTTTTTTTTATCGAAATAAAAAAAATTCGTCAAGTTGACTTCGAACTTTCCAACGAAATTAGCTAGGTATATTTTCACTCGACCGTTATTAAACCGATTCATATACTTAAATTTTTCGATAAATTACCATTCATATCGGGGACCCATTAAACGCATGCAAAACACGGTATAAAATTAAACCTGCATTTACCTAGTCTGAAAATATTTAAAAATACAGTACCAAGGTATAAAGATTAAATAACCGATAGCATTTGCACTTGAATCGGACACAATTAGCCACAATTACTTGTCACGATAGGTTTCATCTAAAAAGCCAGGTATATCCTGCCATAAAAATTACATACGAAGGTTGCATGGTTCAAAGGCAGCTTATGGCTATCATGGGGGAAAATCTAACCCAAAAAATATCTAGAGAAAATGACCCAGTAGGCAAGTAGTTATTCCAGATTATTAAGTTTTTCCGTTCGACGTCAACCATATCGTATGATTTCTTTTTCAACGAACCCTGATTTCTCGAGGTACAAATTACTTCACCGAGAGTGAATTTTATCGCCAGTGTTCGGCAGTTTTCGTCAAACCAAGACCAACATGGGTTGTGTGTGAAGGGTTTGTGGAAAATTCCGTCGCGAATGTTTATCGCAATGTAACGGTTGGAAAATTCTCATTGTGGTTATCGAAATGATTGTACGTGAGAGGGAATTGTCGACAGGTTGGCGGAATTTTTTTTTACCGAGGTGTGGTTTTTTTAAAAATTGGACGATGAAAGGTAAGAAAGTGAATTTTTTCGAATTTTTTTTTTCGTTTCAAAGGTTGAACAGTTAGTGATGATTTGTGTCATTTTTTTGCTCATTTCAACTTTTTTTTTCATTTATTTATCGCAAGTTACCCAATGAATCCTTATTAGTAAATTTTTCAATCAAATTACCTAGGTATCTAAATGTTTTTTTATTTTGAAATGTTCAAAAATTTGGTTCATTTTATAATGAGGAAATCCTCACGACAAGTTCTCGTTGATCGAGACGAAATTTGGCTCGTTGAAATAGCATACCACCCATACTAGGGTGGGCCGAAAAACCAAAAATTTTGATTTTTAAAAAGTCACCCCCACAAAAGTTGTTGGCTGGATAGACTAGAAAAATAAAATAAAAAATTTCAAAATCGATTTCTATCTTCCGATCGCGCAAGATCCTTAATTCTTCGGAAATTATCAAAAATTCAACATTTTCAGAAATTAAAAAAAAATTTAAAAAAATCAAAATTTATCAAAATCAATTATAGAGCTTATTTAGGGCCTATTTAAAGCGAAAACCCCAACTTTTTTGAAAAAATCCATGTTTTATAGTTTTTTTAAACTTCTCATATTTCTTCAACTCTGAAAAAAATTTTAAAAAGTTATAAAACACTGATTTTTTTCAAAAGAAAATGTGCTTTTTGGTCTAGATAGTCACTACAGAAGTTCTAAAATTAATTTTAGACAATTTTAATTTTTTTCAAAATTTTTGAAAATTTGAATTTTTGAAGAATGGAAGGCTCTTGCGCGATCGGAAGATATGAATCGATTTTGAATTTTTTTATTTTATTTTCTTAGTCTACCCAGTCAACAACTTTGGTGGGGGTAACTTTTCAAAAATCAAAATTTTTGGGTTTTCGGCCCACCCTAACCCATACTGCGGACTTTTCTGATAGGAAATTACACGTAGAACATGATTGTTCATAACTATTTTTCCATTTTGAGGCTTATTTGAGGAGATATTCACAAAAGTTTGGATTTTTTCAAAAAATGCTGCAAATTGTTGAAAAATAGGCGTTTTTACCCTTAATTTTTGGTCAAGAATGTGAGTGTTTTTGAAAAAACAAAAAAACCTACTGATAGGAAATTGAACGTAGAACAAGATTGTTCATTACTATTTTTCAATTTTGAGCCTTATTTGAGGAGATATTCACGAAAACCCGGTTATCAGCAGGCATTTACCCCTCTCCTGGGGGTAGCGGAGGGTTATAGGGGTGTCCATTTCAGTATGTTGTATAGTGAACCATTACGAACGTAAAACGCAAAAAAATTAAGATTGAATTTTTGGGGGTATGGTAGATTTTTTCTCTCATTTGGCTGGACTAAATGACAAATAGAAAAAATTTTTATGACCACAAATTGCGAAATTTTTTGGCCATATATTTTACCCAAAATGAACATTAGAGTGGAATGAAAAAAAAAGTTGAAAAGTGTATTTGAGGAATTTTTGATTTCTACCAAATTCAAATCGTTCATTCAATAATCTCAAAATGGTGTTATTTTTTGGCAACTTACAATAATTTTTGATGAAATTTTTAAAAAAATTTCCATTGCAGTGCTAAAAAATGTTAATTAAATTTTTGATACTTTATGTAGGAGTGCTGCCAACTGAAATTTTCAAAAAATGGCGCCATCAAGATGTAGTTGGCAGTACTGCTATGACAATTTTTTGAAAAAATTTATTAGTAGGTGACCGAAAAAAATTAGAAAGATAACGGATTGTAAGTAAGTCAAAAAAGTTCTTTCGTTCATCAACTACCTATTTCATTAGGTTTAAAATTATTTCGAAAAATATGTGCCAAAGAGTGCAAAAAACCATTTGAAAAATCATTCTTGAAGGGCTCGGTTGTTGGAAATCTTTGAAATTTTGAAAAATTCGAGGGTATGAGTTGCTGAGGGCATCTGATTCCAACATTGAGTAAAAATTCGAACCCATCCATCCTCAATACAATTATTGAGATTTTCTAAAATTTCAGCTCAAATTTGAGGGTAGGTATCAAGGGCGGGGGGTGAAATTGAGAAACACCAAAAAATTAAATTTTCAGGATCTCTTATCCAATAATGATGTTTTTTTTTGTGGAAAAAATATTTAAATGAATAGAAAAAAAAACTCGCACAGGGTAAAAATTACGAGACTTTTTCGAACCCTCTCTCTACCCTCTTATGAACTAATCGACCTTCAAAAAAATTATATTCGAGGAGAAAAATTGAAAATTTTTTAGCATCCGGTGTCATTCGGGAGCTAAGAAATTGCGGAAGCGTGTGGGAGACCAACTGACAACCATTTATCATTTTTATCAATAACACATAAAAAGAGATACCTACTTAGCTATTTTGTGTTGGAGTATTTTGAGTCGGAAACAAAGGGTTTCAAAATTTTTCCAACTCACAGGTCGAAATCCGAATTAAACTGCAAATTAATTTCGAAAAAAAGAGGTAAAAATCGTTAAATATGTACTCAGTGTTCCTCAAACGGTCACATTAAAAACACAAAAATAGAGAAAGAGCTTTCAAATTTGTCGAGTGTGAAAAAGAATTCTTCAACATTCTTTCATTTACAGGGATGAGTCTAATTAAATTGCAGAATGAGCAGAAAAGGGGCTCAAAATAATAACAATTGATTTTTAAAATAAAATTTTTAGAATTGCCCCATATAGAAATTAATGAGCAAAAATAATTTTGAAAAGAATATGGTTCGGTTGGTGAAATGAGGAAAAATTCAAAATTAATCATTTTCTTACTTACCTTGTTAAAAATTCATTCGATGAAATTATTCAGATTTTTATGAGAAGTTACGAGCATATGTAGTTCTCCATTTTTCGATCCAGAATCCTCGGAGGGGGGAAAAAAGTGAAATATGTCAGCTTTTTGTAGAAAATTTTAGAACGAAAAATTATGGAATTTAAAATATAATCGTGTGAATGGAAAATTTTGGGCTACGCATTTTTAAGAAGTATATAAAAATATAAAATTATCAATTTTACAAAAATCAGTATATCAATTTTTGATTTTTGCACTTTTTTGAAAAAAATTCGCCAAAAATCGGGAAAAAAATTGAGGACTGGGCTTTGGAATATTAAACTAGACTCATTACCCGGCATTTTAAGCCATAGTGAACATTTCCAGCTCAATTACAAGTCGAGTAATTTCAAAAACAAAAAAGGAGCCGATATTAGGCACCCTTACCCTTATTTGAGGAAATACCGCTGGGCACTCGAGTCATTTATAACGTTACCAGAACAGTTGAGCCCTACTAAAATGACACAATTATAAATGGAACTTTCAGGCCAGGAGCTTTTAATTCCTTGAAGTTTTTTCAGTCGGAAAATTTTTTCAAAACTTTTCCATCCCAAGGAAAATAAGCCAAATCATGACAAAAAATTCAAAAAAAAAAACGGCTTTGAAAGGGGTTTTGAATTTTTTGAAATAATTTCTAGAGTAGAAGTGCGAGAGGCCAAACTTGAAAATTTTTCAATTTTATTGAATACTGTAACGAAATAATCCAAATTTCGACCCCTTGGATAATTTTGATTCTAAATTCAAAATTCGACCTTGGAGATGGGGATATCGAGACGAGATAAATAAAAATTAAAAAATGTCTAACTTTATCGAGCGAGTGATCTGCTAAGTCTTTTTTAAAGGTTATTTCGACCTGAAATTTTAGAGTTGATCCGGGTGGACGGATGAGAAGAAGGATCAAAATACATTTTTTACATTGCTCAATTTCTTTAAACTACTAAGGGGGGGGGGGGCATCAATTTTTTAGAGAACTGAATTTAGTTTGAAACTGATTCCAGAAATGGATTTAGAGGGTCAAAAAACTGTATTTCAATACCTAACTCGATCAAGTCGAAAAATTTCCAATTATGTGGTGGCTATCTCACCTCTGAAGATGAGATTTTGATTTTAGGGTCAAAATATCCCCAGAAATTTATTTTTCCAACATATTAATACAGTTTTTCAATTTTTCAAAATAATTTTTTTGAGAGTTTTTCGTTATTTTTTTGTTGCATTTTGAAATTTGATTCGGCCTATTCGCTGGAAGTTGAAAAAACTCGAAGAAATCGAATGGCCCAAACTCGAAAGCTCTATTTCGGATAACCCTATGAATAACTAAAAAAAATAACCCTCTCCGTATTTAATCGCTGATTTGCACAGGTGTTCACGATTGAAAAAAACTATACAATGCCATAACCAGAAAAAATTAACACCCTCGAAGAAGCATCGAAATCTTAAAACGGATTTATATGTCGAATTTATTGGAAATTCCGCTCACTTCAAATTTACTCAGACCATCGACAACCGATCGCAATCATCGCAGTGGTTGCAAAACTGGTAAAAGAGGACTTCAAAAATTACAACAACTCAAATTACTCGTCGAAAAAGCGATCCAGGTACGTCTACGTAGGTATGCCTCTTCTGACCCCCTTCCATCTCCTTCACTCCCATCCAACATTTAAAAAAATTCTATTTTCACCTACTTTAAACGACAACCAAAGTAATTTAAAGAAGGAAAATTAAAAAAACTTCGCACGTAAGCGAAATAAAAATAGGAAAGTATTTCCCGTTTGAAAACCGCAAGGGTTTCCCAAGCTCTTCCTGCTCATCCATCTCATTCCCACCGTCACAATTCATCAACATTTTTACCCCTTGAAATGATTCTAACAACTAATCAGACAAACTTTGAAGGTTAACTAAACTCCCATTGATTTAACCCACTAACCTAATAAAGAAATAGTTGCATTTGAGATTGAAAAGAAAAGGGGGAAAGTGGGCACACGACACATTTACACGTTCGGGTACTTCACCCTTATAGTTTTCTGTTTCTTTATTGGTTGCTTGTAAATCTAAACCGAGTTTTATATGATTGCCAGTCACGTGTATTTCATATTGGGAGAAAAACAGGTGTACGATGGAGGGAGGAGAGGGAGCATTTACATGGTAACAAGATTACACTTTCTATTTCCTTTGTGTTTGATTTTTTACCTTTTTACTTATTTTATTTCATAGAATCATAGAACGTTTACTGTTTTGGGACCGTTTCCTTGTGTTAAGAGTGCCTTGAAATTGAGAGGATGGATTGAAAAATTGGAGACAAGAGTACGAGAAGGTAATTCATCTTTTTATTAATTTTTCGCTCGAATTTTCTGATAATTACACAGGTCGAAGTGGAAAATTCTGTTTGAAATTTGATAGGTGATTTTTATAGTATTTTTCGCGCTGATCACGAAAAAAAATAGAGAAAAAATTTCATCACTCAAGAATTTTTTACAATTTGAATTTTTTGTTGAATATTTTTTTTTTACATTTTTTTATAACTTTTGACACTTGAAATGGATTTTCTGAGCAAAGGAAGGGTTCAACGAAAAAAATTAATAGAACATAAATCGCAGAGCGTAAAATTTCCTTTCTGTAGAGCTCAATTAGATTTTTCTTAGGAAGCTTAGATTTCGAAATATCTTAGTTGAAAGTTAAAGTTTTTTTTTAAATTGAAAATATCTCAAAAACTAAGCTATCTAAGAAAAAACTAACTGGAGTCTGCAGAAAGGAAATTTCACGCTCTATGATTTATGTTGAATTCATTTTTTTCGTTCAACCTTGATTCATTACAAAAAATCGATTTTCTGGTAAAATCAAACCTTCAAAAGAAAATATGAATGGAACATGAATTATAGAGCATAAAATTTCCTTTCTGTGCAGTTCAATTGGTTTTTTTCTGAGAGGCTTAGTTTTTGAGATATTTTCAATAAAAAAAAATAAGTTGTACTTTGAAATTCAACTGAAACATCTCGAAAGCTAAGCCTCTCAATAAAAAATTAATTGAACTCTAATAAAACGAAATTTTACGCTCTACAATTTCTGTTCTATTCATTTTTTTCGTTTAACCTTTTCTTCGCTCAGAAAATCGACTTTAAGGGCCAAAAAATAAATCAAAAAATGTAAAACAAATTCTCAACAAAAAATTTCAATTATGAAAAATTCTGACATTATGGAGCAAAACTGAAATCATATTCGAACTCAGCACTAATAAATAGGTCAGAATCACCAATCAGAATAAATTATGCAGAAAAAATTGTTGATTTTCCGGCCTTTGATATTCGCATTGTTACAAATGGAAAATATTAAAAAATGAGATTTATTAGTCATTACAAAAAATCGATTTTCTGGGAAAATCAAGCCTCCAAAAAAAATATGAATAGAATATAAATTATAGAGCATAAAATTTCCTTTCTGTACAGTTCAATTAGTTTGTTTTTGAGAGGCTTAGATTTTGAGATATTTTCAATAAAAAAAAAAGTTGTATTTTGAACTTTCAACTGAAATATCTCGAAAGCTAAGCGTCTCAATAAAAAATTAATTGAACTTTACAGAAAGGAAATCTTACGCTCTACAATTTATGTTCTATTTATTTTTTTCGTTTAACCCTCCCTTTGCTCAGAAAATTGACTTCAAGTGTCAACAGTCATAAAAAAGTATGAAAAAAATATTCAACAAAAAATTCAAATTATTGTGAAAAATCCTGGAGTGATGGAAACTTTTCACTACTTTTTTCGTAATCAGCGTGAAAAATACTATTAAAATCACTCATTAAATTTCAAACAGCATTTCAAAAGTTTAAAAATGTCGACCTGTGATACGATTAATTTATTAAAATAGATGATCATCGAAGCGAAAGATCACTTTCACGAGATCTAAGCCCGGTCCCGGTCCCAGTCGAAGTCGGTCAAGAAGCTCAAAAAAATGATCCGGCGATTTCAGACGACATCCAAATATCCAGGCTGCTGAGGGATTACTGCGTCGATTTCATATGGACCATGAAAAATGAACCGATCAAATGGAAGAAACTCAGAACGAAAACGATCGTTAGTCGTTTCCCAAGAGCTGATTTTACCACCAAGGTGAGAAAACTTTTTGAAGTCCTTGAGAGTTTAGATGCCTTCAGTATATTTTTCGGATTTTTTGGTCAAATTTTATAGGCAGGTCTGTGCAGTAGTTTACAACAATCACATTGGTACCATGAGACAGACATATCTAAGGTGTTATTTCCAAGATGTTTCAACATCTCCAATCAAGAAGAATTGGAAACTTTCGTGGATAATTTCAGATTAACCGCTTGTATCAGCTTGGTCAAGTTTATTCAAGAGGTTATTAGCCAAGATGGGTCTATTTTCAGTACAGAAGGGACGGTACGTGAATGGCTTTGAAAAATTTCATAATCGATCTAATATTAAATTTTTTCTCTCGATTTTATCACCAGATACCATTGGCTTCGATAGATTTTGCTATTCAACGTTGCAAACAATATATCTGTAGTCAAACACACGAAGATATTGATCAAACGGATCAAGAAAAGATATGGGATCATCAATGGGATCAATTTTTGACCGAATATTATTCTGTAGCCCACGAGGGAGCGGCTTTCCTCGTTGAAGAAGAAGATAATGAAGATTATGTCAATGTAAATATCATACTCGGTTATTTTGGGATGATTTCATGTTTAAAAAATCTCTTATTTTTTCGAAAACGAATCGAACGAATTGAAAAAAGAAAGCATTTTTTTAGTGATTCGTTCAATTTGCGAGCCAGTGAACTATTTTTCCCAACTTTTATTTGAATTTAAAAAAAAGATTCGCTTAAAATTGACTAGGTAACCAAAATTTTGGGCTTCAATTCGCAGATTTAACATTCGTTTCAAACGAATCGTTCGCGAACGAGTTTTCCCTCATTATATTATTAAAAATTAAAATATTTAGTACCTACATTTGTTCTGAAGTAAATCAGCCAATTTATTGAGGAATCGTTTTGCTCGCGAACGTTTGAATGATTTTTTGCATGAATCGTTCGCGAACGATGGACTCGAAACGACTCGGAAATATTTTTCATTAATTTTTAAAAATATTTTTTCTTTAAAAAATTGATCAAAAACAATCAAGAATTTACATTTTTGAAAAATTAAAAATTAAAACATCCATAATCGAGTTGATTGGTTCATCTTGATGAATCGTTCGCTAACGAGTCGTCTTTATTTTTAATTAATAAAATTTTAAACATTTAAAGCGGAGTCATGACCGGTAAAACTGATTTAAAAAATCAAAGTAAACGAATCATCTTTGTTGGAGAATCGTTTCGTTCCTGAACAGGTGAACGATTTGTCAAATGAATCGTTTGCGAACGAATTAATTTATAGGGCGATGGGGTTGAAAGTGATAAAAAAAATGAAAAAATCGGTAAAATCTCTTTAAAAAATTGAGGCAAACCAATTGTTTTTTTTGGGGAATTGTATCATTTGTGAACGTTTGAACGATTTTTTGAAAGAATCATTCGCGAGCGAGTCAATTTTTTTCGTGAAATGATCAAACATTTAAAATGGTGTTAGGTATATTTTAGAAATTCCCTCCGAAATTAATTAAAATATTTTTGGAGAATCGTTTCGTTCGGGTTCGGTGGAATAATTGTTCAATAGAATCGTTCGCGAACGAGGTGATTTTTTATGTTCAGGGGTCCTAAAATACGTATTTTATGATTTGTGGTCATATTTTTGATGTAACAGTTTTGAAATGAACCAATAATTTTCAAGAGAATATTTTCGTTCGTGAACGATTAAATGGTTCTCTGGGTGAATCATTCGCGAACAATTGACTCAGACAACTCAAAAATACTTTATGATTTTTTTCCTTTGGAAAATTGATTAAAAATAGTAAAATACTCGAGGACTTGGAGTTTTGAAAAATTAAAATATTTAGGATTTGATTAGTTCACTCGAACGAATCGTTCGCAAACGAGTTGATTTTTTATCTTGTATGTCGTCAGAAGACAAATAAAAATCATTTTAAAATTTAATTTAACAATTTATTCAGAAAATCATTCACCTGAGACTTTTTCAAGCAGAGAATTCAATTTCGTTCGCGAATGGTCGAGAAAATCTTTCAAATGAATCTTGCGCGAACGATTGCGTGGATTTTTCAAAAGTATCTTCTGCGAAAAATTTATTCAGCCCATTTCAATTATCATTAAACAACGAGAAAAATAAGTATTTTTTAGCGAATTAGATTCAACGTTCAGCAACTGAGAATTGAGTCGAATTGCCTATGAAATAATTTTGAGAGCCATTCTAAGCTGAATCACGTATCAGTGAAAATAATCCAAAATTATGTCGTTTGTGAACGATTCTTTGGAGAATGGAGAATAAAATCAAATCTTTGAACTTCACCCTTCAAAAATTCGTTCACGAACGACTGAATCAGAATTGAAATGAATCATTCGCGAACGACGCGAATGTCGTTTGTGAACGATTTTTTGGAGAATGGAGAATAAAATCAAATCTTTGAATTTCCAATTTCACCCTTCAAAAATTCGTTCACGAACTTACTGAATCAGAATTGAAATGAATCGTTCTCGAACGACGCGAATGTCGTTTGTGAACGATTCTTTGGAGAATTGAGAATAAAATCAAATCTTTGAATTTCCAATTTCACCCTTCAAAAATTCGTTCACGAACTTACTGAATCAGAATTGAAATGAATCATTCTCGAACGACGCGAATGTCGTTTGTGAACGATTCTTTGAAGAATGGAGAATAAAATCAAATCTTTGAATTTCCAATTTCACTCTTCAAAAATTCGTTCACGAACGACTGAATCAGAATTTAAATGAATCGTTCGCGAACGACGCGAATGTCGTTTGTGAACGATTTTTTGGAGAATGGAGAATAAAATCAAATCTTTGAACTTCACCCTTCAAAAATTCGTTCACGAACGACTGAATCAGAATTGAAATGAATCGTTCTCGAACGACGCGAATGTCGTTTGTGAACGATTCTTTGGAGAATTGAGAATAAAATCAAATCTTTGAATTTCCAATTTCACCCCACAAAAATTCGTTCACGAACGATTGAATCAAAATTGAAATGAATCATTCGCGAACGACGCGATTTTTTGAATATAATACTCTCAAAAATTCAACCCAAATAGGAGATGGGGAAATCGAAACTCGAATCACTGGAAAGCAAAAAATATTTCATTACCAGCTGAATCATTCGATCACTGATTCAAATTTTTAAAACGATCGAATCTATTTTCGAACGAATCATAGAGCATTTCGTTGAACTGATTCGCGAGAATTGCATCCTCAAAAAGACACTTCGGTCAAATTAATTTTTCGACTTTTTCCGAAATCGTTCTTCAAGCACACGAAACATGAAGTACTTTTGTTCGATATTCTACTATCTAAGGGCGATATCGTTCGAAATAACTAAACACCACCTTTATTTCTCACTTTCTCATCAATTTTTACAGGAAATCAAGGGTAAATGCCAAGACCTAATTCAGCAATTGGCCGAGCACTGGTCTCAGCTTGAATTGGATGGTATCAGTAACATATGGATTTTGAAACCAGCAGCCAAATCCAGAGGTCGAGGTATTTTTATAATGAAAAAACTAGAAGACATTCTGGCCAAAGTTGGATCCGCTCATACGAAAGATAATCGTTACGTGGCTCAAAAATACATCGGTAATGGTTACCCCTTCTTCAATTTTTATCCATCAAATTAGAATTATTTTACCCATAAGATTTTTTTTCCATTCAGAAAAACCTTTGTTGATTTATGATACGAAATTTGACATTAGGCAATGGTTCCTAGTAACGTGCGCTTTTCCATTGACAGTCTGGATGTACAAGTGAGTTCTCCCCTTCTTAAATTCCCAAATTTAAAGTTGTTCGACTAAAATTTGATTTTTTGCCAGGGAAAGCTACCTGAGATTCTGTTCGCAATTATTTTCCTTGATAAATACCCACGAATCGGTCCACTTGTCCAATAACGCCGTCCAATGCAAATACACCAACGCTAAACGAGACCAGAACTTACCAGACGAGAATATGTGGGATTGCTACACCTTTAAAACCTACCTCAGGTGAATATCGCCTCGAAAATCATCGTTCGCTCGTCTTCGCAATCAAATTCGAACTGATTTCTTCGCAGATCAAAAGGCAAACCTGAAATCTGGGAGACTACCATTTACCCAGGCATGTGTCAAAACATAATCGGCACTTTGTTAGCCAGCCAGGACACAATGGACCAGAGAAGAAACTGTTTCGAGCTTTTTGGAGCTGATTTTATGCTAACTGAGAATTGCCAACCGTGGTTGATCGAGATAAATTCGGGCCCTAGTATGTCGCCCAGCACCAGCGTCACAGCTCGAATGTGTGCCCAAGTCATGGATGACGTCATCAAAGGTAAATATTTACTCG
Source organism: Pseudococcus viburni (assembly GCA_033439095.1). NCBI lineage: Eukaryota > Metazoa > Arthropoda > Insecta > Hemiptera > Pseudococcidae > Pseudococcus > Pseudococcus viburni. Next base: position 227,131 of record JAVBJF010000328.1, on the reverse strand, counting down.
AGCGAATCCACAGAAAAATGCTTAGATTTCTAGATGATTTTTTTTCATAATTCCTATTCAGTTGTTATAGATAGAAAACTGGATAAAAACGCCGACACAGGGATGTTCGAGTTGGTCTACAAGCAGATCATCCCACCTCCTCAACCTTACATGGGCCAGAATCTCGTAGTGCGGGGAATCAAAGTAGAATCTTTGAATAAATCCAAACCAGACAAAAAAAAGATTTCGAACCTGATCAGGGAGAAATCATCTTCGGGGACGAATCGCTTAGAAAAATATTCCGGTAAATTGATCCTCGTCAGAAATCGACTCCGAGAGAAATCTCACTGTTTCGATTTCACCAAATATACCAACGTTAAAGTTAAACCTGCAGCCAAGGTAACCAAAAGTGGAAATCTGCCGAGTAAAAAGAAACACCTCGATTGGCAAAAAGGCTTGTGGAAAAACAACAAAGAAAATACTTTTGTAAATACCTCAAACAAACAGTTACCATTTGTTAACGATGTGTTTAAACTTAAACCATCGTCTCCAGTTACCAAAAACAACTGTAATCCAGTTCTTCCCAAGATTGTGACCGAAAATCATACGACCATTTGAGTCGATTTTTCCCTATAAAATTACCTGCCCGAAAGGTAATTAATTTTTTCACAAGATCAATAAATTCGTTTGCAGTTAATTAAGTAGACTACATTTTTTGATACCTATTTATCGAGTCATACTCTCTCATTTATAAATCAGTGAAAATTATCGAAAATCTCTGAGAAACAGTTAAAATTGCAGCACAGGAGAAAATCAGTGAAAAATTTTTCAATGAAAACAAATCAGTAAGAAAAATCACTGGAAAATCAGTGAAAATTCACTGGAAAATCATTGAAAATTCACTGAAAAGTCAGTGAAATTTATGAGATTAGCAGAAAAATCAGTGAAAATCGGCGAAAATTCGCTATTCACTGATTTTCTCCTGTGCTGCAATTCTGACTATGAATCAGTGACTTTTCACTGATTCAGAATGAGAGAGAAATGAGAGAGCTGTCCAATGGGAGCAGTCCATTATGAAAATTTGCGATAGGTAAGTACTTTTTACGCAGTATAAAAGAATGAAACTAGTTTTATTTCTAGCCCAAAATTTCGTAATTCTCTCTAAAAAAATTTTAAAACACAGATTTTTTCAATATTCTAGACTACCTACCTATTTTTTCACGTTCAAATTTCCAAAATATTTTTACAAGAATATTTTCAAGTCTTAATTTTTTTCAAAAAATGTCCCATGTTCCAAATTTTTTAACAATTTTTAAATTCAATTTTTTTTCAAATCGACGAACTCTCGTTCGAAATTGAAAAGATCACAGAAAATTGATGTTTTATCCTTTTTTTTTTTTTTTTTTTTTTTTGAAGTCTTCTTAAGCTGAATCGAGAATAATCGTGTTGGTAAAACTTCCACAGTTGGAAGAACATGGAAACAATGAAATTATTTTATAGCTCCCCCCTCCACTCCCGCCCATCAAAACTCTTGCTTAATATTTTGAGGCCTTCCTTACCTACGAAAGACTCGCGGCAAAATTTTTCAAAAATAATTTGTACGTACATTATTGGTCCCAGACAGAGGCCTTCCGAAGCGATATGCTCGGGGGGGGGGGGGTGGTGGTGGTGAGAACTTCAAATTTTCCAACTAATTTTTTCAAATTTGCCAATTGATTTTTAAAAAAATTTTACCAGTGCTAATTTTTATTTAGGAATAGAAATTACCACTTTTTTGGTACATTATAAAAACAGATTCAAAAATAATAATGACAAAAAAGTGTTACAATCTCGAATTTTTTTTCCTGGCCAATTTCATTGTAAATGAAAACCCCTTTAGAATTGTCTTATTTCACATTTGAGTAGGTAAACGAAATCTTGACTGAAATAACATCACCTTCACCTTAAAATTTCTGATTGAAAAGAAAAAATAAACGAATGGAGAAAATCACATAGTAGAGATAAGAAAATAGGTGGGTAATTCTCTGAAAAATGACATATTTCAATGTCGAAATATTTTTGAAAAAAAAGTTCTTTTGGGAAATTTTTTTGAAGGGAATTGTAAATATGGTCACCCCTAATATCATTTATGGCATTGGGCTCAAGTCATGTCCCCTTGAGGAGGGAGGGGAGGTGTTGACATTTTATTGACCACGGCCTAAGAACTTCTTAGGCTGTGGCTCCTTTGTGCATTGCTTTTTGGCGATTGTTTTTTTCGATCCACTAATTCTAAAAGTGTCAAAGTGACAAATTATTTTTTTTACAGGAAAGCCAAAAAACGTTACAAAATTTGCATACATTCCAGATTTCGAACTCATCTGGGGTTTGAAAAAAAAAGGATAACGTAGGATTAGTACCGAAGTACTTATGCATTCATGTAATAAAAATATTCAAAAATTAATTTTTATGACCTTTAGAAATAAATTATCTTCGCTGCCGCTTAGGGAATATAAACCCGCGTATATACTTTGCATTATTACCAAAAGCAACCAAAATATCATACGACAGGCTAGAAAAAAATTTTGTTTTTCTCGGCTTTTTAATAATTCAATGCAAAAAAATTGAAAAAAAAATTATACAGACGGGGGGTTTGAACCCCGACTTGTGAGGTAGTAACACATGGGTGGAACATAGGACGGAATTTTCCCACTTGTACCAGGTTCAAAAAATCAAAATTTTTCCAAAATAATTGGGAGAAAATATGTTAACTCCAAATGATAGCTAAAGATTTCCTCTTTCTCCCAAATTTTTTACCTCGATCATAACTCATTAGTCATTTAGTATTCTTTAAATACCACAATTTCAGCGATGAGTGTCATCTTCGGCGCTTCTCCCCTAACACAAAAGTAGCCCATGCCCAAGGAATTGTTATGAGTAGATATTTATTTACAAATTTACACATCAATAGCTAATCACTTTCAATTCTTTTTCGCCTTTGCCATTGCTGCGTTCAATTTAGCTTTTACTTTGGCCACGTCAAGGATTGTACTTCCGTCCAAGTTTTTCGTCACACTTGTAATGATACCTAACTTCGCATAGTCTTGTTGGGCTGGTGGTTCCCAAGTATCCGTAACAAAAAATGAATCAGTCGCAGCTGGAAACTTTCTTAAGCACTGGTACATGAAACGTGCTTTTTCAACATAATCAACGGAAGGAGTAGTTTGCCCTACATCGTGGTGAAATTTATTCGACCAATAAACCGCCGCTAAGAAATTTTGTACCAGAAATGGGAACGGAGTATCTGACTGTTGTGTTTCCACCCAAACTTTCCAGTAAATTAAATTCTCATCTTCAATCATTGTTCGGCCTACGGGTGTTTTTAACAGATTATAAAAAAATACCAGGAATTTTTCGCACTTTGACAGTGCAGGATTTTCTTTTTCTTTTGTAGGCATCTGCGGAGGTTGAGTAAGAACAATTGATGGCTTTCCAATAGGGTCGAAATGACAGCGTCTACGGTCGGTAAGCTGCAAACCGAGAGGCTTCAGTATAATGTCGTCAACATACTTTTGACTATTTTTACCTTCAATGTATACTTTCATGGCATTGGCGAAAAAAAAATTCTTCATCACGAACTCGTCGCTAAACAGGGTTGAATTGATCAATTTATTCTCTGTGTATGGGATAAACACCCGATAAAAATCGGCACATGTTTGGTCGAACATAGAATTCGCGTGTTGCGACTTCAAATTGTCCAAGACCTTCTCGTAATGTGAGCTCAAAGAAACAAATGCATAACTTAAAGAACTTGTGGGATCCGGTGGCGGTGGCTCATTTCCACAGTTACTATTGATCAAGGGCATAATAATGGTAATTACTACTAAACACACGTGAAACATCTTTGTAGAGTACATACAAAGAACGCGAACAAATGGCAAACAAACAGTAAGTACTTCAATTAGGTATTATTGCCGGCTCAATATTAAGAAGTACCTCAAGAAAATTCTTAAATAACATTTACAGCAAATGTTCGTGGATGTGTACCTGATTATCTTGAAAAAATTAGATAAATTTTTTTCAAAATTAATAGATTAATTAAAACGTCTATACTTATGGTAGACCATCGACAGAGAAATGTACCTTATCTCAGGTCTCAGTATTAAGAAGTACCTCGAGAAAATTCATAAATAACATTTACAGCAAATGTTTGTGGATGTGTACCTGATTATCTTGAAAAAATTAGATAAAATTTTTTCAAAATTAATAGATTAATTAAAACGTCTATACTTATGGTAGACCATCGACAGAGAAATGTACCTTATCTCAGGTCTCAGTATTAAGAAGTACCTCGAGAAAATTCATAAATAACATTTACAGCAAATGTTTGTGGATGTGTATCTGATTACCTACCTATCTTGAAAAAATTAGATAAAATTTTTTCAAAATTGATTAATTAAAACGTATATACTAGATAAGGTACATTTCACTGTCGATGTTCTACCATAAGTATATACGTTTTAATTAATCTATTCTAATTTTTTCAAGATAGGTAATCATAGATACACATCCACGAACATTTGCTGTAAATGTTATTTATGAATTTTCTCGAAGTACTTCTTAATACTGGGCAATGGCAATAATATATATCTCTTCGTATTTTTCCTTATTTCACAGCAACTTGATTTAAACAGACAACTAGGGGGCATCGCCCCCTGCTGGGCCGCTCCGCGGCCCCAACCCCTGGCTCGCGCCCTCGCTTTGCTCGGGCTGCTCGCTCTGCTCAGACTACTCATTCCAATATAACTTACGTCCTCGTTTCCCTCGGGTTACTCACTTGAACTGCTGATTACATTCGAAATTTGATTTTTGAGAAACACAATCTTTTCCATTTTAAATCTTCAACAGTCCCTCCCTCCCCCTCACCACCATAGCTAAAAAAGAGAATTTGTGAGAAGGGATAAAAAAAAGTCCCAATGTTGCGAAATCATAATAGTTGGAAAATAATCAAATTCTGCCCCGGAGGGAGGAATGGGATGAATTTGAAATTCACCCAAATTCTGTGCTGGAGGGGTTTTGAGAGAAGAATTATCAAACTTGCCCTGAAAAGGGGGTTTAGGTTTTTTTTTTAAATTACCAGACTTCTGTCCGGAGGATGAGGATACTTACAGAAGAAATTTTAAAAACTGAGTGTGAAAAAATTCAAATGACTGCCAAAATTGTTTCCTGTACAGGGTGTCCGGTGAATGGTCTGCCATACTTCTTTTTTTTGGATGTAGGTAACTGAGTACCACTGAAAAAAACCTTGAGATGATCATGTTGCCTATTTTAAAAATTGAAAGGGACAAATACTGTTTTTAAAAAAATACGTAACTTTTTTTTCAACAATGGGAATGGATAGTGCTTTGAAAACTGAGCAAATTTTTACTTTATGACTTTTTTCCTAACTTGAAAATTAAAGGGGTTACAAAAAAAACTATTCAAAAACATTTTTTAAAAAATGAACTAATTGAGGGAATGGTTTTTACGTTGAAAACTGAAAAAATTCATTATGATGACTTTTAGCCTAACACCAAAAATGAAGGTGCTGTGGCTCACTCAAAATTAAAAGGGTTCAAAAAAATTTCCAACTTTCTTACTTTTGAGTGATAGTGTAGTCGGATTATGTCAAAAAAAGGCTTCCGCTCGCACCGAATGTTAAAAGCAATTTGACGATTGATTCTTAATCTAGAATGCATTTAGAAAAAAATAATCCTGGGTGCCATTTTTTTAGCCCCTCCCCTCCCTAGGGTCCACCCCCTTTCTTTAAAATGAATGTATCTCCCATGCTATTCGGTCTACAAAAAAAATTTTCAAGTAAAAGTTCTTTCTTGAGGGCTTCTCTACATTTTTGGTTATTACCAAAATTTCATTTAGAGCAACCCTCGTGCCCCAAACTTCAAAAATGTATTTACAAAAATACCCAAAATCAAGTTTTTCTCATTTATTATAAAAAATATCGCAGATGACGCGAAAAGTGTAATACTTATTTAAAAAATAGGGGGAAATACTAATTTTAAATTGCTCAAAATTCTCGACCGAAATGGAATTTTTCTAATTACAAAAATTAAAGTCATCATTTTCGAAAAATATCAAACTCCAACCTTGATTTTTAACTTTAAATGAAATTTCACCATCATTGGAGAGAGCCAAGCTGCTCCTCTCCGCCCCCTTCCCGATTTATCTGACTCCAATTTCAAAACTTAAAATTGAAATTTTCTAAAAAAAATCCATTCTTGTGCGAAATACAAAAAGATAGCACTCTCATGGACAAACTGAAATCGCTTTATTGAAGTGGGGGCAAAAAAATGAAGGGTTCATTCGAAATTTTGAATACACAATTTTAATGGTCCATAAATGATACTTAAATACCTGGAAAATAAAATTTTAGAAATTTTACTTTTTCCACTCATTTTTTAAAGTTTTTATTGGTTTTGATTCGGAGCCAGTTTAAGCTGGAGAGCAGCAAAGGGGATAGCTTAACTTATATTAATGGTAAAATTAATTTTTATGAAAAAATTGGATTTCAGTCAGAAATTTCTTGAAAGCGGTAAGTTTTTTGAAAATTTTTACTTTTGAATCATAGAAAAATTGAGAAAAATCATACTTCGAGTTTAAACATTCCATCTCGTTTGGAAAATTTTAATTTTTTAATTTTGTCCCCACTTCAATAAAGCGATTTCAGTTTGTCCATGAGAGTGCTATCTTTTTGTATTTCGTACAAGAATGGAATTTTTTTGGAAAATTCAAATGTAAAGTTTAGAAATTGGAGTCAGATAAATCGGGGAGGGGGCGAAGAGGAGCAGATTGGCTCTCTTCAATGATGGTAAAATGTCATTTAAAGTTAAAAATCAAGGTTGGAGTTTGATATTTTTCGAAAATGATGACTTTAATTTTTGTAATTAGAAAAATTCCATTTCGGTCGAGAATTTTGAGCAATTTAAAATATTAGTATTTCCCCCTATTTTTTAAGTAAGTAAACGAACGAAAAAAAATTGTAAACAAAAACATTGATTTTTTGAAGGGGAAGGGGGTGGACCCTTGGGGTGGGGTGAGGGTATGACGATAAACTTATTGAACGTAAAATTCTATTCTTAACACTTTGTTATTACACTTTTTGCGTCATCTGCGATACTTTTTATAATAAATGAGAAAAACTTGATTTTGAGTATTTTTGTAAATACATTTTGGAAGTTTGGCGCACGAGGGTTGCTCTAAATGAAATTTTGGTAATAACCAAAAATGTAGAGAAGCCCTCAAGAAAGAACTTTTATTTGAAAAATTTTTTTGTAGACCGAATAGCATGGGAGATACATTCATTTTAAAGAAAGGAGGGTGGACCCTAGGGAGGGGAGGGGCTAAAAAAATGGCACCCAGGCTTATTTTTTTCTAAATGCATTCTAGATTAAGGATCAATCGTCAAATTGCTTTTAACATCCTGAGCGAACGGATTGCATAATCCGACTACACTATGATTCGTAGCCCCTTCATTTCTGGTATTAGGCAACAAGTCATAATTTTGAATTTTTTCAGTTTTCAACGTACCTACTAGTTCAAGTTGGGCAAAAACCAAAAAGTCATAGAGTGAAAATTTGCTTAGTTTTCAAAGAACTATCCATATTCCATTCCCATTGTTGAAAAAAAAAATTACGTAATTTTTCTAAAAACAGCATTTGTCCCTTCAGTTTTCAAGATAGGCAAAAAGTCATAAAGTTAGAATTTACTTAGTTTTCAAAGAACTATCCATTCCCATTGTTGAAAAATAATTTACGTAACTTTTCTAAAAACAGCATTTGTCCCTTCAATTTTCAAGATAGGCAACATGTTCATCTCAAGTTTTTATTTTAGTGGTACCTAGTTATATTCAAAATAGAAGTATGGTACACCATTCACCGGACACCCTGTATAATGGGTACCAGAAAATTTTTAATGTTACAAAATTTCTTCCCTGAGATGTGGTTGGGGGAAGTTTTAATTTTCAAACTTCATTCTTGAGAGAGGTATACAAAAAAAATTAAAAACTGCTTCGAAAACTTTTTTTTTACCTATTCTTCACGTACCTACATATAAATTGAAGAAAGAGGCTCTGTTTGAAGGATTGGTACTCCGCTAGTAATAATCATTTACTTAATTATGATGAATAAAGTGTATCAATACCACACTGTTTTCCGTGGGACAAATGGCACTTTACCGGTCAGTTTTTTATCACAAAAAAACGATGTGGTACTGGCAAAACAGTGTAGTACTGACACATTACTAAATGTTTCTATAATGGAAAAACAAATATTCTTACTTGAATGTATTTTGAAACGAAATATAAGTTTCAAAAACAAGAATGAATTAAACAGAAGCGATAGAAATGAAAAACGAAGGTGAAAACTTATAAATCTAAAGTTGTCTACCAATTGGTTAAATTTTGTTCATTCGTTATCAATAGGGCTGAGATTTTTATGATATCGCATATTTGATAGCGTGATAGTAGATACCGCATACCATGGTTTCTTTTGCGATTCATGCATTTCTACGCCGAATTATGCAATTTGATATCGCATATTTTTGCTTATTTCGACGTAATTGCTTGAAAATGCTTATTTTAGCCAAAAAAAGGCCCTTAAACCGCTTATTTAACGCTTATTTCGACCGTTCTCGCATATTTGAAAAAAAAATCACCAAAAAACAGCATAAAAGTTTAAATTTTGAGCTTAAAAAAAATCAACTCTTCAAAATTTAAAAAAAAAATTCAAGATTTTGTCTGTGACTTGTCGAACGAGTTTTCGATTTGTAGTCGCATCGTTTTCACGAAAATTTTAAAATAAAAAGTTCGATGTTTTTTCTTCTCATAATTCATAATTTTATAAAAGTTCAATGATTTTCTCACTTTACTTCTTTCCTTATTCTAATTTAGTAATTTTGAAAGCATTTCCGCATTCAGATTAAAAATACCTACATTTTGATATGCTGCATGGTGGGGTTTGATAGCACATATAAATGCTTTTTTAGGCAATTTTAATCACTTTTTATAAGCGCTTATAATCGATTTGATAGCGCATAAAAATCTCAGCCCTATTTATCAAAATTATTCACAATATTCAAAATACGACAAGTTATTTTATTCGTATTACTTAGTTGTGGTACATTTAAGTGGAAGTTGTTGTACATTTAAATGGATACCTAAAATTATTTGGTAATCAATTTTTGGGTACCTTACCTACTACAGTAGTAAATTTCACTATGGGTAGGTATCTGCAGTAAATCCTTTCAATATTACAAAATAGAAAGCTGGTAATTTTTTTATATTGCTTTTAATCGTTTAGTCTGTTACCATTTGTTAACGATGTGTTTAAACTTAAACCGTCGTCTCCAGTTACCAAAAACAACTGTCATCCAGTTCTTCCCAAGATTGTGACCGAAAATCATACGACCATTTGAGTCGATTTTTCCCTATAAAATTACCTGCCCGAAAGGTAATTAATTTTTTCACAAGATCAATAAATTCGTTTGCAGTTAATTAAGTGGACTACTTCTTTTTGATACCTATTTATCGAGTCATACTCTTTCATTTATAAATCAGTGAAAATTATCGAAAATCTCTGAGAAACAGTAAGAATTGCAGCACAGGAGAAAATCAGTGAAAAAAAATCAGTGAAAAATTTTTCAATGAAAACAAATCAGTAAGAAAAATCACTGGAAAATCAGTGAAAATTCACTGAAAAGTCAGTGAAATTTATGAGATTAGCAGAAAAATCGGCGAAAATTCGCTAATCGCTATTCACTGATTTTCTCCTGTGCTGCAATTCTGACTATGAATCAGTGACTTTTCACTGATTCAGAATGAGAGAGAAATGAGAGAGCTGTCCAATGGGAGCAGTCCATTATGAAAATTTGCGATAGGTAAGTACTTTTTACGCAGTATAAAAGAATGAAACTAGTTTTATTTCAAGCCCAAAATTTCGTAATTCTCTCTAAAAAAATTTTAAAACACAGATTTTTTCAATATTCTAGACTACCTACCTATTTTTTCACGTTCAAATTTCCAAAATATTTTTACAAGAATATTTTCAAGTCTTAATTTTTTTCAAAAAATGTTCCATGTTCCAAATTTTTTAACAATTTTTAAATTCAATTTTTTTTCAAATCGACGAACTCTCGTTCGAACTTGAAAAGATCACAGAAAATTGATGTTTTATCCTTTTTTTTTTTTTTTTTTTTTTTTGAAGTCTTCTTAAGCTGAATCGAGAATAATCGTGTTGGTAAAACTTCCACAGTTGGAAGAACATGGAAAAAATGAAATTATTTTATAGTTCCCCCCTCCACTCCCACCCATCAAAACTCTTGCTTAATATTTTGAGACCTTCCTTACCTACGAAAGACTCGCGGCAAAATTTTCCAAAAATAATTTGTACGTACATTATTGGTCCCAGACAGAGGTCTTCCGAAGCGATATGCTCTGGGGGGGGGGGGGTGAGAACTTCAAATTTTCCAACTAATTTTTCCAAATTTGCCAATTGATTTTTAAAAAAAATTTACCAGTGCTAATTTTTATTTAAGAATAGAAATTACCACTTTTTTGGTACATAATAAAAACAGATTCAAAAATAATAATAACAAAAAAATGTTACAATCTCGAATTTTTTTCCTGACCAATTTCATTGTAAATGAAAACCCCTTTGGAATTGTCTTATTTGTCTCGAGTGAAGCAAGGGTGAAAAATTTCAAGAAAATTTAAAATTTAATAAGAAATATTTTGTACTTAACGTAGCTTTAATATGAATAGTCGATGAGAGAAATGAAATTGGCCCGAGCGAAGCGAGGGCGAAAATTTAAGAAAACCTCAAATTTAAGGTGCAATAAAACAATATTTTGGATTAATAAACTTAAATGAAAAATTGGCTGCTTTTACTTTAACAAAAGAAATATGATAAGGCCGAGCACAACGAGGCCAAAGCTTTTGAAAAATTTTTATTTGGGAGGTAATTTCAGGGATGGGTTGAAGAATTGTGATTTGGATCGTGATTTTGGGGAGTAATTTCAGACTTGGATTATGATTTCTGAAAAGAGGTCCTCAAAAAAATCGTTCTGAGGACTTACTTGCCCTGTGCCTCTTTAGGTGAGACCCTGCTTAACTATCTTACTTGAACCGTTGAACCTAAAAGTATACCTATTATAAAAATCAAAATCAACTTTGAGAAAAATTAAGAACTTGAAATCATGTTTAGAAATCAAAACCTGAAGTTACTTCATTAAAGAGGTTCTAAAATCAAGTTTTAGAAAAATTGTTTAAATGAAATAATTTTTAAAAACTTTACAGTTAGATTTTTCAAAATGAAAAAAAAAATGGATTTAGCCCGACCGAAGTGAGGGCGAAAATTTTAGAAAATCTCAAATTGAATGTGCAAATAAAATAGTGTTTTGGAAGAATAAATTTTAATGAAAAATCGATTGCTTCTACTTTGAAATGATTAAAGCAGAAGTATACCATGGCCGAGCGTAGCGAGACAGAAGCTTTTGAAAAATTGGATTTTCAAACATCAAAAATAAGTTTTAAGGAGACAAGAACAATGAAATTATTTGGAATAACTTTGAAGAAAAATGCGAAAAAATCTCTTTTAAATTACAAGTACAACTATATAAACATTTTTTGGTTAACGAGTGAAAATTTTCAAAATGCAAGATACCATAATTAATAATTTTTTTTTCCTAAAAAAAACATTTATTACAACGGTTTAATTCTTCGCTGGGAAAATGATCAATTTTCAGTTGGAAAAGGTTGGGAAAATGACTAATTTTTCCCACTCATAAGTGAAAATTTTGTTGATTTCCGACTTTTAAAATAGGTAACCATTTTATTTATTCATTTTTCATTTAAAAAATAAATACCAATCGTCCCAACTGACATTTTTACTCATCACTTGGGAGAACGACCGATTTTGAGTTGGAAAATTACCAATTTTGAATTGGGAAAATTACCAATTTTGGGTCTGGAAATTTACCATTTTCGAGCTGGGAAAGTTACCAATTTTGAATTGGGAAAATTACCAATTTTGGGTCTGGAAATTTACCATTTTCGAGCTGGGAAAGTTACCAATTTTGAATTGGGAAAATTACCAATTTTGGGTCTGGAAATTTACCATTTTCGAGCTGGGAAAGTTACCAATTTTGAGTTGGAACAAATGAAAATTTTGTTGATTTCCAACTTTTAAAATAACCATTTTATTTATTATTTTTCATCAAAAAAATTAATCCCAACTGTCCAATTTTCCCAACTGATGTGTTGAAATGTTCAATTTTCCCAACTCACAAGTAAAAAATTTCCTCAGGGGGAAGGAAGTTCCCCCCCCTATCGGTACGTCACTGATCTAACAAATCTCACATATAGGTACCTACGAAATTTTCTAATGAAAAATTTACAACACTGCCATTTTAAAATTGTTTTTTTTTTCAATTTCAATACCTATTTCACAACTTTTCTCAATTTTTATCACTCGGGCTTTTCTGCCAACTTTTTGCCAACTTCACCCAACTTTTCCAACTGGAAAATGCTGGGGGGGCGGTGCGAGACCCCCCCACACCCCCGGTCGGAAGGCCTAAAAGTTGAGTTTGAGTTCGAAATTTTTCAAAAATTATTATTTTTTTGGGATTGCACACGTAGGTAAGTCTTATTTTTGTAAGCTAAGTAAGTGTAAAAGACGTATAAAATTTGAATTTTTATTCGAGTGTGAATAATTGTCCAGCACTCCATAAAGTAAAATAGTCGAATTACCGTACCTATTCATTTGGAATATGAATGTAAGAAGGTAGAATAATGAAGGTAATGATAAGATAAGTTTCATTGGATAAAAATTTCCAACTAATTGGTTCTCATCGGCCATAGAGGCGTGTGCAATGAACTGTACCTACTTGCTACAAAACGACTGTTTTGACAAAATGTACATACGTATTTGCATCTGTAACTGATAGATACGTAGGTAGATCCATATAGTCCATGCCAGTATTTTGAAGAAAAAATAATTGAAAATTTATTCTAAATACTAAAAAAAACATGGTAAAATTCACATCTCCTCCGCGAAATTCAAAATTCTGAAAAATACCGTTTTTCAACTCTCCTGAAAAAAGAGGGACAAAATGTACGTATTATTATAAAAGAAAGACTCTACTTCTGGTCTTATATCTTATCCTTGTTTTTATTTATTCTAGTTCAATTTTTTTTTTATTATTTTTGTTTTGAATTAATGTGACCTTTTGAAAAGAAATATTTTTCGAAAAAAATATAATTTAAAAAAAATTGATTCAACTTTACTGAGTACTATAAATTAAAAAAAAAAAATAGTTAGTAAACGTTACTCAGTAAAGTTATATCAATATTTTTTAAATGAAATTTTCTTCAAAAAATATTTCTTCTCAAAAAATTGAAAAATCATTGTAAAAAACTGAAAATAAAAAATTTTAATGAAAGAAGTAAATGATTATTACTAGTGGAGTACCAATCCTTCAAACAGAGCCTCTTTCTTCAATTTATACGTGAAGAATAGGTAAAAAAAAAGTTTTCGAAGCAGTTTTTAAATTTTTTTTGTATACCTCTCTCAAGAATGGAGTTTGAAAATTAAAACTTCCCCCAACCACATCTCAGGGAAGAAATTTTGTTACATTAAAAATTTTCTGGTACCCATTATACAGGGTGTCCGGTGAATGGTGTACCATACTTCTATTTTGAATATAACTAGGTACCACTAAAAAAAAAAACTTGAGATGAACATGTTGCCTATCTTGAAAATTGAAGGGACAAATGCTGTTTTTAGAAAAGTTACGTAAATTATTTTTCAACAATGGGAATGGATAGTTCTTTGAAAACTAAGTAAATTCTAACTTTATGACTTTTTGCCTATCTTGAAAACTGAAGGGACAAATGCTGTTTTTAGAAAAATTACGTAATTTTTTTTTCAACAATGGGAATGGAATATGGATAGTTCTTTGAAAACTAAACAAATTTTCACTCTATGACTTTTTGGTTTTTGCCCAACTTGAACTAGTAGGTACGTTGAAAACTGAAAAATTCAAAATTATGACTTGTTGCCTAATACCAAAAATGAAGGGGCTACGAATCACTCAAAAGTAAGAAAGTTGGAAATTTTTTTGAACCCTTTTAATTTTGAGTGAGCCACAGCCCCTTCATTTTTGGTGTTAGGCTAAAAGTCATCATAATGAATTTTTTCAGTTTTCAACGTAAAAACCATTCCCTCAATTAGTTCATTTTTTAAAAAATGTTTTTGAATAGTTTTTTTTTGTAACCCCTTTAATTTTCAAGTTAGGCAAAAAGTCATAAAGTAAAAATTTGCTCAGTTTTCAAAGCACTATCCATTCCCATTGTTGAAAAAAAAGTTACGCAATTTTTTAAAAACAGTATTTGTCCCTTTCAATTTTTAAAATAGGCAACATGATCATCTCAAGGTTTTTTTCAGTGGTACTCAGTTACCTACATCCAAAAAAAGAAGTATGGCAGACCGTTCACCGGACACCCTGTACAGGAAACAATTTTGGCAGTCATTTGAATTTTTTCACACTCAGTTTTTAAAATTTCTTCTGTAAGTATCCTCATCCTCCGGACAGAAGTCTGGTAATTTAAAAAAAAAACTAAACCCCCTTTTCAGGGCAAGTTTGATAATTCTTCTCTCAAAACCCCTCCAGCACAGAATTTGAGTGAATTTCAAATTCATCCCATTCCTCCCTCCGGGGCAGAATTTGATTATTTTCCAACTATTATGATTTCGCAACATTGGGACTTTTTTTTATCCCTTCTCACAAATTCTCTTTTTTAGCTATGGGGGTGAGGGGGAGGGAGGGACTGTTGAAGATTTAAAATGGAAAAGATTGTGTTTCTCAAAAATCAAATTTCGAATGTAATCAGCAGTTCAAGTGAGTAACCCAAGGGAAACGAGGGCGTAAGTTATATTGGAATAAGTAGTCTGAGGATTAAAATTATTCCCAAATTAATCGCAGGTATTTTTTTGATTTTGGTGGCCGGAATGATCATTGGAGTGGATTTTCATCCCAAAAATTTCATCGGACGATTTTTCCGATCATTTTTAGCCTGCGATTAAATTGGGATGAATTTTAATCGCAGTCTAATCGCAAGTATTATTTTGGTTTTTTATGCCTGAAATGATCATTGGGATGGATTTTCATCCCAAAAATTTCATTGGACGACTTTATCGACCATATTTAGCCTGCGATTATTTTGGGAATAATTTTAATCCCAGTATAATCGCTCGTAATTTTTTGGTTTTTTATGCCTGAAATGATCATTGGGTTGGATTTTCATCCCAAAAAATTCATTCGACGATTTTTCCGATCATTTTTAGCCTGCGATTAATTTGTAATGAATTTTAATCCCAGACTAATCACAGGTATTTTTTCGATTTTTGTGGCCGGCATGATCATTGGGATGGATTTTCATCATAAAAGTTTCATTTTACGATTTTTCCGACCATTTTTATCCTGCGAATCTGAGGTTTGTTACACGCGATAGTCGCTCGTTTGCGCAGAAATCGCGTTTTTTGAGGTGAAAATTGGCCATAACTCTCGAACGAAGGTCCGACCAGCAAAACGGACCTCGGATTCGGAATCAGCGACCTCGAATTAGTCGAAAACGACACTTATTTCGACTTTTTTGAAAATCATCGAAATTCAAAAAAAACCATGAACTAACCCCTTCTCGTTTTTTTGGGCCAAAAATTTGTGTGCTCCCAAAAGACGTGCGAGGTGTCTAGAAGGGGATATTCGGACACGGCGAATTCAATGGCGCCATCAGTTTTCCCCGATCGGTCGCCGTTTTCGAAATTACGGCCATTTTCGAGGCAAATTTTGGCCAAAATAAAAAGTGTCTCAAAAACTCGCGAAAAGTGTGTTTTTCGACTAATTCGAGGTCGCGGGGGGTGGAACCTCCATAAAAAAATTAGCAAGGGGTCTGGAGGTGGTAACTTTTAGGGGTTACTCAGGAGACGTCTCTCGACAGTTTTCCGCAATAAAAGCTTTGCTGGCCAAAAATGTTGATTTTTGTCTAATTTGCCTACACTATAAATTCCTTCTGGGTGATTCTACGCAAACCACACATTTTGGCGTACACACAAAAATTTCGTGTAGGTACAGCACATTAATGAAATGTTTGAATATAGCTGGTTCAATCACAGTGACCCACTCTACCAATTTCATAAATTGTAATATGTCCACCCCCTCCCCCTTCTGATGTAAAAAGCCCCCTTAGGTGGCAAAATTTCCATCACTGTGGCTGTAGCACACCTCGTTTTTCAAAGTTATTTTCACAACCAGCAAAGAGTAGTGGAAGTTCTGTTCTTGCAACTTGGTTTCTTCTATTCTTTAAATCTGTACGCAGATCAAATTCTAAACAAAATTCATTTTAGTGACAATCTCAACCTCTGAGGTGGCCTTAAAGGTCTGTAGCACGAGCTTTGTTCCTTCACCGCGGTCAATTTTTATTGCTCATGTGTGGTTTACTGTAAATATTTTTTGCGGATGTCTGAGTCACCATTTCTTTGGATGCTGGTCCAAAATCTCATCCACTGATAAAAAATCAAACCTGAGTTACCCTGTCCCTTACATCAAGATAAATCAATAAAAAAAATGCCGAAATTACTTTTTTTGTTCCATCACCATGGGTCATCAACTGAAGGCTGAAGGAAATATGAGCTGATGACGTGATGAGATCAAAAAAATACAAAAAAATAATCGTTTGGCAAGTATTAGTTCTAATTATATAATGTGTTGAAATTTTTTTTAAAAAGTATGTTGAGTGATTATTATAATCATTTATTTATATTTTTTCCATCAACGAGGCTAAAATAGTATATTATGCAACAAGGGAGATAAAGTGATTTTCGACGAATTTTGAGGTTTATTGCCCGAGCGAAGCGAGGGAAATAACTCAAAATTGTCGAAAATCATTTATCTCCCGAGTTGCATACGATATTTTTCATTGTAGAGGGAGTAAAAGTCGAGTTTGAGCACTCGAGCGATTCGCGAGAGGGAGTAAAAGTGGACTTTTACTCCCTCTACAATGAATATTTCTTTTCGTTTGCCATGGTTCCTTAACATGGCTTTTACATAAGGCATTTTTTTTTATGTGAATATGAATTTGACCCAACATTATTAATGAGCTCTTGCGTTCATATCCAAGCAATTCCCCCTAAAAAACAAACGTTTTTTTCAAAGAAAGAATCATTTTGAAAAAGTGTGTTTTTGGTAGAATTACCCTTCTACATTTCAAATTTTCAACCAAAAAATCATTAAATTTGAAACCAATTTCATGAAATACATACATTTATTTATACTTAAATAAAGAAAAAACAAACACATAATATAATATGAAATTGAACATCAAACAAGACTTTAAATCTGATATACATAAAAACAAATTTTCAAAAAAAAACAACATCGAAAAACTAACACTCTGATAAAAAATAAGTAGACATTGAAATTTGAAAAAAATGTTCATTCACTTGATTAACATGCAGCTAAGCAAACATCAACAACAAACTTACACTTACGAGCAATTTTAAGCTTACATGCTAGGGAAAGAGAAAACAAAGAACAACAATTATCTGAGGAAACAAATGAAAACATTCGACTTGAAATTTCCAACTTTCAATTCAAATTTAGCCCTAACATTAATTTTCTCAAATCCTTGTTAAAAATAGAGATTCGTCATTTGAGCAAATTTTCTGATACCAAGGCAAGTGTAGGTATTTAAGTTTTTCCAGTTTGGGATATCCTTAATCTCGTCGAGATCATTTCGACATGTAGCTTAAAATCATTAGATCCATATCCAAGTTATAAAAAACTCAACAACCACAAAGGTAACATTTTATCAGAATTGACAAAGTTTAAATTTGGTCGATAATAAACAATGATAATGAAGTACCTACCAAACAGGGTAAAGATTACACCAAACAGACCAAAACACAACCAATAAAATGGTAACATAAATGAGTGAAATTCAAAATTTTGATCACACACTTGACATTGAATAAGTTGAAGCTTTAAAAATGTTGTAATTCTAAAGAGATTCAATAATGAATAAGAATAGAATAGGTAGATGAGAAATGCCAAAGAATGGTGGAATTATTTGAAAAGTTTTTTTTTATCATCTTGGTTATTCACACAAGGGCACATTTTGTTGAATTCAATCGTTTCATGCCGCCAACAAAAAATTAAATTCAACGTTATATAAAAAAAAGTAAGTATTTTTATTCGGTTTAGATGACATTGTTCGATCTAAACAGTGTCACATTTTTGGACAATTGATGCATTCAAAGTTCAAACTTTAAACCCAATATTCCAATCCCAAAGGATAAAAAAAATAAGACATTACCTATTTTGTATGACGTACTAAATTATGAAAAATATGACTTTTGGTTCAACATGGTAATAAATTAGGAAAATGATAGTCAATAGAAAATTTACCTTTTCTTCGCAGGTATTGAATGAACACATCCAAAAAAAAATCTAAAAACCATTCCAAGTCCAACTACAGAAAATGATTCCAAACAAATGATACAACATGTAAAAGACAACCATAACATAGCAACGCCAGAACGCAACTGGTTACTTTCCAGTTTGGAGTTGATGCGTTGATGCGCGCGCATTGTTATCAATGCAGTCACCCCACTTTCTCAGGTATTAATATAATATTTTTCATATTATGTTTATGGGTATGGCGAAGGGTGGGGAAGGGACAGAAGCCAATTATTTGAGTAAAAGATAAATCAAACAGTCTTTCAGACATTTGATCGAATTTATCAATCGAGATCATTTTTTTTTTTTTCTAAAAAGGAAAGTTACAATCAACCAATGGAAACACATCGCTGTTTCCAAAAAATAGACAATGAGGTTTGATTCTATCAACATTAGAAAATGTACTCGATGTGACTAGCAAATAAAATTTGAGATTGCCGATTACCGAATACACCCTCGTTAAATTTTCCACTCCTATTTTTAAAAAAAAATATACACCTAATAGAATATTTTATGAAAATAAATTACAACAAAACATTTCAGATTCAACATAAAACAACAAATACAACTACAACATGTAAAAAAAAAAGAAAAAAAAAGTAAAAATCTTCAAAAAAAAAATTGAAGAAACAAAAAAAAATCTGGTATCAAGTACCTGATAAAACAACCTACTATTTGGTTTCACTATATATAAAACACAACAATTAAAAACATTTAGTCTGGTACACTTATAATACTAGGTATAAGATACTCGAATCACATTTACCTATCGATAAAAATATTAATTATATGTACAGAATTGGATTTAAAAAAAATAAAATAAAATAAAATTCTGGCTTGATGCAATACGAAGAACGTAGCACAAACACATAATCTTTATTTACACAGAATGGGCAAAGATGGTTTCTGAATTCTTATACGTTCAATTTGGTTGCCATAACTGATGTCATCATTCCGACTAGAAAACCCAATAAAAAACAAACAATAATAAAATATAAATGAAATCATAAAAACAAAATAAAAATAATACGCACTTGAAGTGCATAAAAATATCCATTAACTCGCTTACCCCAATCAAAAAATTGCTTAGGATAAAACATAAAATCAAAAGTATTTATTAAACATAATTAAAAATATATAAAAAGGTCTGCAGAGGTGCTATAAGTTTAATTGGAGCAAAAAGAAGAGCCAAAGGAAGGATTTCAACAAATTTTCAAAAAGATTTTTGAAAAAAATGATGGCTATTGTGTTGGGTACAGATTTAAACGAAAGAGTCGAGGATGCCCTTTTTTTTTCATTTTTCCATCCTTTTCAACTAAAAATAATGATGTTAAGACCCATATCACGCCGTTTTTTTGTGGAAGGCTTTGAAGCTGGTTCAAGTTGAGAAAAAAACTGAAATTTTTACCACTGATACGTATACTTTTAGGTTTTCTTCAATATATCTGAATTTTAAATTCCAAGGTCATCCTCACTCAAATTTTGGGTTCAAAAATGTGAATTTTGTCGAAATTTCTGAGATGTTATCCAGCCTATAGCCCAAATAAAATTACCCGAAGGCGTGAAAGTTTGGATGTAGAGTCAGTAAGGATCACTTAGGCACTTCTTGCTTTTTTGGCCCCTGACTCTAAAAACAGAGAGGGTACTAAAGGTCCTAAAATGGGCTCCGGGTGAAAAAAATTTCTGAAATTTTCATCACTAATGAATTATTTGTAACATATCCAAATTTCAGCTCATCTTCACTTCTTCTGAGGTCACAAAATGTAACTTTTCTCCGCCCAGGTTCCCCAAATTGAGCTAGAGGGCAAAAATTCCCCAAGAAGTACCAGCACAAAATTGAAAATTTGGGTCAAGGGATCATAAAAATCACCATGTTTGGTCTGCACTGGCTAGTTTCAAAAAATATTTCCCAAATGGGAGGTTCACAAGATGATGGAATTGACAAAAGCGATCACAATCAATTAAATATAATACTAAAACAACACGTTTGACGTAATTAATAGACGTACTATAAGATAGCAGAAAGCAGGTAAGCAAGCAAAAAAAAAAAGGATTGCATCTGTTTAAAAATATCAATGCTGCAGGAATACCAAAAAAAGGTAAGCAATATTTGAAGAAAATCTGAAATCATATTCTTAAACACATCTAAACAACTCCTCGCTACAGAAAGCATGCTCGTTACCTTTCGAATCTCAGCAGTGGGCTGAACATTAACGATAATAACAAATAAAATTCATCTCTTTCCCAAAAATATTTTAGTTTAATATTCTGCAGCTTTTGCTTTTCTAAATAAATAAATAAATAAATAAATAAGTAAATAAAATCAGGAAAGTTCGAATGATGGATGTTAATTTTCTCTTCATAGGTATCGTTCTTAAAATCTTGACATTTATGTTTTATGGCTTTAAAAAAAAGGATAATTTTGTTGAAAAAATAAGATTTTTTAAGAAAATACTTCCTTGAAGGAAGAGCTTTCAAATCGCGGATATGTTTTTGCACTCTAAGCACCTATTGTGGAGGCAAATTTATGTAGCATCATTTGAAAAAAAAAAAAACATTTTTGCCTAGCAAAAAATTTCATTTCGGAAAATTGTCGAGAGTGGTCCCCTGAATAACCCCAAAGAGTTACCACCACACATAGACTTCAGACTAACTTTTTTAGAAGGGGTTAACCCCTCTAAAAAGCCGTTTTTTCACATTATCTCCTCGGGAGTAGATTTTAGGATAAAAATAGCTCAGTACTTTTTTGTTCTACACTCAATTTCCAACATTTTTTGTATGAACAATTTTTCAATAGAACCGCGAGCAGAGGAGATAGAGAGTCCTGAAGGGTGGAGACATGGGATGGGGGTGCAAGGTCAGAAATGCTTCTCTTAAATTTATATATCCGCGAAATTCCTTGCAATATTTCCAGCTTGTACCAACAAATAAAAAAATCAATGAGGAGGTAAAATATAAGTAAATCATTTTATTGAGACATATAAACGGGACGAAAATTTTTACGAAAAAAGATCTTCTAAAGATGAAAATTCACCACTTTTCCCTCATTCAGTTTTCCCAATGCATGACCAATCATTTCGAATTCTGTTCCACTCCCTCTCCCCTTTTTTTCAACATCATGGTTAAGGGTATTATATCATGGCATTTCTTTCTCATCACAGCTCATGAAAAAATAAGTTTCCAAAAAACTAAAATTTTAAATGAATTCTGTAGAAAGAGAGTAAATTAGCCCGAGCGCAGCAGGGTAAATTTTGAATAATTCATAATTTAAAGGACAAAGACGTGCATTTAAATATCAATTTTATTCTACATTACGTTCAACAAAAAAATGACGAATAAAAAAGCAGCGAAAAAACGTAATAATTTGGCCCAAGCGAAGCGAGGGCGAAATTTATTGAAAAATTTAAAATAAAATAAGCAAAGAAACACCTTTCTAAAATTATTTATCCCTTTTTTTTTTAATTTTTCAAAAAATTGCAGAGAAAATTCAAAAATTCTCCGATTTTTCAGACCATTAAAATTCCCCGAATTTTCCAGGGTTTCCAGAAAATGGACACCCTGCTCATCGGCTGGCTCAAACAAAAACCAAAACTGAACCAGTCCAGATGTTCGAACCATTGAAAATTTTCCAAATAGCTGCATCTTACGATAGATAACTCGCAGATTCGCGTGGTATCATTTGATTTTAATATCGTAAATTCGATACCTATAAAAATACTCTCACGATAAAATTCAAAAAACATGAAGTCTTAGTGACTTTTCGAAAACGAAAGTTGAATTTTTCGAATCATGATTAGTCATCACACAATCTGCAGAATGTTCAGTCCACCGCTTGATAATCTCAAATTACATGCTGAGGTTGTGGAAAATAAGCTTCTATTCGCAAATTATACAAATGCATCAATTGTAAAGTAAATCAAAATTATAGGTTAGCAACAGGCTGAATAGCGAAAGAGTTGATTCGAATCAAAACGAACTGCATTGAACGAAAAATACCAAATTCTGGAAAATAATTTTCAAAAATAAAGTCAACCTCTCAATCAGTCTTTTCTTACTATTTTCCTGCAAATGCACAGTTGAAAAATAATAAGAAAACACAAAAAACAAATCTAAACTAATATTCTATAAATTCACAGCCTTCAAAAAATCACATCAAATTCAAAAATCAACTCTCTCTCTCTCTCCTGTTTCAACAAACATCGGGCTTGTGAATTCGAACGCAAAAAACCATTTTCCAATTGTTTTTCGTCCTCATTGCAAGTTATAAAATCATCGATTTGAATCGCACCTGTTACTATGATTATAGGTACATTTCAATCAGAGGCGTAGGAAAATACTGAGAGGATGGCGGTGGGTATTTCACCTCCGCAACACTCCGACCTTCCGTTTCAAGGGCTAAATTAGAAAAAAAAAAAAGGTCGGCGAATCTGAAAGGTTGAATTTTTTTTCTTATCTGGGGAAAAAAATAGTCTTTGGAAATGTAATCTTTCATCACCCTCTGGTTGATTTTACTTCGCTACGCCATTGATTTTAATCAAAATATATCCATAATGTAATTTAATTTACCTACGATTCCGATTACGGTACCAGGCATTAGGCGGGTTAATTTTATCCCATACTAGTCGTTTACCCTTCTCTTTCAGTTTTCTATTACCGTTGCACTGAAAATAAAAACAGTAAATTTTACGTTAAAATGGATTTTCTTTTTAAAAATTTTTTAAACTTAAATTACATGCTGATACGTAATCATGTGCAATGCAATAATGTAATGCGTATGTTATTTTACAATGCGAGAATCTAAAGTGAACTATTACAAAAAAATATGTTTGCTTCAGGCTTCTCGGACTAATGAAGCAAATATACCGAAACTTTTCGACCATGGTCAATTTCCTCATCCTTACAGATAATAGCATTGTAATAAAATATATACGTATTAAAAGATAGCAAACGGTCAAGATTCTGCAGATTGCCTGTCCACGTATGCTTCAAGATTAATTCCAAAATTAAACCAGTATGTCAGCTCTATCTGACCTTAACGCCACATTTAACAGAATAAATTTTACATTTAGACATCAGGTAAGTGAACAAGCAATTTGCAAAGTCTCTATTTTATTGCAGAATGTTTCAGGGTAAGTAATATCTACGACTTTCCATTCAAAGACTACAAAGCAACAAATAATGAATCTACGCGGATTGGTTCATCTAAAAGATCATCCAAACTTTGAAGTCGTCTAAAAGTCAGGGAAAAAAATGAAGCAGGGTCATTCCACGTCAGTTCGTACGCAAAATGGTAGGGTGGGTCGGCGATTTTTTTCATTTTTTTTATGTGGGTAAACCTCGATGAGAGATGACGAATGCCACAAACCGCAGCTCTCAAAGTCTTTTTGGAGGGCTGCCACGAGCATTTAAAGTTTTGAGGTAAAGTTGGATATGGTAAAATTGGGACGTGGATAACTCGAAAACCATGATGGATTGAAAGTTGAAACTTTTTCCAATGTGTAGGGCCTTTGAAGAGCTTTTTGACGATTTTTTGAAAATCAGTGTTGCCACTTTTTTTAACACGAAAAATTAGCTGTAAAAGTTGAAAAATGACATTTCCCTATGATGTCAATCGCCAAAAATTCTGAAAAAAATCTGTAAAGTACAACTTTACATGCTGATTAATATATTAAAAAATTGAGTTGACGTTATTTCGTATTTTCGAGAAAAAAAAAATCCAAAGATTGGAAGAAAATAAAATTTTCTTTTTCAAAGGTCAAAATTGTGTAAATTGATTTTTTTTTGTTAATTTTACATCATATTCAGAAAAAGTCGGTAAAAGCATTTTAACTTCATTCAACACCCGTTAATATGTGTAAAAATGCAGAGTTATGAAATGTTAACTTCAAAAATTGAAAAAAAAACCATTTTGATATCAGAATTTCTCATTTGGTTATCCCTGGATCACACCCAGCACCGCCTGATACCAAAATGTTTTTTTTCCAACTTTTGAAGTTAACATTTAATAACTCTGCATTTTCACACATATTAACGGGTGTTGAATGGAGTTAAAATGCTTTTACCGACTTTTTCTTTGAATATGGTGTAAAAATAACAAAAAAAAATCAATTTACACAATTTTGACCTTTGAAAAAGAAAATTGTATTTTCTTCCAATCTTTGGAATTTTTTTTCTCGAAAATACGAAATAACGTCAACTCAATTTTTTAATATATTAATCAGCATGTAAAGTTGTACTTTACAGATTTTTTTCAGAATTTTTGGCGATTGACATCATAGGGAAATGTCATTTTTCAACTTTTACAGCTAATTTTTCGTGTTAAAAAAAGTGGCAACACTGATTTTCAAAAAATCGTCAAAAAGCTCTTCAAAGACCCTACACATTGGAAAAAGTTTCAACTTTCAACCCATCATGGTTTTCGAGTTATCCACGTCCCAATTTTACCATATCCAACTTTACCTCAAAACTTTAAATGCTCGTGGCAGCCCTCCAAAAAGACTTTGAGAGCTGCGGTTTGTGGCATTCGTCATCTCTCATCGAGGTTTGCCCACATAAAAAAAATGAAAAAAATCGCCGACCCACCCTACCACTTTGCGTACGAACTGACGTGGAATGACCCAGCATTTACATTTGCATTATTCAATTTTTTAGAGTTTTTTGAATGAGGTATAATTTGAAAAAATCTTCCAGCTGTATGAGGGAAGAACCAAATCAAATTGCGAATAAGTGCAAAAAAATTGTGTAATAATTGCTACGATGTTAGTCGAACGTTGAAGTCTCGCTGAAGGCATACAAAAATAGACAGAGTTTTCAGGTTTGCAGTATTCAATTCATCAGAGCTTTCCAAGGAGAAAAAATTCACCCCCTCCCCCCGAGTGAGTTCAATTAAATCACGAACCATGACAAAAACAGGTACGGAAAAAAATGGAAAAAATATTTCGGCTATGTGATTTTTTCAAAGGCCCTAGCTCCCTTCCACAACGTCCTAGGGAAAAATTGTAAATAACAAAATTGTTCGTTTTTTGATTTTCTACAACTTTTGTTTCAACTTTTTTTTTCATAAGTGCGAAATTTCGAAAGTTGAAGGCGAAAAACTGATTTTGAGGGGGCTGTGGCATCGAAAAAAGTGACTTAGGGGGGCAGGATCAGGGAGGTCTTTCAGTATTGTGATAGAATAGACCCTTTTCTACAGAATAAACCAAAAACCGCTTTTATAGCAATTTGTTGGGGGGTCGGACTTGAATTCTACTGCACTAAAAGACCCTAGCACCCTCCCATGGCCTCTTAGGAAAAAATTGTAAATAACAAAATTGTTTGTTTTTCTATGCTCTATAATTTTTTTTCGAATTTTTTTTTGTAAATACGTAATTTTGAAAGTTATAGCCGAAAAACAAAAAATTGAACCCCTCACCCCTTAAAGGGGGTCAAAATATTCGCCGATTTTAGGGAAGTTCGGGAATATTAAAATACATACTTTACTGAGCTTATATACGAAACTTCCCCTTCCTGTTCCTGCTAATTTTTTTGGGGTTAGGGCCTTATTTTAGCTAAAATGTCTGTACTAATAGGGTGTCCACAAATTGAAAAGCCGGTTTGGGTCAAAAATTGGGGGTCCGGTTTTTTTATTTAAATAAAGTCTACACACTGACGCGATTTGAATGTGATATGTTTTTTTGAAACCGGTTCAGGAGTTTTGAACCATTTGTCAATAATATTCAAAAAAGTGGAGATATGGAAAAAAGTTTGAAACAAGTGGTAGAGAATTAATAAACAATCGTTTTTTGTTGCATAATTTTTTTTCTATCTTGCAATATAAAGAAGTTATTGTACAAAAAGTTGAAGTAAACTTTCAATAACCTGTTATCAAAGGTGGAGATATCAAAAAAGTTTGAAATAAAAGTTGTAAAGAATTAAAAACTGAACATTTTACGTTCTGCAACTTTTTTTCCATCTTGTAATGAAAAGAAGTTATAGTACAAATAACTCAAGTATATATATATATATATATTTTTAAGCCATAAGTAACTCTTCGCCATTGCTGGATGGAAAAAAGTTACAGAACGTGAAATGTTCAGTTTTCAATTCTCTAGAATTGTTATTTGAAACTTTTTTTGATATCTCCACTTTTTTGAAACTGGTGCAAGATGGACCCAATGATAACCAGTTATCAAAAAGTGGAGAAATCAAAAAAAAGTTTCAAATAAATGTTGTAGGAAATTAAAAACTAGACATTTCACGTTCTGTATGAAGAAGAGTTAGGCTTGAAAGAGAAACAATTCTACTGATACCTTTTGTACAACTTCTTTCCATTGCAAGATGGAAAAAAAAGTTATGGAACAAAAAATGTTTGTTTTTTGATTCTCTCCAACTTTTGTTTCAAACTTTTTTCCAAATCTCCACTTTTTTGGATATTATTGACAACTGGTTCTAAACCGCTGAACCGGTTTTTAAAAAAACCACATTTTAATCGCGTCAGGACAGTGTAGACTTTATTTCAATAAAAAAAAACGGACCCCCATTTTTTGACCTAAACTGGTTTCTCAATTTGGGGACACCTTATAGAAAGGGCCTGGAAATTTGATTTTTGATCTTCAATAATTCTGGTTCCGTATTTTCGAAGGTAAGAAAGGTGAGGCAATTGTTGACTTGCTAAGCCCATTTATTTGATTATTTCACCTCTAAACGCAAAACTGGATTTTCAAGGAGGCGGGATGGGGGGGGTGGGGGGTGATCGAAATCAAAACAATTACAGAAGATTTGCTCTAGCTTTTAAAGGCATGTAAAAACTGATAAAAAGAACGTTGGTTTTTATCTATGCATATAAGTTCATAAAAGTCCAACAAAAAATCCGACAAAAAGTCATCATATCCATTGGTCAACATTTTTGAAGGTTTTTCAAATTTTTGACAAATAATTTTTTTTAAACTGATGAGAAAAAAATCATCATAATTTCTTCCAAGTTTTCAAAAATCTGACAAAAAGTTATTACCTATGAGAGGTCAAAAATGACCAAGTTTTTTCAACTCTAACAGAATGCCATCGTGTCAGTAATTGTGAAAAATTGCTGGCTAAAATTTGGTGAGAAAAATTAGACGTACTGTTGAAATGTTTCAATTTTATGATGTGAGGCCCCTAAAATCTATGTATTTTGATTCCCTGAATTCGTTTCTGAGGTTATTTTTACCTCTCACGAAAAATCCAATTCTCAAATTTAAGGAAGGGATCAGAAACTGCAATTTTACATAATTATTTTATCATTTGAAAGAGTTGAATTTTGGGTTCAAAAGGGATTTTCGGCCTCCCGAATCGATGGGAAAGGGTTTCGAGACGTTTCGGAGCTACCAGAAAATTTTAGAATTTTCCAGGACATGAAAAAAATGTCTTGCCCAAAAATGCAAATTTCAACTCAAAGTTACGAATTTTGGAAAATTGTGTTTTAATCGATCAAATAGGTCACCAATATGGATAATCCGCGGTTATAGGTGCTGAAGTCCATATGGGCCATTTTTATGGCCTTTTCTCCCACGCTGGAAAATTCCAAAATTTTCTGGTAGCTCCGAAACGTCTGGAAACCGCTTCTAATCGATTCGGGAGGTCGAAAATAGGGGTGTATACCAAATTTTAGTTTTTTTCGCTGATTAGATCAAATCTTCATGTTTCCCAAGGCGGAGATAATTTTGAAATTTCAAAAATTCGCCAAAAATCGAGAAATGAACTTCAGCACCTGAAATTTTGGATACAGGGTCCCGTTATGATGTACTTTCGATTTTTTTTTGTTTGGGCTCAAAATTTTACTCTGAGTTGGGATACCTCCCTTATCAGAGTGAAAAAGGATTCGGAGAGTTGAAAAACATGAATTTCTATATCTAATTCGATAAAAATTGAACTATTTTCAATTTCAGTCACGCTTCGTCTCCGTGAGGATCTAGTACTGCATCTGAAGTAGAAATAAACCCAAAATTCGATTCAGGAGTGAAAAAAATTTTTCCAATCTTCTCCCCCAATGATGGCATATTTCAAGTACTAATTATCAAATTGAAAACCGTCAATGAAAAAATTGATTCTTAACTGTTTTTTAAGTTCAAGAAATCCGATTGGCGATACTCTGCTTGTTGAAAAAATTTTAAACGTTATCCTGAAAATAATCTTGGAAAATTAAAAAAAAAATTAAGAGATTTGAAAATCTTTTTACGACTATTTTAATTTTATTTCAAATAGATTTTTTGAGCTCTTTTCTCATATGAAAAACTCCGAAGAATCAACTGTCGCTAATCCTAAAGCTCTATTTTTTTTAAATGCCTGTGGCCAGAATCGGTTCGAGTGCAAGTAAGAGGTTACGTTGAGAAAATACGTGAGCGAGTGCACAATTAATTTAAAATTTTGTCAAAATCAGAATCGTCTTGATTAAATGAAAATTCGATTTTTTGCAAGAAACAACAGTAAGAGCCAGTCGGCTATTTACGCAGATTCAGTTTGTATTGCCTTGGTCGTGAATAAAAAATTGCACATATACCCTGAAACACACTAAAAATTCATCAATAGTTTATAAAAGAGGTGAAACGCCGCCGAAAGAACAGATCCGAGATTTTCCATACTATATTACAACTGAGCAAATGGCCTCACCGGCCAATGCCTCCTTCATCGACAACAACATTCAACAAATACTCAAAACGAACCCAACATCTAGAAAACCAGACAGCCATTGACAACAGACGAGAAAAATATGCCACTTATGCATGTTAGATTGAACGATGACAACCATTTATAGAACAAAACCAATTCGAGACCATGAAAATAATTCCATGCGAGAGAAAACACCGACGCCGACGATTATTTTAACTATAAATAGGTACAGGTAACATTAATAATCCATATAATATGGAGAATGATGAATCAACAACCAATTCCAGCAATCAACAATAAAAAAAAAACACAAAAAAAAACAATAAGAATTCGCAAACATAGCGAAAACCCAAGACAACACGAATGAAACACAACGTAACACAGTTTGCAGAATACACGACGTCAATTCCTTCTCCATAGGTATTTCAAAAGCTCAACGAGTTGAGACTAGATTGATATATCGTCGTATGAGTAAACACTCGAATGCATATTTTCGAAACCAATAATCTCACCTAGGGAAAAATCACAAAAATCTAGGTTGTAGATACTACAATAATAAATTAGGTATATAAATGTAGGTACGAGTAGATAATATTTATAAAAGATGAAGAGCATTTTTTTGGTTATCATTTTTTTTTTTTAGATTACTTCTTCCCTTCCTTTCTTTGAAATTTTAAATGGCAGCAGTAGGACGGTTGTTTACACACGATGACGACGGTTATTGGGAGCCGACGACAAATAGCAGAGGTTGATGGTTTTCAGCAGTAGGTATATCACAAACCAATCATCTGGTATATTGAAAGAAAAAAATTGAGTCGAGAAAAAGAAAAAAAATCGAGCTGAGAAAATCATGTCTACAAAAATTTCAGTTAAGAAAATTTGAAGAAAAATATTTGAGTAGAGAAAATTGAAAGAAAAAAATTGAGTTGAGAAAATTACGTCTGAAAAAATTTGAGTTGAGAAAACTTGAAGAAGAAAGATTGAGAAAATTAAAAGAAAACATTTCAGTTGAAAAATTTTAAAGAAAAAGTTGGTTGAGAAAGTTGGAAGAAAAAAATTAAACTAAGAAAATTACATCTAAAAAATTTGAGTTGAGAAAATTTGAAGAAAAAAATTTTGAGTCAAAAAAATTGATAGATAAAAATTTGAGTTGATAAAATTTGAAAAAAAAACATTTGAATTGAGAAAATTTGAAGAAAAAAATTTGAGCTGAGAAAATTGAAAGAAAAAAATTGAGTTAAGAAAATTGGAAGAAAAAACCTGAGCTGAGAAAATTACGTCCGAAAAAATTTGAGTCAAGGAAATAAAAACATTCAAGTTAAGAAAATGGAAAGAAAAAATTTGAGTTGAAAAAATTACGTCCAAATAATTTGAGTTCAGAGAATTAGAAAAAAAAATTGAGTTGAGAAAATTGGAAGAAAAAAAATATGAGTTGAGAAAATTTGAAGAAGAAAGATTGAGAAAATTAAAAGAAAACATTTCAGTTGAAAAAATTTGAAGAACAAGTTGGTTGAGAAAGTTGGAAGAAAAAAATTGAATTAAGAAAATTACATCTAAAAAATTGGAGTTGAGAAAATTTGAAGAAAAAAATTTTGAGTCGAAAAAATTGAAAAAAAAAATTTTGAGTCAAAAAAATTGAAAAAAAAATTTGAGTTGAGAAAATATGAAAAAAAAATTTGAGCTGCAAAAATTGAAAGAAAAAAATTGAGCTAAGAAAATTGGAAGAAAAAATCTGAGCTGAGAAAATTACGTCCGAAAAAATTTGAGTCAAGAAAATAAAAAAATTCAAGTTGAGAAAATTGAAAGAAAAAATTTGAGTTGAAAAAATTACGTCCAAAAAAATTTGAGTTCAGAAAATTAGAAAAAAAATTGAGTTGAGAAAATTGGAAGAAAAAAATATGAGTTGAGAAAATTGACGTTTGAAAAAATTTGAGTTGAGAAAATTTGAAGAAGAAAGATTGAGAAAATTAAAAGAAAACATTTCAGTTGAAAAAATTTGAAGAAGAAAAAGTTGGTTGAGAAAATTGGAAAAAAATGAGTTGAAAAAATTACATCTAAAAAAATTTGAAAAAAAAAATTTGAGTCGAAAAAATTGAAAGAAAAAAATTTTGAGTCGAAAAAATTGAAAGAAAAAAATTTGAGTTCAGAAAATTGAAAGAAAAAAATTCAGTTCAGAAAATTGGAAGAAAAAAACTGAGTTAAGAAAATTGGAAAAAAATCATCTGAGTGGAGAAAACTGAAAAAATTTGAGTAGAGAAAATTGAAGTCTGAAAAAAAACGTGAGATGAAAAAAATTTGGACTAGAAAAAAAAAATCGTGTCGCACCATTTCCGACAACTCCACAATGAAACTAGACGCTCGTCAGTTTTTCCGGGTTTTCCTAATGACTTCGCGAATTTTGGCCTCTGGCTTATGATTTCAGCCTCATTCGTTTGTTTTTTTTTTGTTAACTATAAATAAGCAAGCTATCAGATGATCGCTGATCGCAATAGGGTTTTTGCTTTTCACTTTTCGTCTACTTGTCCTTCATCTGTAGGTATACAGTGAGTCCAACAGCTGTATTTGAGAAAAGGTACTTAGGTGTACGGAATTTTAGTACATCTAAATACCTTTTACTTTCGATGAATTTGTGTCCAGTAGGAAGCTGATCAAAACAACCCGTACAACTGTAGATGTAACTCCCTCAGTATTGCAAAGGTACATAAGCAAGGTACTGACCACACCCAGAACCACATACCAACTTGGAAAATCACAATGAATTATGTAATATGAGATCAAAACAGCATGATGATAGAGCAAAACCTTTGCAGATAACAGGAAAACAATAAATAAGAACGAAACACGTGCTCTGGGTGGATGCTCGAAGATGATATCAGAATTTAAATTCGCTATTTGTTGCCCTTCGGTTCCCAATTAAATAACACAGGTCGACGTGGAAAATGCAGTTTGAGGTTTGATGGGTGATTTTCATAGTTTTTTTCGCGCTGATCACGAGAAAAATGGAGAAAAAATTCCATTACTCGAGGATTTTTCACATTTTGAATTATTCGTTCAACGCATTTTCTACTTTTTTTGATAACTTTTGACACTTCAAGTCGATTTTCGGAGAAAAGGAAGAGTTCTACGGAAAAAGTGAATGGAACATAAGTTGTAGAACGTCAAATTTCCTATTTGTAGAGTTCGATTAGTTTTTTCTTAGAAGGCTTGGTTTTGAGTTATTTTAGCTCAAAGTTCAACTTTTTTTTAAACTTGAAAATATCGCAAAAATCAAGCCTCCTCAGAAAAAAAATAATTGGACTTTACAGATACAAAATTTGACGTTCTACAATTTATGTTCCATTCATTTTTTTCGTAGGACTCTTTCTTTTCCCAGAAAATCGACTTTAAGGGTAAAACATTGCATCAAAAAGTGTAAAACAAATTTTCAACGAAAAATCTTCCAATTATGAAAAATTCTGGCGTCCTGGATTTTTTTCACCATTTTTCTCGTGATCGGTGTGAGAAATAATATAATAATTACCCATTAAATTAAAAACAGTATTTTCTTTTTCTTGTTTTAATCCCGGTTTTTAGTCTAAAAAGTAGCACTGATTTTAAAATTTCTCCATTACTCAAGTTTCGCTGGTAGGTGATTCTAATCTATTTTTTAGTGCCGAATTCGAATATGATTACAGTTTTTCTCGATTACCAATTTTTTTTATAATTTGAAGATTTTTTGTTGAAAATTTGTTTTACATTTTTCCATGAAACTTTTGACCAATAAAGCCGATTTTTTGGGGAAAGAAAGGGGTCTACGAAAAAAATGAATGGAACATAAATTGTAGAGCGTCAAATTTCCTAATTATAGTGTCCGATTAGTTTTTCCTTAGAAGTCTTAGTTTTTGAGATATTTTCAATTTTAAAAAAAGGTAATTTTTAAACTTCGAGCTAAAATATCTTGAAAACTAAGCCTCCTAAGAAAAAACTAATTGGACTCTATAGTTAGGAAATTTGACGTTCTACAATTTATGTTCTATTCATTTTTTTCACAGAACACTTCCTTTTTTCAGAAAATCGACTTGAAGTGTAAAAAGTTCTCAAAAAAAGTAGAAAACCCGTTAAACGAAAAATTCAAATTGTAAAAAATCCTTTTGCGATGGAATTTTTTCACTGCTTTTTTCGCGATCAGCGCGAAAAATACTATAAAAATCACCCATCAAACCTCAAACAGCATTTCAAAAGTTTGAAAATGTCGACCTGTGTAATCGATTGACTTTTTTACGCCCAAATGAAGAAAATCTTTCCTTCTGATCGCCCACCATTTCATCCAAGAACTCACGCAGGTGCTTACAACCAGTCCATCCGTTGTCAAATTTGGGACGATACAATAATTTCAAAAGTACATTCTGAATAAGTTTGGTACCCACTGTTTTACATAATTCTCATCTGCCAATTTAGAGTACACTAAGCTTATGATACGTGCTTCCTTCTCAAAAATTCGTCTCACGATTTACTGACAAAATTATACGTACTCGCGAATAGTTTTTTTTCAAAAGGACATCAATTCGCGAAAATCAAGCTCAAAATAGGGTTTTTCAACGCGTTAATCTTTCGATTTTTCAACAATTATTCAACGCGATGAAAAAATCTTTCGCTAGTTTTTAGCTGAAAAAATCAACTTGACGAAAAAAAATTATTCGAAGTATGTAAGAATTTCGTTCGTCGCCCAACGAGGAGAATTTAATCGGAGAAATTTAATAGGCTAAATGTAAATGGTCATTGACAGGCAAAGCAACGTGAGAAAATTATTTTTAAAACCCCATCGAGAAAATTTATATGTAGTATGTAGATATTGTAGATAGGTAAGTTTACAACATGAAACAGATACGTAAAATGTTTAACAAACAGCAGCAAAAAAAAACAACCACATGAGAATGACTAAAATAAGAATACAGAAACTAATACATACGTAGATAAAGTATTAAAAAACAATACAATGAGAATGATCCACGTGACTCGTCGTTGAAAAAAAAATGAATAAATAAAACCCAAGAGTATCGAGAAACTCGTGACAACATCTCAAAATATTCCTTTCGCTACACTCCACAAGCTCGCAACTTGAATAAAATCTGTTTTCGGTGGACGGAGGGGGAGGGCAGATTAGGGGGATCGTTTCGCAATTTTTTTCGAGAACAGAGAGGCTTCAAAACGACCCAATAATGGTGCCACCTTTTTGATTCAATTCTTACCACTTTTCCAAGTCGCATTGGAATAATCTGAAAATTTTCAAGGCGACTTTTCACATAGAATCACTTTTTACATGCTTCGTATCGTGAAAAATTTGCGAAAAAATTCTTAATTTGAAAACTTACGGTGAGTAGCCCTTTTTACCCTTTTTTCAACCGACAAATTTTCAAGATAGGATCTCCAGACCCCTGGGGGTACAGAGGTCCCCAATTTTGACCGAAATTCAAAAAAAATGATAAAGTCGAGTAACACATCGATGACCACTAATTCGAAGGCGCTGAGTTCGAATATGTACTCAGTTTTTTCATCCGACCCCTCTGAGTCCCCCTATTAGCCCCCTCGATAGGGCCAAAATTTGAAAAAATGAAAAATAACGTGCGACCAGTCGTTTGTTAGGTTTTTGAGGACGCTGAGTTCGAATATTTGATTATTTTTTGGATTTGACCCCTGAGTGCCCCCCTAGCCCCCCAATTTTGGGGAAAAGTGGGTCACCATGGCGTGTGGCATATCGATTCTCACTAATTTGAGTGCGTAGAATTCGAATATCGACTTACTTTTCGATTTGACCCCATTCCACGTGATCTAACCGAATACTTCCTCTCATATTTGTATTTTTTCATTAGGTTAAAGCGCGAGGAATGGGGTCAAATCGAAAAGTAAGTCGATATTCGAATTCTACGCACTCAAATTAGTGGCAATCGATATGCCATACGCCATTTTAATATCTTGACCCACTTTTCCCCAAAATTGGTGGGGCTAGGGGGGCACTCAGGGGTCAAATCATAAAAAATAATCAAATATTCGAACTCAGCGTCTTCAAAATCCTAACAAACGACTGGTCGCACGTTATTTTTCATTTTTTCAAATTTTGGCCCTATCGAGGGTGCTAATAGGGGGGGTTCAGAGGGGTCGGATGAAAAAACTAAGTACATATTCGAACTCAGCGCCTTCGAATTAGTGGTCATCGATGTGTTACTCGACTTTATCGATTTTTTTGAATTTCGGTCAAAATTATGGACACCTGTACCCCCCAGGGGTCTGGAGATCCCATCTTGAAAATTTGTCGGTTGAAAAAAGGGTAAAAAGGGCTACTCACTGTAATTTTTTCAGATTTTTAAATGGTAGCTTTCATATTTTGTACATATCATGAAAGTTGTGCTTTCGCCACCAAAGTTCAACTTTGAGCTTTCCAAAATGTGATTATTACTTTTGAATCTACTTTCAATTCTCTTTCAGGCCCCGCAAACGGTTTCCCCAAAGTACAGCCTATTTCAAGATAAGCCTTCAAAGTTGGGTTAGTTTGGCGAAAAATCACAATTGCATGAAAATTACGAGGCCCACTCCCCAGCCCCCTTGAGGGTTGAAAAAAAATAATCGTGGTTTCGTGAATAGACCACCAAGGAGAACTCATAAAAAAAATCTGAGCGAAATCGGAAGACCCGACTTCACTTTTGGTCTGTTTTAGCATGGAATAGCCCAGTTTCAACCCCCCAAAAAACACAAATATTTTTTCGATTTTTGAAAATTGTAAAATTTATAAAGCAATTAGGAAAATGTAAGCAGTGAATCAGAAAAATGGAAGTTTTGTGTGTAATTTTTGCATCCAACTCTTCGAGGGAAAAAAATGCAAAACGAACCACCATTTTAGGAAAATATTCACAAAAGATGAAATGCCTATGCAGTTATATACTTAGGTAAACGATATGAGTTTGGTATTATATGATAGAGTGTTTGGATAAACCGATTATTTTCTTTTTCAAAAATTTTGAAAATACATAGTATTTATAACACAAATACTTGATGACAAAATTATCACATGAAAATCAAAATTTTACAGAAAATACTCGAAGAAGATAAAAATGATAAATTATTTTAAAACTACTTATTTCATTTTCAAAAAGTTCTACGATTTCTTCATAGGTACAATAAATGTCGAGGAAATTAAGATTTTTGGCTCATTCAAGTACAATCGATTCATCCAAAAACTTCGTGCTATACTAATAAAGTCTAGGTAAGTACATATAATTACAGAGCTCGGATTTTTCTACTATGGTATGGTTTTTTTTCTACCAGCAATTAAAAAGCAATACATCTATTTCTCTCGGTTGATTATTTTGAATTTCGGAATCGCAGCAAAAATCAATCGCGAACTTTCCCATTGGAATTTGCGGAAATTGCACATTTTTGGTTTAGTCAATGCAAAAGTAGATGAAATTAAATTTCAATGGATTAAAAAATTTGGGAAAACCAGTTTCCGATCGCAAGACCTGGGGACATCTGGACAATTCATGAAATTGGCTGCGGAAGGGGGGGGGATAAATACGCGGTAGGAATAAAAAATTTTGTGCACTCGTTGAAATTCCTTTTGATCTGACAAATTTGAAATTTCAGAGGTTTTTCAACGACAGCAAAATTCTCTTGAACTCGCTGACTGAAAATTTCTGAAATTTGTGGATTATCCCATCGTTTTCAAAATTAAGACTGTTTTGGCACAAATGACAAAAAATTTTTTTTGAATTTGACGAATATGAAAACTTTAATCTCACATTTGAATCCGTTTTTGAACTTCTCACTGGTGAATTCGATTTTTGGATAACTAGAATTGCTATCTGACCTACAGTAGGGCAATAAGGGGGGGGCAATATTTCTGATCGAAAAACTATTTATATTCTTAGGAAGGAAGACTTTGTTTCGTGTGGTCTTCCTTTCTTTTCTCCAAGTTATTCTAAACTTTACTATCTCAAAAAATTTTCAAAACTCGAATTTTCTTCCAATTTTCAATTTTACAATTTCATTTTTTTTCAAAATTGTTTCTAATTTCAAATTTTAAAAAAAATTTGACCCCATTTTAGTTATTTTAAAACTTTTTTCAACTTCGAAATTTTCAAGTTATCGAATTTCCACAATTATTTCAAAATACGTATTATTCAAATTCAATTGTCTCAAATTTTTTCACAATTCTTTCTAAATTTTTTCAAAGTTTGAATTTTTTCTATATTTTTTGTAAGTTTAGTTTTTTCAAAATTTTTTAGAAAATTAAATTTAAAAAAAATTATTGGTTTTATCGAATACTTACTGGCTTCTTTTCTACTAGTTTAAGGAGGAAATCAACCGTAGGCGCGATTTTTAAGCGGGCGCCTTAAAATGTTTCAATAATTTCCACGTTAAAAAGTTGGTCGAAAATAGATAATCGAGGAGTCCGCTTGAAAGTCGCGTCAACGGTAGATTTTCTCGTTAAACTAGCCGAAGTGAAACCAGAAATTGATTTTTTGGGGCCCACGTTCCTCGTGTTTGTATTCTGGAGAAGTTTAAAAATACTGGAGGCTCATTCCATGTCAACTCGAGCAAATTTTGACCTTAAGTCTTTCGTTTTTGATGAAAAATTTCACGGGTTCCCCTCGATGGTAAAAAGGTTTCATCAAAAATATTTTTTCTTTTTACTCCAAAATTGAGCCAAAAAATCGACCAAAAAACCAATACTTATTTCGCCCTTTACTCAGGAAATCAAAAAAATTGGAAAAAAGTTTCATTTCCTCTCAAAGTCGATCATTAGATCCATTTTTTTTCAACGCAATAATTTTTTATTTTCAACACTTTTATTAATCAACATAATATTAATAGGCATTTCTTTGAAAAATGGTACCCAAGTGCTTATGCAAAATTTGTTTGGCTCAATTGTGGAGTAAAAAGGTTCCATCAAAAATATTATTTTTTCATGTTACATGTGAAAAAAATATTTTTGATGGAACCATTTTACTCCACAATTGAGCCAAAAAAAAATCGACAAAAAAACCACTACTTATTTCGCCCTTCATCCAGAAAATCCAGAAAATTGGGAAAAAAATTTCATTTCCTCTTAAAGTCGATTATTAGATCCACTTTTTTTTCAACTCAAAAATTTTTCATTTTTACCACTTTTATTAATCAACATAATATTAGGCAATAAAATTGTAAAAAAATTCCAACACGTCAGAATTTTTTATAATTTGAATTTTTTGTTGAAACATATTTTTGTACACTTCTTGATAACTATTGACCCTCGAAGTCAATTTTCTGAACAAAGGAAGGATTTTACAAAAAAATGAATAGAAAATGAATCGCAGGGTGTAAAATGTTCTGAAATTTATTCTAAAAAAAATAATTTTAGGGCTTATTTTGTGACCACCTAGATCAAAAAGTACATTTTTTTGAAAACATCTGCGTTTTATAATTTTTTTTTCAATTTTTCTTCGTGGATAAAGAAGCAGCAGAATTTTAAAAAAGCAATAAAACCCGGATTTTTTCAAAAAAAATCGTGCTTTCTGGTTTAGATAGTCACTAAATAATTTCTAAAACTAATTTAAATAGATTTTGATTTTTTTTTTTTTGTAATTCTTGAGAATTTTTTGGAAATATTGAATTTTTGGCAAAATACACGGAACTGTGTTGCAATTCTGGAGAAATTCTAATCAATTTTGAAAAATGAATACTGCAAAAAACTAGAAAATTTGTGGCTATACCAAGCAGAGCAGAGGACAGTCTATCCCTTTCCCTCTATAATTTCAAAAAACTTCAATTTTAGTGAGAAATATGAGTTTCAAATTCCTAATTTTTCTTTGGAAAAATAGCGAAATTAGGGGAAACGCCTAGGTACCTGCCAATAAAATAAGAATTTTTCAAATTTTAGATCTCTGCGCAATTTCTTAATAGTCCAGGCAAATAAGAGAAAAAATGTACCAAACCCCCCAAAAATTAAAGCCTGTTTTTTTTTCGCGTTTTACGTTCATCTTCATAATGGTCTACTACACAACATACTAAAATGAACACCCCCACAACCCTCCGCTATCCCCCCCCCAGGAGAGGGGTAAACGTCCGCTGAAAACCGGTTTTTCGTGAATATCTCCTCAAATAAACCTCAAAATTGAAAAGTAGTTATGAACAATCTTGTTCTACGCGTAATTTCCTATCGGAAGGGGTTTTTTCTTTTTCCAAAAACACTTCCTTGACCAAAATTTATTGGCAAAAACACCTATTTTTCAACAATTTACAGAATTTTTGGAAAAAATCGAAACTTTTGGGAATATCTCCTCAAAAAAGCCTCAAAATGGAAAAATGGTTATGAACAATCATGTTCTACGTGTAATTTCCTATCAGACAGGTTCGTTTTTTTTCGAAAACACCTATTTTTCCAATATTCACAGTATTTTTGGAAATTATGGAAATATGAAGCTAAAATAAGGTACCCAAAAT
This sequence comes from Pseudococcus viburni, assembly GCA_033439095.1. NCBI lineage: Eukaryota > Metazoa > Arthropoda > Insecta > Hemiptera > Pseudococcidae > Pseudococcus > Pseudococcus viburni. Next base: position 187,534 of record JAVBJF010000328.1, on the reverse strand, counting down.
GAGTATTTTTTTAATACATGCTGGTAGCGTATTCCGAAAAAAGTCACCGCGAAAATTTCAACCTCTACCGTTAATTATAAGGAAGGTTATTGAAATTGAATACTGCATTTAAAAAATCGAAGCTGTGGAAATAAAAAGTACTATAAACGCGATGTTATTGCTGATTATTGGTGATATGAAACATTTCTTTGCGTCGCGTCGTAAGGATTCAAAAACGCTATTTTCGGCTAATACTGTACGTAAATATTGGAAAAATATGCGTTTTTCATCCTTAATTTTTGGGCAAAGAAGTGGATGTTTTCGAAAAAAAAAACGAACCTGTCTGATAGGAAATTACACGTAGAACATGATTGTTCATAACCATTTTTCCATTTTGAGGCTTTTTTAAGGAGATATTCCCAAAAGTTTTGATTTTTTCTAAAAATACTGTAAATTGTTGAAAAATAGGTGTTTTTTACCCTTAATTTTTGGTCAAGGAAGCGAGTGTTTTTGAAAAAAGAAAAAACCCCTTCCGATAGGAAATTACGCGTAGAACAAGATTGTTCATAACTACTTTTCAATTTTGAGGCTTATTTGAGGAGATATTCACGAAAAACCGGTTTCAGCGGACGTTTACCCCTCTTCTGGGGGGGGGGTGTTCATTTTAGTATGTTGTATAGTAGACCATTACGAACGTAAAACGCGAAAAAAAATCAGGCTTTAATTTTTGGGAGGTCAACTCTTAAAATGCCTGTACTATAATGAAATCATTTGAATTAGATTCAAGACGATTTTTTTCAATACAATATTTCATCAACTTCAAAGTTCAATAAATTCAATTAAAAATGAAGTTTCAACATTTTGAATCTAATACCTATTTGAATATTCCAAAATTTGATGCTTTTAGCATCTTGTTTGCCATTTTCCATTGAATTCATTGGAGAGGGGGGGGGGAATTATCCGAAATTCTCTCAGAGTTAGATAATGTTCGTCTGCATTTTTTCTTGCTACCTCATCAGAAAATCCTGCGGGTGCCCCTGGAAAGGTCCAAGGTCAAAATCTACTCGAGTTGACAAGGAATGAGCCTAGAGAAGAAATCTAAATCACGCTGAGAACTCCAGAATGGCTGAAAAATGCGAAATTCGAGTTCGAAACGACGAAATTTGGCGACCACCTAATTTCCATCAAGTTTGGCCGAAAAAGTACTTTTTTCAATATGCATATATTTGCTAAAAAAGTCGAATTAGAAATTTTTTTAATTCGCCAAAAATAAAAATAGCGACTTGGGCAGATAAAATTTTTGTCAAGGAGGTTTTTTGATATTTTTTTTTTTTTAAACATATCGAAGTCCAGTCTTGATCGTAGGTGGATCGCTCGAGTGGTTCCCTTCCCTTGTTGGATTACCTACATTCAAGTATTTGTTTTTTCTCCGAGAGAGAATATCCGAACTCTGTATACAATAAGCACATCTGGACATTTACTAATTATCAAAGGCAGGAAATCTTTGGTCACAGCGTATAATACGATTGCGTGTGCTGTGTTTGTTGCTTTTTCTTTACTATTGCTTAGTGTATATTTGTAGGAGTAATAGCAAGGTAGTAGCAGTAGCAGAAGGTAAGATATTTGGTATTTTTATTTAGATATTTTTTTTTTTCAATAAAAAAATTTTTGGTTACCTTGGTCGAAGCAGCTCGGATTAAAATAACTAAGAATGTCACTTTCGGTCATTCGAGTAATTTCGGAAGCGAACACTCCGTCGTCGGATTTCTTAATGAGTCCGGCAACACTCGCGGATTTGTCCGTAGTAGCGATATGCGTATTTTTGCCTTGCACTAGCGAGGAGGAGTCCGCAGCGGAGGAGATTTTATTACAAACGGACCCTGTCATGGGCTGATTAGACGTCGGGGCCATGAGTTGCGAATACGAGGTCAACAAAGAGCCAGCGTTGGTTGAGTCGTCTATGGCGCGCGAGACCAAATCGTTCTGCTGCTGCTGCTGCGGCATGAAGATGCCCATCGAAGGTTCGCGTAGGCCGCAATTCGTTTGACCGGCGTCGGCGCCTGGCGGACTGATCAATTCCATCGAAGAACGGATATGGCTGTCGGCGGCGTCGTTAACCAAAGCTTCCAGTTTGGGCATCGTGTTAACGCTGCCGTTATCGTTCAACATCGAATTAACGTTGTCGTAGGCCTGGTCGTCCGACTGGCGTTTTTGAGCCGCGACCGCGTTCAAAAACGAACATTGGTCCAGAGAGGTGGCCATCTTGCATTGCCGGCCCAGCACGTCGATGGCGGACGATTCGCTACCGCCGGTGTCCCGCATCAATGCAGGCGACTTGACCATGGTCAACGAAGAAGTAATATCCGATCCGACCATGGACGACTCGACCATTTGGTAATTCTGATACGTCGGCAATGCGGTGGTTTGCTGGACTTGTGGCGGCTGCTCGACGCCCATTAATGTATTTTTAAAGCAAATAGCGCCGGATGCGACCGCCGCGGCGTGCAGATTCTCGTAGCTGGCGCGTTGCTGCGATTGCTGGTTGGATTTCACATCGAACAGCTGGTCGAATTGGAAAGATTTGGGTTTGTCGACGGCGACGTTGATGCGATCGTAAGCGGATTCGTTTAAATTGACAATATCGGACGATTCGTCGCTGTGAACGTAGCTGGACGGAGATAATCTGGTCCTCTCGGCCGGAGGCGACATCATAGCAGCAGCAGCGCAGGCGGCGGCCATCGTAGAATACGTCGGCTCGCCGCCGTTCACCATCGCGGCGTAGTTGGAAGTCTCGACGACGCCGTTGCAGGAAGACGACGACACGGTCGAATTCGGCGACAAACGAGATGTACCAGACGACGCGACAGAATTGGCCCCGACAACCATACTACCAAAGGTCGACATACCGTCGACGGACAGATCGTTGGCGTGAGATTTCGAGTATAGATCTGTAGAAGACGTAAGACCAGCGGCCGGCGGCGAGCCGACTTTCGTACCAGACGCGACGACACCGGAAAATTGAGAACAGACGGACGGAGCCGTCTGCGACGGATACGAGGTCGCCATTGTCGAACAGCCGTCCGACAGGGGTTCGAGTTTCGGAATGATCACCGGCAGAGGATCAATACCGGACAGAGCGCTTCGATACGCTTCCGTCGGTTGGAAATAATTCGGGACGGCGGCGGCTGCGGCCATCGGGTGAGAAACAACGCCATCCGCGTAATGCGGCACTAAAACTTCGGAGCTATTTTGACGGGGCGATCGGGCCGCCGCCGATGGAGAAATGTTGGATAGAACTTGGCCGCCCGGACCGGGACTATCGACGCTGTCGGGCGTCATTTGAAGAGAAGATCCCCTACCGAGCGATATCGCCGAAGGCCGTAGCACAGGCCCCGGCCCCGACATCGTCTTCGAATTAGCATTCTGCACATACGTACAGTTTCTAACACTCGTAGCCGAACTCTGATTATTAGATGTTGACCACAGTAAAACCGACGGATTCACGTTTTCACAATCATCTGTAAGCAGAATGCGTTTACATCATCACAAATTATTAATCAACACTATTACATTTTTTACGTGGTAATACAATTTCTCTTTCGTTTCGGATAAATTTTCCCCTTCGGTTATTTTCCTTAATATATATTTTCTTTTCGTAAATTTCATCGTTACTTTCTACGACTTCTTCTATACCAAGCAAGCCAAGTTTCGATATAGGTACATCAGGCGCCTATTTTTATTCCATGAAACCGGTTCGAGACGTAAATCAGCTAATTGGTTAGGTAACAAATTAACAATGAAATATAGTACGGTCATTTTAGGTTTTGACCCAAAAAAAATTCCCGGAAACGGGAAAGTTCGTATATAAGCTTTGTAGAGGGTGTATTTCAACATACCCGACTTTCCCTAAAATCGGTGAATATTTTGACCCCCTTTTGGGGGGGGGGGGGTTAAAGGGGTTCAAATTTTCGTTTTTCGGCTATATAACGTTCAAAATTACGAATTTACGAAAAAATACTTGGAACAAAAATTGTAGAGAATAAAAAAACAAACAATTTTGTTATTTACCTACAATTTTTTCCTAAGACGTCATGGGAGGGAGCTAGGAGCTTCAGAAAAAAATCAATTTTGAAAATTTCCCATTATCAGAAAAAATCACCAAAAATCGGGTTAATCGACTTTTAGGAGCGGCTCTTTCGCATAGTACATCCTATTACTATGTAGAATAAGAAAAATGAACAACCGACCCCTCATCTCAAAGTAGGAGGGTGGACCCCCAGTAGAAAAAGTTGCATTTACCCCCTGGAATATCTCAGCTACAGTGAAAAATTCGAAAAATTGGTTCAAACAAACGTTGTAGAGCGTTAAAAGACGAACATTTTCCTTTTTTTATATTTTTTCTACGTGGTCTTGGGGCCGAGTTAATGCAAAAAGAAAAAAGATCGACGCGGGGTTTGAATAAATTACACGTGTGTAGGCTTGGTATAAAATCTAGCAAACCAATAGCCCAACAAGTGGGTTTCTGGGGTTTCCGTGGTCGCTAAAGTCGATTTTTATAATCATCTAACCCCTGGACCCAAATTGGACCCCAAAAGGGGAGGTTTAAAATTTTGTGAAAAATTTTCGAACGCTGCGTCGATATTTTTTCTTTTGACATTAGCTTGGCCCCAAGACCACGTAGAAAAAATATAAAAAAAGGAAAATGTTCGTCTTATAACGCTCTACAACGTTTGTTTGAACCAATTTTTCGAATTTTTCACTGTAGCTGAGATATTCCAGGGGAAAAAAAACTTTTTCTACTGGGGGTCCACCCCCCTACTTTGAGATGAGGGGTCGGTTGTTCATTTTTCTTATTCTACATAGTAATAGGATGTACTATGCAAAAGAGCCGCTCCTAAAAGTCGATTAACCCGATTTTTGGTGATTTTTTCTGATAATGGGAAATTTTTAAAATTGATTTTTTTCTGAAGCTCCTAGCTCCCTCCCATGACGTCTTAGGAAAAAATTGTAAATAACAAAATTGTTTGTTTTTTTATTCTCTACAATTTTTGTTCCAAGTATTTTTTCGTAAATTCGTAATTTTGAACGTTAGGTATAGCCGAAAAACGAAAATTTGAACCCCTTTACCCCTCAAAAGGGGGTCAAAATATTCACCGATTTTAGGGAAAGTCGAGTATGTTGAAATACACCCTCTACAAAGCTTATATACGAACTTTCCCGTTTCCGGGAATTTTTTTTGGCTTTTGGCTTTTTTAAAGCTAAATCGTCCATACTAATATGAAAAGATAAAAGAAAACATGGAAAGCAAAGATCGCAAATGATCAGAGGCGTGACGAAGCAATATTTCTGGGGGGGGGGGGGGGTGAAGCTCAAATTTTCCCAACTATTTTCCGAGAAATTCCCAACTATTTTTCCTACTTCCCAAAAAAAATTCCCAACTAGGTAATTTTTATCGTGGCTGCCCAGATGTTGTGAAAAAAAAAACAAATAAACACACTTGACAAAATTTCAAATTTCAACTTGAATGCAGCCTTGAGAGGCAGTGATATGGACAGAGACGAAACTTAGGCAAAAGTCTAAAGGGGTGAAAATAAAAGATTTGCTAGTTACATTTCAAAAAAAGGGAACTTTTCATAAATTGCACGCAAGCCATTGCAATTTTTACCTTGTTTCAGTAGATAAAAAAATCTAGGTTAGACTAGGTAACATATGTATTGATAATTATTTTATTAAGATTTATACAGATTTAATAATGTGTTGAGCCCGAGCGAAGCGAGGGCAACATTTTTTAGCGAAAATAGACTTTCAAAAATTGGAAATTCAACACACTTCTCTCATTGAGATTTTCCAAAATGTGACCAATACTTTCGAATTCTTCTCTATTCCTGCTTTCTATTTTCAACATCGTGGTCACTGACATCACAACAAATAGAAAAACAATTTGCAAGATATGGAACGTAATATTTAACCCGAGCGAAGCGAGGGCAATTATTTTTTTTTGAAAAATGTATGATAAAATAAGCAAAAGAACTTTTGAAAAACGTGTCTTGAAAAAAAACAAAGGGGTTCAATAGTGATCATTTGGCGAAAAAGGGTGGCTTTAGTGACTAAGCGTGAAAATAGGGGACAGCCATTTAAAAGCTGATTTCTGTCTGAGGCCTGTAAAACCAATAATAAATGAGAAGGAAATTTTTTTTCCCCTTCAAAAAGTATTCAATATTGTCTGAGATAGAAGATGAGAGTGTTCATATCATTGTAAGTAGCGAGGGCGAAAATTTTTGAAGAAAAAGTATATACAAAAGCTGAAATTTTTTCATTTTTCAAATTAATACCTAGGTGAAGTCCTCAACTCATACTTCTTAAGTAATTACATTGGTTTGCTTAGGTGTTGGTATATGCCCAAGCGAAGCGAGGGCTAAAATTTGAAAAGTTAGTGATTTTTAAAACAAAAATAATTATTTTTTCAATAGATTATTCTTTGAAAAATTTCTATTACTTCCATATAAAAAATTTGTGATTTTAAATGTTTTTTTAAACGAAATTTTAGCTATTTTACACAATTTGCAATCAACTTTTTCGATATTCTCAAGTTTTTTCAACGTTCTCAAGAACAACTTTTCAAAAATTTGGGAATTTTAACTTTTTTGAATCTAAACTTGAGAGAATTGGAATAAGTTGGGAAAAAGTTGGGAATCCCAACTTCACACAATTTTCCAAGACCAAATTAGGGATTGTGATACTCTCAATTTTTTCAGCTTTCCCAAATCCAAACTTCAAAAAAGTTGGGACAATTTGGAAAAAAGTTGAAAATATCAATTGTACCCAGTTTTCCTAAAATTTGATTCGGGATTGTGATTTTCTTAAATTTTTTCGACTTTCCAAAATTCAAACTGCGGAAAAGTTGGGACAAGTCCCAACCTTTCCCAATTTTCCCAATTTTCCCACTTTTTCCTGATTTTCCCAACTTTTCTCAACTTTGGAATCGTCTGGGGGGGTTACGCACCCCCCCCACACCCCCCCGTTAGTCACGCCTCTGCAAATGATTGGAGATTTTTATAATTGATTTGGCGTCTTGCAAAACCGGTTGCTGTTGATGACTTGAATAAAAACTGTTTTCAACGAAGAGCACGAAGAGTGCATTATCGAATTCGTACGTTAATGAAACCGGTTTCTGATTGTTTGCAACCGGTTTCCAATCCTGGTTCAATTCAAAATCAGTGATGGAAAACTGAAATGATATTAGTGTTCCAGTTTCAGTTCCAAATACCAGTTCTAAAATTTCTGTTTTTTAAATTTTGAAGGACAAAAAAATGCAAAATTTTCTGTCAAATTTGAACTTTGTTGTTTTTCTCTTTCTGTACTTACGGACTTGCAGCGCACAGTGGTCCAGGAGACCCCTCAAAACGCGCGAAATTCAGTATCATAAAAAAAGAGCAATAAAAGTGAGTAAAAATTAGTGTACATATAGTTTTTTTGGTCGTAGATTACGAATCTGGCAGAACAAAATTGATTCGGGACAATGGGGAGGGGGTAGGGGAGGTGCTGAAATCGAAATTCACCTAAAATATCGTGTAATATATCGAAATCTAGGTTTTCGAGGTCGTAGATTAAGAATATGACAATAAAAATTTTTTTAGAAGTCATGGGAAGGGGTGGGGGGGTGCTCAAATCAAAATTCACCATAATATCGCGTAGCATATCGGAATCTTGGGTTTCGAGGTCGTAGATTACGAACCCGACAAAATTTTTTTGTGAAAGTAAGGGGGAAGGGGTGGGGGTGCTGAAATTGGAGTTAAACCAAAATATCGTGTAGTAGATCGAAATCTAAGGTATTTTTGCGATTTTAGTAATATAAATTAAATCAAAAATATAAGTGCCACGCCTCAGCACGAAAAATGTTATAGGTGAAGTGGTAGTTTCAAGTGCCCTGAACACGATTTTCGAAATAGTTTTTGCGTCCGTCTGCGTCCGTGTGCATTATAAGCAAAAATGTGCCTTTTTCAATGATTTTTTCCGTTTTTAATAGTTTTTTTTATTTATTAATGTCATTATTTACATGCCGGGAATGTAAAGGGTTTGTAAATAATGACAATACTGGAAAAAAATTACTAAAAATGGGAAAAAATCGTTGAAAAAGGCACATTTTTGCTTATAATGCACACGGACGCAGACGGACGCAAAAACTATTTCGAAAATCGTGTTCAGGGCACTTGAAACTACCACTTCACCTATAACATTTTTCGTGCTGAGGCGTGGCACTTATACTTTTGGTCTAATTTATATTACTAAAATCGCAAAAATACCTTAGATTTCGATCTACTACACGATATTTTGGTTTAACTCCAATTTCAGCACCCCCACCCCTTCCCTCTTACTTTCACAAAAAAATTTTGTCGGATTCGTAATCTACGACCTCGAAACCCAAGATTCCGATATGCTACGCGATATTATGGTGAATTTTGATTTGAGCACCCCCCCACCCCTTCCCATGACTTCTAAAAAAAATTTTATTGTCATATTCTTAATCTACGACCTCGAAAACCTAGATTTCGATATATTACACGATATTTTAGGTGAATTTCGATTTCAGCACCTCCCCTACCCCCTCCCCATTGCCCCGAATCAATTTTTTTCTGCCAGATTCGTAATCTACGACCAAAAAAACTATATGTACACTAATTTTTACCCACTTTTATTGCTCTTTTTTTATGATACTGAATTTCGCGCGTTTTGAGGGGTCTCCTGGACCACTGTGCAGCGGGTGGCGAGCAGTTCTTTTCCAGTGATGGGAAACTGAAATGATATTAGTTCTAGTTCCAGTTCCAGTTCTCAAAATTTTTTAGTTCCAGTTCCAGTTCTCAAATTTTTTAGCTCCAGTTTTCAGTTCAGTTCCGTTCCAAATACCAGTTCTAAAATTTCAGTTTTTTAAATTTTGAAGGACAAAAAGTTCAAAATTTTCTGCTAAATTTTAACTTTGTTGTTTTTCTTTTTCTGATTCAAAGTACAATTTTTTTTCTGTTCAAGGCTTCAAGCTCAAAACAAAAGAATTGTAGAACAAAAGTCATTGTCATTAGTAGTATTTTTCAAAAATGTTGTGACTAACCCCTGAATTTTTCAACAAAAAATTTGAATACCTAATGTATGAGAGGACATCTTTAATTGGATGAAATGTTAAAGTTTATAACACAATAATCTTCTTTATTCACTTTTTGACGTGAATTTTCAAAGTTTGGGGGTTTTTACTTTTTAGTAAACAATTTTTAATTGCATGTGGTTTGGTAAATTTCAACATCAAAATTTTGACTTTATTTTGACTTTTTCAAGTCATATTTTAAACAATAAAATTGCAACTGCTGGAACTGGTATAAAACTGAAATTCATTTCAGTTCTAGTTCCAGTTCCAGTTTTTCAGTTTTAGTTCCAGTTTTTTTTCAAGTTCCAGTTCTAGTTCCAGTTCCAGTTTTCCATCACTGTCAAGGATGGAAAACTGAAGAAATAATAGTTGCAGTTCTAGTTCTCAGTTCCCAGTTCTGATCATTTCAGTTCCAGTTCCAGTTCCAGTTCCCAATAGGTTTCAGTTCCAGTTCCAGTTCCCAATAGGTTTCAGTTCCAGTTCTAGTTCCAGTTTTTCAGTTCCAGTTCCAGTTCTGGTTTTCCATCCCTGAAATTTTTTGCTCAGAATTTTTCAAACTCTACACTTTTTTTCAACGTAAATTTACCAACTCTGAATTTTTTTCCTGTAAATTTTTCGAACTACAAATTTTTTCAAGGTAAATTTTTCAAGTCCAAAATTTTTCAAACTTCTACTTCAACATTTTCTCAACAAACTTCCAAACTCTGAATTTTTTAAACTTCGAAATTTTACATTTTTTCAAAGTAAATTTTTCAAGCCTTAAAATTTTTTCCTCAAAATTTTTCAAACTTCTACATTTTTTCAACGCAAATTTTTCAAACTATGAACTTTGTTTCCTGTAAATTTTTTTAGCTTCAAACCTTCTGAAACGTAAATCGGGGTCTTCTTCAGGAATATACTGAAAAATACAATTGAAAATTATTTTTAACAACAACATCGAAAATAAAATAATGAAAAATACAATAAAGACATTTATGATTTATTTTTATTGCATAATTCATTATGTTCAATGTAGTTGTGAAAAATCATTTTCAATTGTATTTTTCAGAATATTCCTGAAGAAGACTCCCATTTACGTAGAAGTGTTGAAGTTTGAAAAATTTACTTGAAAAAAATTCAGAGTTTGTAAATTTACGTTGAAAAAAAAATGTAGAAGTTCAAAAAATTCTGAGCAAAAAATTTTGGACTTGAAAAATTACGTTGAAAAAATTTTGAAGTTTAAAACATAATTATACAGGAAATAAACTAGTTTGAAAATAATTCAGAGTGCAAAATCAAGCGGACTTTGAAAAAAAAGAACTGCTCACCACCCACTGAAATCCGTTCAAACAGGACCAGGTCAATTACTCCCCTTCCCTGTTCAAGCTCAAAACAAAAGAATTCTAGAAAAAAAGTCATTGTCATTAGTAATATTTTCCAAAAATGTTGTGACTAACCCCCGAATTTTTCAACAAAAAATTTGAATACCTAATGTATGAGAGAACATCTTTAATTGGATGAAATTTTCGAGTTTACAACACAATATTCTTCTTTATTCACTTTTAGACGTAAATTTTCAAGGTTTGGGGGTTTTAGTAAAAATTTTTTAATTGAATGTGGTTTGGTAAATTTCAACATCAAAATTTTGGTTATTTCAAGTCATATTTTAAATAATAAAATTGCAACTGCTGGAACTGGTATAAAACTGAAATTCATTTTAGTTCTAGTTCCAGTTCCAGTTTTCCATCACTGTTCAAAATAAAAGGAGTTTGAAAATAATTTTGCACATACACAAATACATGTGAACTGCATTGACGAAAAAATCTACGTACCTAATTCAACTAGGCAATACTATTGTATGAACTAGTTTTTCATAATGCAACCAGTTTCGAGAAAATTTTCAAAGTGGAAGTTTGAAAAAAGTAGTTCAAGGTGGCGAAACGTCACAGATAAAAGCTTAATTGATTAAGAATCGACAACTTTACCTACCATCTCGAGATTTTCAATTTTAACATGTTTGGAACGAGTCAATGATTCCCAACCGGTTTTCAAAACATTTTCAAGAATGAGAAAATTTAATTACGGTACTGCATCATTTACCACGGTACCAAAACATGTTTAAAAACTGTTTAAAATTCAACACGTTTTTCGAAATCGGTTTGAAAATTTCAAATAATCAAAAAAAAGTAGACAAGGAAAAATTCCAATCAATCTCTACGAATGAAAATTAAAAAAACGGGGTTTACGCTTCGTTGATACATTTTTGGAACCGGTTAGATGGTTGGCAATCGGGTTTCAAAAAAGTGTTGGAAACGAAAAAACTGGTGTTTGCAAGATTCTTATTAGTTTTAAAACTGAGTTTGCGATTTTTAATTGCCACATTTTTGAAACCGGTTTGAAAATTTGCAGCTAGCCAAAAAAGTACGTAAAAATTCGGATTAGTCATACAAATGGATAAAAAACTGGTTTAATGCTCAGTCAATACATTTTTGGAACCGGTTGGATGGGTTGCAACCGGTTTCATAATTTTTTTAGTAAGAAAACTGACCGTTGCAAGATTTTTATTTGTTTTAAAACCGAGTTTACATTTTTGAAACTGCTTGAATGGGTTGAAACCGGTTTCATAATTTTTTTAAAATGAGAAAACTGACCGTTGCAAGATTCTTATTTGTTTTAAAACCGAGTATAGGATTTTTAATTGCCATATTTTTGAAACCGGTTAGAAAATTTGCAACTGCCCAAAAAGTATGGAAAAATTCGGATTAGTCGTTTAAATGAATTAGGCAGTAAGAGTTGACGTCACAACGCGTATAACTGGTTGCGTTTTGCGTTCCCCTGCAGTTTCTCAGGCCAGGTGTTACTGTTATAACTACGAATACGCGATGATAAACATATTTTCACAACTTTAAACTTTCATAACTCTCGTTCCATTGCCGGCACAACTTTCAAACCTATCTCATCTTGTTGATAATTTTACGCAGATTATTTTCCCTACTTCAACCACCTATGTGTTCACTCAAAATTTTGAGTTATTTCAATGTGAAATGTAAAAAATAATACGTAGTATTTGCGATAAAAACTTATTTTAAAAATTTGAACTTTCATAACTTTTGTTCCATTACCGGGACGACTTTCAAACCTATCCCATCTTGTAGAGAATTTCCCGTAGATCATTTTCTTTACCTCAAACACCCATGTGCTCACTCAAATTTTTGAGTTATTTTAATGTGAAATGAAAAAAATATCTAATATTTACGATGAAAACGTATTTTGAAAGCTTCGAACTTTCATAACTTTCGTTCCATTACCGGTACGACTTTCAAACCTATCCCATCTTGTAGAGAATTTCCTGTAGATAATTTTCCCTACCTCAAACACCCATGTGCTCACTCAAATTTTTGAGTTATTTTAATGTGAATTGGAAAAAATATGTAGTATGTATGCTGCACTTCGCGAACTGGCCTGAAATCGTGTAGGGGCGAAACGCAACCGGCCAAACTCTTACTGCCTAATAAAAATTGAAAAAAACGGTTTTATGCTCAGTCGATACATTTTTAGAACCGGTTGGATTGTTTGCAACCAGTTTCATAATTTTTTTCAAATGAGAAAGCGGTTCGTTGCAAGATTTTCATCTGTTTTAAAACTTGGTTTAGGATTTTCAATTGTCACATTTTCGAAACCGGTTTGAAAATTTGCAACCTGTCCAGTGTCTATTAATTATGGAAAAATTCGGATAGGTAAAAAGTTATTGAAGGTTGAATGGGCAAAAATCCAAAGAAAAGACTTTCGATTTATCCATTTTTGAAACCGGTTCGATGATTTGAAACCGATTTTCATAAGAATTTTAAAATGAGAAAACCAACCTCTCCTGAATTTACATATTTTCAAACCCGGTTTGCCAATTTACACAACTGATTACGAACCACCTTTTAAAAGTTGAAAAACTAAAATAATTCAAATTAGAAATCACAAGAAACCGTCCATCTTGAGAACCGGTTTGGTGGTCTACAACTGGTTTTTAGAAATATGAATATTAAAACGAAAAAATTTTATCAACGTGGGTTTTTTATTCAAAACTTATGTCACCTAGGTATTTATGATTTGAAAATGAACCGGTTTCAGGATTTGTAAACAGATTTTTTCGAGTAAATTTACAATGATGAAAACAGAAAATTTTCAATGATGAAAACAGAAAATTTTCAAAATGCCTATGTTGTTTTGTAAGACGCTAAAAAGCTTACTTTTTGGAACGTCCATTTCTGGGGCCCAATGATATAGTTTTTAAAAATTCGAAAAAATTCCTAAATTTGCACGATGTTCTTCAAAGTAGTTTTCAATCTTTGTAGGTAGGTACCTATTTATGGTATACATGGATTAATAATTTTTTTTTTCATTGGAACATTTTCTGTCACAAGAGCAGAACTTTGTAAAAACTCTTTTTGTTCGAGGAACAATCACTAATAACACAAGTCGACACGATTTTTGTGTTTGGGTTCCGATTGCGAAATTTGGGTTGCTTTTATGTATCTAATGAAGGGGAAAATAATTTTTTTGTCCAAAGTTTGCTGGGGGGGGGGAGCCAAAAATGTGATATTTTTCAAGAACAATACACAGACACACGGATTTGAGAAAATTTTGATTTTTTTGGTCCAATCTTATAGAAAATTTCACGCTGAATCGAATGCCGTAAACCGCAGACCTCTATCTCTTTTAGAAAAAAAGTTACAGCTAAAACTTTTCTAAATTATGTGAAAAAATCGCATTTTTTTCGCCTTGCTCGCCGAAAAGTGACATTTCTGAGAAATCTTAGCGTTCTACGACCATAATGACCATGAGAAAAGTTGTAGAGAATTAAATTTCCTATCGGATAAGTGCATTCAGATTTTTCCGAGAGGCGTAGTTTTTGAGATTTTCTCGAGTAAAATTGAACATTAGTTGAGGCAATTTGAGAAAAAAAGAGAAATGAAGCAATTTTTGGCTGTCAAAAGTTTTACAGCGAAAAATTGTGGAAGGTGACTAACCTCTAGGAGTTACCACGCCCTCGTGCTGATTTTTTCATGATGGCAGCCCCCCTTCCCTCTCCTCCTTCAAAAACGGGGTTTCCCAATATATCTCCATGGTTTGATTTTACCAAAGAAGTTGTTCAGTACTTTTTTTATTCTACGTTTAATTTCCTACAATTTTTGCCCGGAAAAAATGTTTCGTGCGATCAATTGGAAAGGAGGTTTAATGCTTTACCTCACAACTGCACCAATAACATTCCAACGCGTCTAAAATTGTAAAATGAAGTGAAAATCACAAAATTCTTTTTTTTTTGCAAGACCATGTCAGCATTAGCGCACCCAGAAATTGTGTACGGTTGAGAAATCAAGAAAAGGGAGGAGAGGATCAAAATTCAGTGAAAAAATCAAGTAACCTGTTATTTCAGTGTCGCTGAAATGTACAAGGTATGTTTTGAAGACAGATAATACCTACCTACATATACAGATTTGAGGTTTTGAGATTTTTACCAAAAAATTTACGAAAGATGTAAAAAAAAATTAGAAAGTGATTTGTTTATTCAAGAAATAAAGCCGCTGTAATACTGTTGGTGCTTGAGCAAAATTAGGGCGAATTTTTATTTTGAAAAATCATACTCTTCTTCGGAATTCGCATACAGGCTTGACAGTCATTTTTTTCAATTGCCTCAACTAATGTTCAACTTTACTCGAGAATATCTCGAAAACTACGCCTCCCGGAAAAATCTGAATGTACCTATCCGATAGGAAATTTAATTCTCTACAACGTTTGTCATGGTCATTATGGTCGTAGAACGCTTAGATTTCTCAGAAATCTCACTTTTCCGCGAGCAAGGCGAAAAAATGCGATTTTTTCACATAATTTAGGAAAGTTTTAGCTGTAACTTTTTTTCTAAAAGAGATAGAGGTCTGCGGTTTGCGGCATTCGATTCAGCGTAAAATTTTCTATAAGATTTTATCATTTCAATTTTTCTCAAATCCGTGTGTATTGTTTTTGAAAAATCACATTTTTGCCCCGTCCCCCCTCCAGCAAACTTTGGAAGCCACGAATGAGCATATTGGTGTATTTTGATGCCTAGAATCAGAATTTGGCCATGAGAACTGAAACACAGAACTTTTTTTTTTTTTGTCGACTTGTGTAATTGGTTGAAACTCGTTACATTAACAAAAAATGCAATCATGTATGTTATTACGTTAGATTAATAACTTCGATCAAAGCTCCAGTGATATGAATTTTATATGTTGGTAGTAATTTTCATTGTTTGGCTATTTTTTCTAGTATTTGTACAGAGATAAATTTCATTGTGATCAGCTGTACAGTCTTGTATCTTTGATTAAAATCATCAAAGATATGAAGTTCTACCTGAATATGATTGATTCTTGGAATGAAAATTAAATACAATTGAAGTAGGCGTTCATCTGGCTACTGCGAAACTTTCATATCTTACAATAAAACTACCTACGAAGGTAAATCACCGAATACTTTAAAAGATTACAATATTTGAAAGAAAAAAGTGGAGCAAAATAATGACACCTGGAATAGGTAGATAATCTTCTGCGTTAATACTTTGTCTTTGTACCATATTTATACCTACATAAAGTTACAACCTTAGACAAATAGTACCCACATAAACATACAAACGACCTCACAGTCGTACACAGTTTTGAAATAGAAATAAATTTCCCATTATAACAACGTGATTAGAAGAAAACATGACAGAATGAGTGGGAAAAGCGTCACAGAGAACATCCAGAATTTCAGTATGTAGATGTACCAAAACCAACATAAATAGGTAATTAAAGTGTCAGCAAATAAGATAGATAAAATTGTGTGCCATTCGACCCAGAGATGGAAATGATTAAAAATAGCCAATAATACACCACAGAAACGCAATACGTACAAGACAGCAGAAAATAACAGATAAAACCAAAAACCGCGTAACAGGCAAAATATCCCAGACAATACCGTCTATTACAAGCAAGGAAGGGAGCCAATCAGAAGTGAGTATAAACATGTACGAATAAAGTATTAATTAGATCCACTCAGACGCAACAATGACTGCACCATCAGACATGAAAATTTATATCAGGAGAGATTCAATCAATATCAATAATTTCACTGGCAAATCTTACAAAGAATAGGTAATCTGGTTATGTAAAGAACGGATTTACAAAGAAACATATCATCATAATAATTACACAGTTAATCAAAAAATTCAATATTGGTAAGTAGTTAGATCAACCACGATCACCATACGAATTCGAGTCAATACGAAGCTACAACAGATAAGTATAAAAATACATACCGTACCTATTTGATAAAACAACGAAGGAAATATTAACGCAGCGATTAATTTCACATTTTACTCCCTTTTTCTCATTCTTCAAAATTATTATCTAAGGTTAAATAGTGAATTAAAGCATTATAAACTACTAAAATATAGAACAGAAAAAATCTTCAGTATTAATAATGAATTAATACCACCGGTCGTAGATAAACATGTCTAAAACTTCTACCGGACTCGATACAGAAGTAATCGCAAATCGCAAAGAACGAAAATTAAAATCATTGATACCCGACATCAATTTACTTCAGCTAAAAGTCTTCAAATCATAAAGATCGATGAGAGATTGTTGCATTCGATAGAAATTAATTCCTACAACTGCAAGTAGGTATCTATTTGTCATTTATTTTCCTGATCGTCGAATCAGGTACCTATCTAGATATCAAGTAATCTATACTTATTCTGCAGTTTACCTCCAGTTTCCATAAATATGACCTATTTCGAACAGAAATTAGTAAGTAGATACATTTCATAACAAGGCAGTAAGAAATAGAAATTATTTTTGACGAATGTTAGTTGCTATTCCATATCTTCCAATTCCAAAGTTCTTACGGAGAACATTTGACAAGTCATTTTGATTGTAGTCAACTTCTGGCAGCCTGATAAGGATCCAATTATATCAACGTGTTCAAAAAAATTAAAAAACCCATTTGTCCGGGTAAAAAAAATCCCCCCCCCCAAAAAAAAAATCTGAGACCTGGTATTCAATGATTTAAAATTTCTGATGATTTCATAATCGTATTAATTAATGATTTCAAACTGGTTGCCAAATCATTTTTAAAAATTATACAGCATTGAAAACCCATTGGGATTTCTAAGGATTTTGAAACTAGTTTGCGAACTTTTGAACCGGGTTTTCCACTCATTTTTTCCATTTACGGATACAAAAAATCGGCCATTTCGAGTTTTTAATGATTTTTATAACCGGTTCATACACTTCTTAAATTTTCAAAATATCAAAAATCAATTTACTTTAAATTTCTAGAAATGTTAATACCGGTTTAAAGATTTGTAACCGGTTTTAAAATTATTTTTGCTCGTTGAAAATCAAACATTTGGGATTTCTAGCCATTTGAAAACCGGTTTAAGGATTTGGAACCAGTTTCTCACCACATTTTCCGAATTCAAGACTAATGGAATATCAAGAATCAATCGTTTTGAAATGTGGAAAATTTTAAAACCGGTTTAGATATCTACTCGAAACCGGATTCATCAAACATGGATAGAACAACGAAAATCAACCATTTTGGATTTCTGATGATTTTGAAACCGGTTTGAAGACTCGAAATTGGCTTTAAAATCATCAGAAATAAACCACAAAACCGGTTCATAATTCGCAAACCGGTTTTAAAATTATTTCGACGGTATAGAAATCAAACATTTGGAATTTCCAGTTATTTGAAATCTGGTTTGAGGACTTGGAACCGGTTTCTCGCCATATTTTTTGAGATAACGACTTATCGAATATTAAAAATCAATAATTTTGGAGTAGGTATTGATGATTTTAAAACCAGTTTAGATAGTCAAAACCGGATTCAAATGATTTTTTCGGCTTGAAACCGGTTTGGAGACTCGGAATTTGCTTCAAAATTATCAGAAATAAACCACGAAACCGGTTCATAATTCGCAAACCGGTTTTAAAATTATTTCAACGTTATAGAAATCGAACATTTGGAATTTCCAGTTATTTGAAATCTGGTTCAAGGACTTGGAACCGGTTTCTCGCCAAATTTTTTGAGATAATGACTTACCGAATATTAAAAATCAATAATTTTGGAGTATTGATGATTTTAAAACCAGTTTAGATAGCCGAAACCGGATTCAAAATAATTTAAAATCGAGCACAATAGATATCTAGTATTTTCGAAACCAATTTATCAAATATTGGAGATTTCGAATAATTTTAAAACTAGTTTTTCAACTTGGAACCGGTTTGGAGACTCGGTACTAGCATTAAAATTATCAAAAATAAATCACGAAACCGGTTCAAGATTCGCAAACTGGTTTTAAAATCATTTCAACGTTACGGAAATTAAACATTTGGAATTTCTAGTGATTTGAGAACTGGTTTGAACGAGAACCGGTTTTCAACTCATTCTCTAGTATGAGACAGATATAACACCGAAAATTGTATTTTGACACCGCACCGGTTTGGAGATTTTAAACTTGCTTATAAATCATCAAAAATGAACCATTACAAATCTAGTCATTTTGAAACCAGTTTGATACACGCAACCGGATTTTCAAATCATTATTCCAAGTTACGAAAAATTAAAAATTTCGGACAAAACAAATTCAATTTCTCACAGAACTGGTTATTAACCATTTTCTTTCAAATAGATGCACTAAGAAAATAAAAAACAGATAATTTTTAGTTCGTGTATTTTTGAAGCCGGTTCAAGAGCTCAAAACCAGTTCTCAATAATTTTATAAGACTGGGAGTTTGAAAAAAGATAACAAGTAATGTGCATCTAATTGTTCAAAATCCATTAATTCTTCATCATATTTCTGTAACCGGTTCGGTTGTTTGAAACCAGTTGCCAATCATCGCATTGAAACTGGGAGCATGAAAATGAGTTCTAGATGAAAGTGTTAGATACCTCATCAAAAACACGATATTATTGTTAGTTTAGTTTTATGAAAATTCAATTCGATGATTCGCAACCGGTTGCTATGGTGTCTATTTTTTACATTTGATTTTTTTATTTCAATCTAACAATGAACAGCGGCTGCAAGTGGAGAACCCCTGTTTTAAAATGAACATTAAGCACTTAGCTTGCGATATGCAAGGATTTCACAGATAATAACAAAATGGCCTATTGCAGACATGTGTTCATGACGTCTACGATGGTTCTGCTTTTTTCCTACCTACTTATTTTTTCATGACATTGACAAGAATAGAAAACCACAACTTGAAATTGATACCCGATTCTAACTGTAAGAATTTACCTGATTTTCGGATCCGCCGTCATCTCGTCTAACGACCTAAAGTTACATGAGACAGATCTTACACTTTTCTAAAAGTCCGTAGCATCTCACTCGAATCGACTGTGCGCGTGTTAAGAACGCAAACACGTGTCACAGATTGTGAAACCACCTAATAAAATTCGAACGAAAGACTATCGTATTCATTAGATTATATGCTAACCTGCGGGTGAGTTGGGCGTTTTGACATTTTCAACAGCTTTGTTCAGTCCTGCAACACATACCAAGTCAAATAATATTAATATTCAGCAATGGCTATTCGAGTTTGAAGCGAAATTTTAACGTGGGTACGATTGAGTTTATGAAGAATTTTTATATAGGTTATTTATCTGATTCCATCAAGGTAAACGGAAAAATTCTACCCCTCTTTGCCCTCAACTTGAATTAGTATTGAAAAATTAGTAACGCTCGGCACCTATTTTTCATATAACTTTTCACTTGTCGACTTATTGTTTTCATTTTCAGTTTTGTACTTGGAAGAGAATTTTTTTGTTTTCCGTGATGGAATCAGATGAAAAACCATGCATCAGATTAAAACGATGATCGGAATTGAATTGATTATACGTATCTACGTAAAGTTAAATTTTGACTGGCCACAATTGCGCAGGTTCAAATTTTATAGGTATATATGGTTTCAAATTTAGAACGCAAAATCAATTCAATACCGTCAAAAATACTTTAAATAAATTAACGTTATTTGGAGAGAAAGCATATCTTCGAAATGTCCGGTCGAGCGGGTAAATTTGAAAATTCGCAGATATTCGAAAATCATCGATTGTAAAATTTTTAAATTAGTGTTTAGGTAACACTTGTCTTCAAGTAAGTTTAGCAGAAGGTATAGTATAATAAGCCGCATCAAATCTATCAAAGACGAATGTTCGCTATAAAATGACGTCTTCCATGCGAAATATGATAGGTAGAGTTGAGCAAAGTTGCATGTACAAATGTTACCACCTATCATTTATTAAATATTATTTCATCAGTTGAACTGAATTTAATTAAATAGGTATTTTAAAATATGTATATACCCTAATATACGCAATCTCTATGTTAAAAGAGGTTCTTAATTAGGTACTTGGACGATTGATAGGGGGAGCATTTCGATTTTTTTTCATTCATTTTTCGCCTTTGTCCGAATGAAAACAACGTGCAACTACCTACACAATGTGTAGGAAAATTACACAATCATAAATAATCATTTCAATACAACTCGTTATAAATAATTAAGAACCTCTTCGAAGTAATTACGAGATTATCATAACGAAAGACGCTAATCTAACTGATAATTATATCAAATTTTCATTTTTATTATCATGCAGACCTAAATGTTTAACAGAAAGGCAAATGGTCTAGGAGTGGGTAATAATAAATAAGTACCTATAACTACTCTCCTACTGGTGGTATACATTGAACAAACATTAATTTTCAATCGAAAAATTTGCCACCCTGCCCAGGAATCGAACCTGGGATCTCCGGATTACCGGTCCAGTATGCTAACCACTACACCACTTAGGCAGCAAATGTATTCGATGCAAATTAACTTGTTCAATGTGTACCAAACTATGAAATTCATAGTGAGTTGTGAGATGAGATCCCAGGTTCGATTCCTGGGCAGGGTGGCAAATTTTTCGATTGAAAATTAATGTTTGTTCAATGTATACCACCAGTAGGAGAGTAGTTATAGGTACTTATTTACTAAATGTTTAAGTTTAATTTCGATAAACAATTAAACATACTTAATACAGACATTTTATTAACAAGAAAAATTGGCAGTTTATTAAAATTTCAAGTGTTTTGTTCAGAATTAAATTTATTAAATGTCGATTCGAGTAGGTACCTATTGTATTAGATTTGACATTATTATCGAAAATATCGAGTGATTAAATTTTAATAAACTGCTCTAGTAGGTATTTAAACGTTAAATATTCTTATTTTAAGAACTCGATCGCAACAAAGCTACCTTGGGATGGACAAGTAATTCGTAGCTCAGCATAACATTACTTATGTATAAAAAAAATGACAGAGGAGAAGTTGATAACCAAATCAATGATAACAAATTTTGAAATAATTTTAATTGTTCGTTCATTTTTAAAACCGGTTTTATGGTTGACTGGCAATAGCCCAAAAGATATAAAACCACAGATTTTATCAATAATCAAAACGAAAACCACAAAAAGAAAATGAAAATTCAAAAAAAATGAAACTTTTAGTTCTTTTACCAATTTTTGTAACCGGTACCTATGATGGTTCAAAACAGTAACCAGAAAATCGACTTTTGTCAATGAGTTGAAAACTGAGAAATTGAAAAAATATATGTAACTTCAGCAGAAGACCATCGAAAAACGATCAATTCCTGTTTAAAATTTTTTGAAACCGGTTGATTATGAGAAACGGGTTACCAGAAAAGCGGTTCTCATCAAGAACATGAAATTGAAGAAGAAAAATCAAATGGGTACATGTAGAAAATATTCAGAAATCAACCATTTCTATTCGAACATACTTTAAACCGGTTGATCAAGGGAAACAGGTTACCAGAAAACCGGTTGTCATAAAGAACAAACAATTTAGAATAAAAAAATCAAATGGGTATACGTAGAAGGCATTCAGAAATCAACCATTTCTATCCGAATATACTTTAAACCGGTTGATCTTGGAAAACAGGTTACCAGAAACCTGGTTGTCGTGAAGAACAAAGAATTTAGAATAAAAAAATTAAATGGGTATATGTATATAGAAGGCATTTAGAAATCAACCATTTCTGTTCGAACATACTTGAAACCGGGTTGATCATAGGAAACCGGTTACTAGAAAATCGGTTCTCAACAAGAACAAAGAATTTAGAATAAACAAATTAAATGGGTATATATAGAAGGCATTCAGAAATCAGCCATTTCTATTCGAACATGCTTGAAACCGGTTGATCATAGTAAACTGGTTACCAGAAAACCGGTTCTCATCAAGAACAAAGAATTTAGAATAAAAAAATCAAATGGGTATATGCAGAAGGCATTCAGAAATCACCCATTTCTATTCAAACATACTTGAAACCGGTTGATCATAGGAAGCCGGTTACCTGAAAACCGGTTCTCATCAAGAACAAAGAATTTAGAATAAAAAAAATCAAATGGGTATATGTATAAGGCATTCAGAAATCAACCATTTCTATCCGAACATACTTGAAACCGGTTGATCATAAGAAACCGGTTATCAGAAAACTGGTTCTCATCAAGAACAAAGAATTTAGAATAAAAAAATCAGATGGGTTATACGTAGAAAGCATTCAGAAATCAACCAGAACATACTTGAAACCGGTTGATCATGAGAAACAGGTTACCAGAAAACCGGTTGTCATGAAGAACGAAGAATTTAGAATAAAAAAATCAAATGGGTATATGTAGAAGGCTTACAGAAATCGATCATTTCTATTCAAACATGCTTGAAACCGGTTTAGTGGTTTGAAACTCAATAACATGAAACTGAGGACACAAACAATTCAAATATCAGTAGAAGAACATCGGAAATAAACCATTCCTTTTTGAACATATCTGAAACCGATTTGGTGGTTCAAAACCAGTTACCAGATAACCGGTTGTCATCAAAATTTTGCAAGTTTTTGAAACACCAAACCAGTTTCAAAAATGTTCAAAAGAAATTATTGTTTTCTGAAGGTACTGGCACCTATTTCCTCAATTGTAATTTTTTTTTGAAAATAACCGGTTTTGCACCATCAAACCAGCTACAAAAATGTTGAAACAAAAGTCCGTCACTTTTTAACGGGTTTCCGCGGAAATTTGATTTTTTCATTTTCTCAGTTTTCATGTCACGGATGAAATGAATGATGAAAAACGATTCTTTAGTCATAGGTTTTGAACCGGTTTGATGATTGATCATCGGTTGCAAACCCGGTTACTAGAAAACCGGTTTCATCAAGAACTTGATATTGAGAATACGAAATAATTCAAATACCAATAGAAAATAATTGAAAATCAATCACATTTTGCATGAAAAATTTTGAAACAAGTTTGGTTGCACGCAATCGCAACCCGATGTAAACATTTCTCACGGGCTGCCCGAAATTGTCGTAAAACAATGAAAATACCTACGCATGTTTTAAATGAAAATTTTACAATACTGAATATCGATAAACTGGCTACATTGGAACCGGTTGTTCGTCAATTCTTCAAGAAAAACGATTTTTGTGCGTAATAAGTTTTATGCAACCGATTTATTGTTTCCAGAGGTGCCCCAAATAGCGGCCAAAGAACATTTGAAAATTTTTCAAACAATATAACCTCTTTACTGCAAAAATTTAGAAATTTTGATCTCGAGGCAAAAAAGGATAGAAAACTTTGATATCTGTATCGATGCTCTTTCCTTAATACTACTTTTACAAACAAACTTAAGCACAACCCAAGACAGCTATTTTTTGATCTTGTAAGTTTAAATAAAAATACCAATCGTTTGAAAATTAGTCAAGTATCGTTTTTATCATGAAAAAAAAAACTGTTAAAGGATATTTCTGTTAGGTAGATATCTAAATCGTAATAGACTATTATAACAATGTAACGCTGCATATTATTACAACCCAACTCGGTACTAAAAATCTGCACGATGAAATCCGCTTGTAGATAAAAAAGCGTAAACCATTCCATCCGCAAGCCTCCGCCTAAGAGAACTTTGATAGATTTGATGGTACTTCGAAGGTTTGCTTTCCCTCATGAATCATTATTAAATTCAATTTTGACTGTTGATCCTGAACTAACTGAAAAACAACACTTCAAAATAAATCCTAGCAGGTAAAATTACGACGATAAAAAAAACAAATGTGACCCGTGCAGGGAAAAGGTACCTAAAGTCGGAATTTTCAAAAATAAGTTTTTTTTTAACTGAAATAATAAAGGAGATCAAAAGGAACATATTGAAACCTTTATGAGCATCTAAGGTATATTTTTCGCCGAGATAGAGACATTTGAAGTTGAGAAATTCTTGAATTCCAAAAAAAACAAAATTCTGAGAAAACCGCGTTTAAAGTTTTTACTTCTATTTTTCATGATCAATCATCAAAAAAGATGCCAAAACTACTTTTCTACGCTAAAATTTTACGAGGAATTCTTTTCTGACGTCGAAAATTACCTTAGGAGAAGAGGGAAATGAAAAATTCGCCACGATGCGTTTAATTTTGAAAAAAAAAATTAGTTACATAAAGAAATCCTGTTTTTCATGCAATTATCAATCATCAAAAAAGCTGCCAAAACTACTTTATGAGCTAAAATTTTACGAGAAATTCGTTTCTGATGTGGAAAATTACTTACGGAGAGAGGAAAATGAAAAAATTGATTTCAATGCGTTTAATTTTGAAAAAAAAACTGCATCACGAAAAGGTATCTGGGTATTATTTATTATTAGGTACCTATTTTCGATGAAGAGAACACGATTATGAGATTAATTGTCCACTTTTCGGTTTTTGGTTTCAACGCAAAATTCAGTTTTCCGATTTTAGGTACCCTGTCCCTGCACGGGTCACAAATGATGAAACATCTCGATTAGAGGAGAAGGTGCGGGCAAAGCTAACAGGAGAAATTCGCCGCAGCTTGAATGTAAAAATTCAAGATTGATGATAGATAATTGTACCAAGATTGCGGTACGATTGGTGTAAGTATTCCATATTTCTGGAAAAACGTAGTATATTTTTTTCATCTTCAGATTGTCTATCGTGCGATAAGATAATCTGTGAATAAGTTTAGTATCATTTTTTCAGTTGCGATCATTGATAATCATCGAACTAAGTATATAAAATACCGATCGATATAGGTACGAATTAAAATACCTACACCTGAATGTAAGTATACAATGTATAATATTATAAGAGGTAGGTCTAGGTATAATGCAAATATACCGCTGACTAAAAAAAATGAAAATCAATTGAAAATAGATATTACACACAGGGTTAAAAAAAAAATAAGGTTGAAATCGACAATCTCGTCGATTTTCTTACATGGTAAGTAAAGTAACAGGTTCGCGAATACGATAAAATATTGAACGGTATTGACGAATCATCGCGTCGTCAACATAAATAGGATGACAACAAAAAAATAAGTTTATGTAGATCTGAGCCTTCCAAGTATTGTAATTTCTCTTTGTCTTTATTATACGCGATAATCCATTTTTAAAGCTTCATAGTCACGTATTTCAACAATTTTGAGGGGTTTGAGCGAGTGATTTTAATTTCGTGAAAATAAAAAAATCGTAACATTCACGATCCGTAACTTTTCCACCATTATCTTGAGGGCAAAAAGTGGAATCCAATTTTGAGGTCAATGGTGCAAGGAGGTGTAGAAACTTAGACCACACCTTTCTTCGTTTTTTTCGAAAAGGACCCCACTTTGAGGTTCCCTAGCTCTGTCTCCCTTTGGGCTAGGGAGTTCAACATTTTTTCGGAAATCTCCCACTCCAAGTACACTACTTCATCAATTTTCACAGAAATACAGGGTGTTTTTTTTCGATCCGCTATACACTGAGTCAGGAGACCCCAAAAATGACTAAACTTCTATATTTCAGTACCGATCTAGGAAAATTCTGTAAAACATAACATTCTACATTAGAGTAGGCCGAAAACCCCTCCTACAAAAGTTGTTGGGTGGATAGACTAGAAAAATAAAATAAAAAATTTCAAAATCGATTCATATATGTATTTCGATCGCGCAAGAGCCTTCAATTCTTAAGAAATTGTCAAAAATTCAACATTTTTAAAAATATTTAAAGATTTTGAAAAAAAAAAATCAAAATTTATCAAAATCAATTTTAGAGTTTATTTAAGGCTTATTTAAAGCAAAGAGCACAACTTTTTTGAAAAAATCCATGTTTTATAGTTTTTTTAAATTTCTCATATTTCTTCACCTCTGAAAAAAATTGAAAAAAGTTATAAAACACTGATTTTTTTCAAAACAAAAAGTGCCTTCTGGTCTAGATAGTCACTACAGAAGCTCTAAAATCAATTTTAGTTAATTTTAAATTTTTTCGAAATTTTTGAAATTTTGAATTTTTGGCAATTCTTGAAGAATTGAAGGCTTTTGCGCGATCGGAAGATATGAATCGATTTTGAAATTTTCTATATTATTTTTCTAGTTTATCCAACCAACAACTTTTGTGGGGTATAACTTTTTAAAAATCAAAATTTTTGGTTTTTCGGTCCACCCTATTCTACATTAGGGTGGATCGAAAAAAAACCACATCTTGTATTTTGACCAAATTTGGTGGGATGGTTCACTTTGAGTGGGAGACTTCACAAAAAAATTATGAGCCCACGAGGGGCAAGGGGAGGGGAGCAAGAGGTGCTCAAAGGGCACCTCCTTTTGAAAAAAACTCTGTTTTTGCGTTTTTTAGCCAATCAAAATTGTGTGAGAAGCCTTCGTAGGGCTTAAAAGATGCGATTTGAGTTTCTACATCTCCCTAAACTATCGCCATCTTTCCCCGATCAAAACTCTGACTGTTACCAGGGGGTTGAAAAAATGTAGATTGCAATATTTCAATAATATGAAATTTATCACTAAGCTGGAATGGTTTATTTTTTCATCAAGTAGATAAAAAAAAATTGTTTACAACCACTGAAAGTGATTTTTGAAAAAAAATTGAAAATGTATTTTTTTTCAATCACTGAAAGTATATTTTGAAAATTTTGTATGTCAGTGCAGCCAGTTACAAATCGTGACATGCTTTGACCTCGAATTAATGTTTTTATCGTTTGAAAAATACACAATAATTTTGTTTTCAATCACCAGAAATATAAAATTTAAAATTTATCTTTGAAAATTTTGTACGTCAGTGCAGCCAGTTGCTAAATGTGATGTTCCGATGTCTTCAAATTCGAAACGTACTTCTATTGATTGGGAGAAAAAATTGGTCCAATCACTTGACGAAAAAATAATGGATTCGAGTTCATAATACATATCAGAATATCACAATTAGCAACTGGCTGCACTGACGTACGAAATTTTCAAAGAAAAATTTTAAATTTTATATTTCTGATGATTTAAAACAAAATTATTATGTATTTTCAAACGATAAAAAAATTAATTCGAGGTCAACGTAAACTCCATAGTGTAACATGTCACGATTTGTAACTGGCTGCACTGACATACAAAATTTTCGAAATATACTTTCAGTGATTGAAAAAAAAATACATAATATTTTCAAGCGAAAAAATAATCAATTCAAAGTTGATATAATTCCTTATTTTGGAATTTTATGATTTTCTGTTGGCTGCACTGGTGAACAAAATTTTCAATTTTTTTTAAAATTCACTTTCAGTGGTTGAAAAAAAAATTTTCACATACTTACTCGATGAAAAAAAAAAACATTCCAGCTTAGTGATAAATCTCATATTATTGAAATATTGCAATCTGCAACTTTTCAACCCCCTGGTAGCAGTCAGAGTTTTGATAGGAGAAGGATGGCGATGGTTGAGGGAGATGTAGAAACTCAAATCGCATCTTTTAAGTCCTACGAAGGCTTCTCACACTATTTTGGTTGGCTAAAAATCGCAAAAACAGTTTTTTTTCCAAAGGAGGTGCACTTTGAGCACCTCCTGCTCCCCTCCCCTTGCCTCCCGGGGGCTCAAATTTTTTTTGTGAAGTCTCCCACTCAAAGTAAACCACCTCACCAGGAGTTATAAATCGAAATTTCCCCCCAACCCTACCATTTGCCTCTCAAACGAAAAAATATTGCCAAATTCGTGTTCTACGGCCTTAAAAACGTAGGTTCAAACATATTACAAGCTACCTATATAAAATTTTTCTATTGCTCACCCTTAGCCTGACCTCCTTCTCAAAGGAGCAGGCGAGCCCGAATTGGACTCCTCAAAATGTATACAGAATCATGAATGTTTCTAGAACGATGCTGAAATATAGAATTATAGTCATTTTCAGGAGTGTTCTGCCCTTTGGACCATTGCGCATTCGCCCTATGCTACCTACTGAAAACCATTTTCAACGTTTTTTTTTTTCAATTTTTTAAGAATAAATAATTTTTTCAAAATTTTCGGGTCTTAAATTTTTTTCATTTTTTTCAAATATTTTTTCATTTTTTTCAAATATTTTTTCATTTTTTTCAAATATTTTTTTCATTTTTTTCAAATATTTTTTTCATTTTTTTCAAATATTTTTTCATTCTTTTTCAAATATATTTTCATTTTTTTCAAATATTTTTTTCATTTTTTTCAAATATTTTTTCATTTTTTTAAAATATTTTTTCATTCTTTTTCAAATATTTTTTCATTTTTTCAAATATTTTTTTCATTTTTTTCAAATATTTTTTCATTCTTTTTCAAACATTTTTTCAATCTAAACAAATATTTTGATTACATTTCGTAAAGGGCAATTGAACTAGAAAGAGATAATGGCTGAGTCCGGAAGATGGAATTATTACGAGATCATTCTGAAGTCTAGGCCCAACTTTCAGATTACCCCCCCCCCCCCCACACACATCAAAAAACTGTACAGAAAATTCATGTAAAATACTTCACCAAAGTTCAAAAATTAAAGGATTTCGGATGATTTACCAACGTAATCTCCTTGTAAAATACGATCGAAAGTTTCATTCGAAATTGAAAAACAGATATCCAAGTTCAAATAGGTATTCTAAAAATTGGAATTTTTTGTAAAAAATTATCAACTTCTGAGTCGTAATTGAAATTTGAAGAGACTACGAAGTACCATTCGCCAGCAAATATTCCGCAATCGAGACTCTCTTCCTCGAAGCATTAAAATTCGGTATTGATGCGATTAAACGAGCAGCACGATTGACGTCTGAAGGTACGGTATGCCCGTTAGACAATATTTAAACCTCGCAATGTGAATTTTCATTCGACTTGCCAAACTGCTGACGACCGTTTTACGCGATTCCATAACCGTGCAATATTTCACCGCATACAAAAGATCTGAGGAAGACTGGAAAATCAATCTCGCACGATTCAGACATTCAGGGGCCGGAGGGAGGGGAGCAGAAATGGGGCGAGACAATATTTTTAAAAAAAAAGACAAGACAGACGTAGCCAAATAATAAAATACGCAGACCGAGACAACCTAATAATTAAAAGACCAGACCGAGGCAAAAAATATTCGAATTGAAGTGTTTCTCGTACGTGTGTTCGTGTGAATGTAAAAAAAAAAAAAAAAAAAAAAAAAAAAAACTAAAAATAGAACTTATAGTGATACACCATTTCGGCCCATACCATAGAACAAACGTCAATAAGGATACTTCAACAGTCAACAGCGGGACCAGCCCTCGCGATATAAGTTGACCAACGTTTGACTAATTTTTAGTCACGATGCGTTAAAGTATCCCTTATTTTGAAGTTTGTTTCAATATATGCGCCTAGATCAAGGCATCTAGGGCCTTGTCGCGCCTAGATAAAGGATCTAGGGCTTTATCGCGCCTAGAAAAAGGAATCTAGGGCTTTATCGTGCCTAGCACCTTGATCCGATTTCTTTATGCCTCTTCGATAATTGTACGTAAAACCTACATACAAATTTATCGCTTAAGCTTATAAAAAACAAAAAAAAATACTTAAAAATTTTACTAAGCGTGTACGTGTGTTTGTATTTACAAAATCGAGTGTTGCAGTGTACGAATTTGCGTATTGGGTGTAATAATGTGTACAAATTGTTGTTTACTGTTGTTTGGCTTGTGTGCGTCGTCGTGATACGTATATTACAACTCATCGTACGCATATATGAGAATAAATACCTACGAAGAATTGGTATTACATTATACACGATATGTGTGCGTTTGTTGTACATGAAACGAGTGTCGAATGTTTAAATTAATGCTTCGCTCAGCTCTGTACGCTCACTCGCCAGAGACCGGAAGCCAAAAGATAAAGCTGAGACTTTTGGCTTTTGAAATTACATGGCTGATGAAGCTAGCTTTCGGCTGGTGGAGAATAAGGCTTTTTTGGGCATTTAGCTATTATCACTTCAAATTTCAAAATAGGTTTCAATTTTTCATCTAAAATCTAAATTCAAAAACCCTGAATCCAAAAATATAAATGAAAAGAACAAAAAAACATGAAAAATTATAAAAGCGAAATGAAATTTTTTTTTCATTTTTTCATTGGCATAAATCAGTTGAATTGAATTTAATACTGACTAAATCACTATTTTTAGTTTTTTATATGTGACCCGTGCAAAAATCAAAAATTTTGATTTTTGAAAAGGAGGTCTCCTGAGTAACCCCCAAAGTTACCACCCCCGGATACTTTGCTAATTTTTTTATGAGGGTTCCACTCCCCTAAAAAGCGGGGTTTCACTTTTATCTTCTTTGGATTTGATTTTTCGGTAAAAATAGTTCAGTACTTTTTTGCTCTACAGTTAATTTTCAACATTTTTTGTAGGAAATTTTTTTTGTACAACGATGAGCAGTGGAGAAAGAGAGTCTCGAAGGAAGGGGGTTATGTGAAAAATACAATCATTTAAAAATGTGATAATAGGTATAAAATCGTACCAAACTGTGTGTTTTGGCCATGAAAGTAGTAGTATTTTGTAAATTGGTGGTATCAATACCCACTTGATCCCCTCCCCTCCCAATGTGACCACTAGGGTGGGCCGAAAACCCAAAAATTTTGATTTTTGAGGAGTTACCATCCGGGTCATTCTACGTCAGTTCGTACGTAAAGTGGTGGAGGGGGGAGGGGGCGACGATTTTTTCATTTTTTTAATGCGGGTAGACCTCGATGAGAGATGACGAATGCCGCAAACCGCAGCTCTCAAAGTCTTTTTGGAGGGCTGCCACGAGCATTCAAAGTTTTGAGGTAAAGTTGGATATGGTAAATTTGGGGCGTGGATAACTCAAAAACCATGATGGGTTGAAAGTTGAAACTTTTTCAAATGTGTAGGGCCTTTGAAGAGCTTTTTGACGATTTTTTGAAAATCAGTGTTGCCACTTTTTTTAACACGAAAAATTAGCTGTAAAAGTTGAAAAATGGCATTTCTCTATGATGTCAATCGCCAAAAATTCTGAAAAAAATCTATAAGGTACAACTTTACATGCTGATTAATATATTAAAAAATTGAGGTGACGTTATTTCGTATTTTCGAGAAAAAAAATTCTAAAGATTGGAAGAAAATACAAATTTTTTTCAAAGGTCAAAATTGTGTAAATTGTCTTTTTTTTGTTGTTAATTCTACACCATATTCAAAAAAAAAATCGGTAAAAACATTTTAACTCCATTCAACACCCGTTAATATGTGTGAAAATGCAGATTTATTAAATGTTAACTTCAAAAGTTGAAAAAAAAACATTTTGGTATCAGAATTGATCCAGGGGTAACCAAATGAGAAATTCTGATACCAGAATGGTTTTTTTTTTCAACTTTTGAAGTTAACATTTGTGACCTTCCAGGAAGAAACCGACCTTCGGTCCGAAAAAAAATTTAAAATAAAAGTTTCTCAATCAATCCAAAACAATGATTATCATTTGTTTTGGATTGATTGAGAAACTTTTTTTTAAAATTTTTTTTCGGACCGAAGGTCGGTTTCTTCCTGGAAGGTCACATTTAATAAATCTGCATTTTCACACATATTAACGGGTGTTGAATGGAGTTAAAATGTTTTAACCGACTTTTTTTTTGAATATGGTGTAGAATTAACAACAAAAAAAAGACAATTTACACAATTTTGACCTTTGAAAAAAATTTGTATTTTCTTCCAATCTTTGGAATTTTTTTCTCGAAAATGCAAAATAACGTCACCTCAATTTCTTAACATATTAATCAGCATGTAAAGTTGTACTTTACAGATTTTTTTCATAATTTTTGGAGATTGACATCATAGAGAAATGCCATTTTTCAACTTTTACAACTAATTTTTCGTGTTAAAAAAAGTGGCAACACTGATTTTCAAAAAATCATCAAAAAGCTCTTCAAAGGCCCTACACATTAGGAAAAGTTTCAACTTTCAACCCATCATGGTTTTCGAGTTATCCACGCTTCAAATTTACCACATCCAACTTGACCTCAAAACTTTAAATGCTCGTGGCAGCCTTCCAAAAAGACTATGAGAGCTGCGGTTTGCAGCATTCGTCATCTCTCATCGAGATCTACCCACATGAAAAAAATCGCCGACCCCCGCTACCACTTTGCGTACGAACTGACGTGGAATGACCCATTCACATAAGTTGTCGGTAGGATAGACTAGAAAAATAAAATAAAAAATTCAAAATCGATTCATATCTACCGATCGCGCAAGAGACTTCAATTATTCAGTCAAAAATTCAACATTTTCAATAATTTTAAAAAATCAAAAAAAAAATCAAACTTCATTAAAATTAATTTTAGAGCTTATTTAGGGCTCATTTAAAGCAAAAAGCACAACTTTTTTGAAAAAATTCATGGTTTACAGTTTTTTTAAATTCCTCATATTTCTTCACCTCTGAAAAAAAATTGAAAAAAGTTATAAAACACTGATTTTTTTCAAAAAAAAGTGCCTTTTGTCTAAATAGTCACTACAGAAGCTCTAAAATTAATTTTAGTCAATTTTAAAATTTTTTAAAAATTTTCAAAATTTTGAATTTTTTGGCAATTTTTTAAAACTTGAAGGCTCTTGCACGATCGAAAGATATGAATCGATTTTGAAATTTTTCATTTTATTTTTCTAGTCTATCCAGCCAACAACATTTTCCAGCGGCAATATGATTGAGGGGTGAGGTGGGATAGACTCGTAGGAGGGGGAATAGGTCCAGAAAGGTATCTTGACCCCTCCCCCTCCTACAAGTCCATTCTACCACACCACTCAATCGTATTGCCACTGCTAAATAAAAACAAATAGGTATGGTGGGATAGACACATTGGAAGGGGAGGGGGTCAAGTGAGTATTAATACCACCAATTTACAAAATACTACTATTTTCATGGCCAAAACATACAGTTTAGTACGATTTTATACCTATTATCGCGTTTTTAAATGATTGTATTTTTCACATAACCCCCTTCCTTCAGCACTCTCTATCTCCTCTGCTCATCGTTGTACAAAAAAAATTTTCTTACAAAAAATGTTGGAAATTGACTGTAGAGCAAAAAAGTACAAAACTATTTTTACCAAAAAATAGAATCCAAAGGAGATAAAAGTGAAACCCCACTTATTAGGGGGGGGGGGGGTTGGAACCCCAATAAAAAAAGTAGAAAGGGGTCTGGGGGTGGTAACTCTTAGGTGTTACTCAGGGGACCTCTCTCGACAATTTTCCGCAATAAAAATTTTGCTGTCCAGAAATGTTGTTTTTTGTCTAATTTGCCTACACTATAGGTAAGTGCATGAAAAACAGGATTTCTTTTTGTAAATTTTTTTCTCAAAATTAAACGCATCGTAATGGCGAATTTTTCATTTCTCCTCTCCTAAGGTAATTTTCAACGTCAGAAAAGAATTCCTCGTGAAATTTTAGTACAGAAAAGTAGTTTTGGGCAGCTTTTTTGATGATTGATGCCTAAAAAACAGGTGTAAAAACTTTGAACACTTTTTCTCAGAATTTTGTTTTTTTGGAATTCAAAAAAATAAAAAAAATAATAACTTCAGATGTCTCTATCTTGACGAAAAATCTACCTTGGATGCTCATCAAGGTCTCAATAATATTATGTTCGGTCTCCTTTATTGTTTTAGCTTAAAAAAAAAACTCATTTTTGAAAATTCCGACTTTGGGTAACGTTTCCCTGCACGGGTCACATATATATGAAAAGTTATAAGTACATTTATTTCCAACATTCAACTTCTACTTGTAGTTAGATGGAAAAAATTGTAAAATTTTGGTTGAAAAGTTCATGTTTTTTGGATTTTATTTCAAGGAAATTGAATGCAACTGACAATTTTATATATTATTTTCGGCATGAAGTGAATGGAATTTTCCGACACCATAAAGAATTAGGATAATATTTGAATTTCAATTTTTGAAAAAAGCTGTTGGAAAGTCGAAAAAATAAAGGTTTTGGGTGCTGAATTTATAAAGCTGAGGTAGCTTTCGGCTTTCCAAAAAGCTCAAAAATCATTGGCTTTCGGCTTTCAGCTTTCGGCTGGCTTCCAGTCTCTGCCACTCGCTCGATTTTTTTCCCTCCTCTTTCTTTTTTTTTTTTGAAAATTTCTTTCTCTTTCTTCTTTTTTTTTGGTTTTTTTGTTTTTTTTTTCATTTTCCACCTCGTGTCTGAGACTTGCATTGAAATTATTATATATTTTGTGTATTTAGCTGTAGTATTATTATAAACTGAATTGTGTGTATTTTTTACATCTATATGACAGAACCTGTCGTTTAGGAGAGAGCGGTTGGCAGCTATAATGCCCAACCTGTGCAGACGGCTGAATCGACTTGCGGTACACGACACCAGATCGCATCGATAAATCTAATGTTACTGTAAACATGGGAGGAATCCAAAGAAATTTCAGGTCAGTAAAATATTCAAGAATTTCACACATACATATAAATAAATAACATAAACGAAAACAAAAAAATACCATAAAAAAGTAATCGAAAAGTGTAACTAAGTAAATGAAAATAGTACTTAATAATCTGGTTATTCGCTCGAAAAAAATTACTTGAAAAAAAATAACTTCTCGAGAATAACGTCGATGTACGAAAAAAATCGTATTCGAACGTTAGGTTTTCATTTTCCTCGAGTTTTATTTTATTTTTCTTCTGTCAGATTTTTTTTTCGACTTTCGTTGTTTTTTATACTTATCGATTCTTTTTTTTTACATACGAGATTCCTTTTGTAATGTCGTTAAAATGCATTTGTTTGGTTAATACAAAGCTGTTTTGAAAATATAACGTTAATTAGTAATAGGTAATGGTAACATTTGATCGCGGTATCTTAATTTTGGAAATTGAATCGAAAAGCGGATACTCAAAACAAACCATATTTATTAAATAAAATATATTATAACAATACAAAACAATACGAATCAAACAACGATCATATTTAGCAATCAGATTGGAAATAGGTTAAGAGAATAGGCCATTCAAACCGATCAAATTCCAAGCAACGAAATTATAACACTGAAAATTTTTTTTTTTTTGATGATTCCAATTCAACAGTAGGGCGTCATTTGAATTCGATCAATCGTTGTAAGCAAAACAAATCCCAGCAAATCTTGCTTATCTCCTCTCTTCTCATGAATTTTTTGACATTTTAATTTAATTTTTTGACATTTTAATTGAATTCTTTGACATTTCAATTTAATTTTTTGACATTTTTAATGCATGTTAATTTAAAATTGAAAAAATTTCAAAATAATGATTTTTGATAACTTTTAACTCTTTAACAATTTTAATTTGAGCAATTTTATTTTAAATAATTTTTTTTGAATTTTTTGGATTACTGACAAGAATTGAAAAATTGATATGAATATTCGAAAAAAAAAAGTAAATTGAACTTGAAACGTAATACAATTTTGATTATTTTTCTCGTACCAGAGGCGAAGAGAGGAGGTGTATTGAAAAAATAACACGATGACTGAAATTCTTTCATGTAAAGTTTCTCTTCATAGCTGGATAGAGGTGCTTTTCAGTGCTTCGCCAAATTTCAGGGGTAAGGTTCCCAATTTCAGACGATTTTCACCTTCGAATGGGCTATGTATTCGTGAGACACGAATTTAATCAGTAAGGAAAAAAATAAGAGAAGCGACAGAACACTCGAAGATACAAAACATAATAAAAAAATCATCAACCAAAGCTTTGTAGAAATGAAATACGCGAATATTTCAGCCAAATTCTATTAAAATATCAGACATGAGATATCACGAAACAATAATATTAAGCATTGTTATCACTCAATAGCGTAGCAAAAATTTCACCAAAATGGACATTTTCAAGCATTTGACTTCACAGAGGCGAAATTGAAAGAAAACAAGTTGAAAAAATTATTAGATCTGGCTCGATTTATTTTTTTCTTAAACCATCTATCATTACAATATGAATTTACTAAGAGTCTGGCCGGATAAGGCGTGAATTTAGCCCCGGCTCCGATTTTCGATTTAACCCCCTCAGATGATGTCCCTTGATGTGGAAAAATTATGGAAAATTTGTTGACCCCTCCTTCTCCTCTAAACCCCTCCCTTTCAACGGTATGGCCATTCTATTGCATTATTTTCTAGAATTTTTAATTTCAACGGAAGTGAAGGAAATTTTCTGTTTGGAACAAAGGTGCATTTTGTAGAGGTGTATTTATGATAATTTTTTCATCAATTTTGATGCACTCCTTCGTGAGGTTTTGACCATTTGAAATTTTCAACTGTAAAAAGAGCCGCGACAGCGAAGTTCGGCTGCTTTATGAAAATATCCCAAAAACGTGTTTTTTTAACGTAGATTCGTCTCACGTATTGACTTTTGGCGATTTCGATGTCGCACGGGCTGAAAATCCGCGAAAAACTGAACAGAAATGAAGTTTTTAAGCAGATTTTTCAAAATTTGAGCGATTTTTATGGAAAAAAATGACCGAACGAAAAAACTACCGTCGGATTCGTGTTTAGAGGGTCAAAATACCCCCGATAAGCACCCTTTTCGCGATCATTCTACTTGAAGTTTCAAAATTCCCTTTTCTCAATGATTTTTCATGACAAACAAGTGAATTTCGAGACTTCAAGTAGAATGATCGGTAGGTATTTCATTTTGAGTGAGAGACCTCTTTAAAAAATCTTGAGCTCCTCAATCCAAAGGGTGACGGAGTAAGGAGGACCTCAAAAGGAAGTCATTTTTCGAAAAAATTTTTACCACTTTCAGGAAGTATTACTTTGTTTAATGAAATTTTTTCTTTATTGTCAACTCTAAGATTCCATTCTTCAATCTTGAAATTTTTTAAAAACTTACCTAATAATTTCTTAATTTTTTCAGCCTGAGTATCTCAAAATTTTTTCAACCCGAATTTTCAAAAAAAATTTTAATACTAAAAATTTTAGGGTTGAGAAATACTTTTAGAAAAATTTTTAGAGCAAAAAAAAACCAAAATACCAAATTTGAAAAAAAAATGGGAAGACATTTTAGAGCTGGGAAAATTTTATATTAGCATTGAAGTAAAAATTTGTATAAATTTCAAAGAGTATAAAATAATTTTGAGCTTAAATTTTATAATGGAGTAAGAAAATATTTAAAAAGAAATTTCAGCGTTGAAAAAAATTTTCTTACAAGGGAGGTATCCCAACTCAAAGTAAAATTTTGAGCCCAAACAAAAAAAATCGATAGTACATCATAACAGGACTTCGTATCCAAAATTTCAGACGTTGAAGTTCATTTATCGATTTTTGGTGAATTTTTGAAATTTCAAAATTACCTCCGATCGCGCCCTGCGAAATATGAAAATTTGATCTTATCAACGAAAAAAGCTAAAATTTGGTATTTTCGACCTCCCGAATCGATTGAAAACGGTTTCGAGACGTTTCGGAGCCACCAAAAAATTTTAGAATTTTTCAGCGCTGGAGAAAAGCCCATAAAAATCGCCCATATGCACTTCAGCACCTATAATCGCGAATTATCCATATTGGTGACCTATTTGATCGATTAAAACACAATTTT
This sequence comes from Pseudococcus viburni, assembly GCA_033439095.1. Taxonomy (NCBI): domain Eukaryota; kingdom Metazoa; phylum Arthropoda; class Insecta; order Hemiptera; family Pseudococcidae; genus Pseudococcus; species Pseudococcus viburni. The sequence goes on along the minus strand of JAVBJF010000328.1, from coordinate 149,556 downwards.
CCAAAATTTGGTACTTTAGTTCAAACTTGCATTTTTGGGCAAGAAATTTTCCTGAAAAAATTTAAAAATTCGCCTAATGCGCATACATTGAGGTAAAAAGTTGAAACTTGGTAGATACTCTATTTTCGACCTCCCGAATCGAATGGAAGCTGTTTCAAGACGTTTCAGAGCAATCAGAAAATTTTGAAATTTTCCAGCGCTGGAGAAACCCCCATAAAAGTGGCTCATACGCAGTTCAGCACCTATAATTGCGGATTATCCATATTAATGACCTCTTTGATCGATTGAAACACAATTTTGCAAAATTCGTGACTTTAGAGTTCAAATGCGCATGGGCATTAGGCAAATTTTTGAATTTTTACAGTAAAATTGTCAGCCAAAAATATGCAAATTGGAACTCAAAGTTACGAATTTTGGAAAATTGTATTTAAATCGATCAAATAGATCTCCAATATTGGTTATCCGCGATTAAAGCACTGGAAAATTCCAAAATTTTCTGGTGGCTCCGGAACGTCTTGAAACTGCTTCCAATCGATTCGGGCGGTCGAAAGTAGGGTATATACCAAATTTCAGCTCTTTTCGTTGATTAGATCTTTCATATTTCGCAGGGCGAAAGTAATTTTGAAATTTCAAAAATTCGCCAAAAATCGAGAAATGAACTTCAGCGTCTGAAATTTTGGATACGAGGTCTTGTTATGATGTTTTTTCGATTTTTTTTTTGTTTGGGCTCAAAATTTTACTTTGAGTTGGGATACCTCCCTTGTAAGAATAAATTTTGGAGCTGAGAAAAAATTCCAAAAATTGAAAAATATCTTGGGGAAAATACCAGAGTTGATAAATTTTAGACCTGAGAGAATAATTTTAGGAAAAAATTTTAAAGCTGAGAAAATTTAAAATGGCAAAAATTGTTTTTTTTTCGAAACTAACCCCACTTTGAGGGTTTCTTACCTCTCTGTTCCTCTTCGGGCTGAAGAGCTCGAAATGTTTTTGTAATGTTTCCAAACTCGCATCCATTCGAAGTAAATCGTCAAAATCTAGGATATGTTGTTTTTTTCGATCCATCCTACATTAAGGGTAAAAGTGTTCAATTTCGACATTAAAAAAAAAAATGTCTCCTAATCGAAGACTATTTGAGGTAGAAACTTCAAAAATAGCTTTTAAAATATCTTGATTTTTCTTCTACCAACGCCTATAATTTTGAGCCAATGAAATAATTTTTTTCCATTTTTCATGAATTTTTTTCTGAAAGAAGTCAAAATTGGATTATGAAAATTTGGGTGTTCAATTTCGACCACCGGTTGATTTCGTCCGCTACGGGCAGAATCTACCGGAACAAAATTTATTCATGTTTCCGAATCGTTCGAGCAAACAGCATAATTTTGCACTCGTGTTCAATTTCCAATGAAAATCTTCGATTTTCAATTCTTCCCTCAACCTAAGATCACGAGCTGTTTACGAATTGCTTCTTATTTAATCGCTGATTATACAACAACAGCGTAAAACTATTAACTACACAGTTGATACATATAAATATATCATTTTAAAATCACATCTTATCATAAAACTTATGAAATACATCTTTGCAGTTAGTACCATACGCTTTTATAAGGTACGTGCGTAACAGAAATACTCGTACCTTATACTCTGACCGTCATTTTCGTTCAAATCAAACACAATCAACCTGATCAGCGTCAGGTGCTATTTAGCACCTTCGGCAATACGACACCATTCGATCAAATGTTACCCGCATCGACATCCATGGTCGTGCAACAGCCGAGTTAGAAAAAAACCGCATCATTATTTTAAAAAATCGACTACATTACCTGCATCAGGATCGGACGCGGTATCGGCTACGGCAGCGGAAGCCGAATTCGCGACACTAAAATCGACGATTTTAGTGGATGCAATCGGACTCAGTCTATTACGAAGAGAAGATGAAGAATTGGTGGTGGAACAGGTCAGCGGCGAGGATGCGACGTTCATGATGGGGGTGTACATGAACGAATGAGGTTCGCTGGCACGGTTACCAGATATTACGGTGACTTTGGCCGCAGTCGATTCGCTGATATCGAGATTCTTGTACGCCGGCACCACGCAGACTAAATGCGTCTGTAAATTTTGTAAAAAAAAAAAGGGTCATTGGTGAAGAAAATTGATCGAGGAGTAGCGTAAAAGAAGTGGAAATAAAATATACTTGTTGTAGGAACTCTTTATCCGGCGTCACCATCTGTTCCCAGTCGTCTGTATAGAATCGTACGTGCGTATCTTTCAGAAAGTTTTTGCCCAATACGAATAATTCTTTTCCTCCGGTTACCGAACAGTTGGTCAACGATTTCTTGCAGATTTCCGGGATACCCGGAGGTTGAGCTGGAATTTTCAAACAAAAGGTAAGTGCCTCGACACCAATATGGATCGAATAATAGAAATAATGAATCAAATTTGTACTAATCGTTCACGAATGAAAAACCAATCAATTCATACGTAAACGAAAACTATGAACGAGTCATTGAAAGAAAGAATCATTCGAGAACGACAAAGGTACAGCACCTGTCGGCCATAACGAATGAATTCTCAAAGAAATGAAAATGAATCACTCGTGAACGAGTAATTTTGAAAACCAATCGTTCGCGAACGATTAGTCATCCATAAATGATTCACGAACGTTTTTCAAATAAAACAAATCATTCACGAACGAGTGACTTTGGAAACGAATCGTTCGCGAACGAGTTACTTCGGAAACGAATCGTTCGCGAACGAGTAACTTTGGAAACGAATCGTTTGCGAACGAGTTACTTCGGAAACGAATCGTCGAATCGTTCGTGAACGAGTTACTTCGGAAACGAATCGTTCACGAACGAGTTCTTCGAAAACGAATCGTTCGCGAACGAGTTCTTCGAAAACGAATCGTTCGCGAACGAGTTCTTCGGAAACGAATCGTTCGCGAACGAATTACTTTGGAAACGAATCGTTTGCGAACGACGAGACATTTATAAACATTTCGAGAACGATTATAAAACAACTGAATCATTCGAACAAGTCAATTTGAAAATGAATCGTTCACGAACAATGAGTCATCGATGTATTTGGCAGATAGATGAATCACAGCGAACGAGTCATTTAAAAATATTTCAAAAACCATTTTGAACTCTTAAGTAATTGAATAATAAATTTCATTTCACGAAAAAGTTTTATAGCAAACAAATCGTTAGCAGAAGATGAGTCATTTTTTAAATATTTCGCCAATTATTGTCAAACAAATGAATCATTTAAACGAATGATTTTTAAAACGAATCGTTCACGAACGATGAACTCGGGCTAGACAACTAAATCCAAAATCATTCATGAGCAAATGATTTCGAAATTGATAACGACTCGTTCACGAACGACCAGTCATCAGATAAAATGAATCATTTTGAACGACGCAAAGAATCATTTAGGTATAATATTATTTCGAGAACGATTTTCACACAAATGCATCATTCGTGAACGATATATTTTTGAAACAAAAATCGTTCACGAACGAAAACGAATTATTACGAAAAAATCTTTCGTCGACGAACCATTTCCCAATATTTTACAACTGATTTTTAAGAAAATAAATCATTGGTGACCGAATTATTCCTATACCGAATCGTTTACGAAAGGGTTATCTTGAATCGAAATAACGATAAGTAAATCGCTCCCAAACGATAAAATATCATCGAACTGTTGATATGAGTCATTTTTATGTGAATGAATCGGAAGATTCAAGCCAAGAACGGTTTCAGAATTTTTTTGGAGGGAAGGGGGGTAGAAGAGAAAATTAAAATTGGCGGCATGTAGCGAAGTTATTTTTCGGCTGCGCATACCTCTATCCATAAGTAGATGTACAATAAGTGCGATTTTCAAAAAAAATCGTGCTACATTATGTGAAAAATTGCTGCTTTTTTTAAAGTTTACATATCATTTTTTTTTTTTTAATTTTCAGTTCTTCGAATTTTCTATCAGTTTTTTAAAATTTGTCAATTAAACTGTCAATTTTTCAAAGATTCAGTTTTCTTAAATTTGTCAATTGAAGGGTTCTCAATTTACCAAAATTTCTTTTGTTTATGCACAAATTTTCAAAGCTCAACATTTCTTCAAATTGTAAAAACTTTCAAAATTCTGTCAATTTTCATAAATTTGTAATTTTTCGAAGTTTGGTAAAAAGGTTCTCAAGTTTCCAAATTCTTCAAATTTGGCCAGTTCTTTAAATTTTATCATTTTTCAAGTTTTTCAGAAGTTTTTACAATAATTAATAAAATTTTCAAATTGTAACAACGCAACGTTTTAAATTCCGTTTATTTTCCAAATTTTGTAATTTTTCAAGTATTCTTTTAATTCATTTTTTTAAAAATCAGATTTTCAAATTTTTGTTATTTAAAAAAGAATTCAAAATTCATATTGTTACCTACTTCAAATTTATTTATTTTTAGCTTAGAAATTCTTCAAATTGTGTCAAATTTCAAATTTCCGCCCATTTCTAAATTTTTCAAATTTTTAATTTTTTTACATCAATTTTTTAAAAAAATTGTAAGAAGTTCTTAAAATTTTTTGATTCTCCAAAGTGCGCTGTTTTCAAAATTTTTCATCCCTTCAAGTACTCGTCCCATTTTCTAAAATTTAATAAATTATTTCCCATAAATTACTCATTAAAAAAGTAAATATTCCGTGGAACTAAATTAGCCTTTTTAGGTGTAGAAAATGGAAATATTTTTTTGACTCGATTTTGGTGTATAGAAATCATTTTGGTCGAATTTGCAAACTGAAAAACGTCTGGATTGTTCTTTCGTACCCTCTTGTAACTGTCCCTGATTAAAGCTTGAATAAGAAATTTGATGAAAATTCTTGAATTACTAAATCTTAAACAAGAACAAGCCAATCAGATAATTTTTTAAAAGAATCGTTTTTAAACGGCTGACTCCGTACTTCAAATTCTTCTTCTTCAAAAAATAAGCTTTCGAAGAAAAAATTCATAATCCAAGTCTCGTAATCATTACATCTATCTAATACCTAATCGATTCGTTTTCGTTTTAGAAGCAAATTGGTTCGTTCGCGAACGAATGATTCTCTTTTCTGAGTCATTCTGCCCTTCAGAAGGAGTTACTCATCACGGTAATTCACCTCTCCAAGGGCTAATGACTAACATCAGACAAATTTGAAGGACGAAACGTCCATTAATTGAACAACCTTCGTTCGCGAACGATTCTCATTTTTAAAAAACATCAAAATCGAAGACCAATTTCTTTATTTTCTTCTCCAGCATAAATCTTTCAAATAATTTGAGAGAATAGTCGACAAAAACGCAATCCAACGAATCACATATTCCATACTCACTGCAGGCAATAGGCTGTGATGCAATTTGCAACGTTTCGTTGGTACCGTCGTCGTTCGTAATTATCGTACGGAACACCATACGACATCTCGTCGATTTCTTTTTACTGCGAGTCGAACATTCTTCAGGGAACCTGTGTTCGACATCTACGTTTCTTTCTTTTAATATACCAACGCAATCGCATCTGAAAATGAAATAGTTAGCGCTGATGCAACACTCTTCGCTGCGTCGAATCCTCTCTCGCGACCAAAAACCCAGAACGCAAGAACGCTTCGAATTTTCCAATTAGGACGCCTCGTCTAGATTAATTTTTTTATTCCTAAAATCTATGTTAGGTATTCGCGGTTTCGAATTTCTATCGTATCGGATGAAACCGCAGACGCCTACGGATCATTCGGTCCTTATTATTAATTTCGCTATAAGCGTAAAATTTCAATTTCGAACGATCGACAACATAGCGGAATGAAAATTACGAAGTAAACAACAATGTAGCTGTACGAAAGTACATAATAATTACGTAATCGCGAAAATGAAAAATCGTTTTTTTCACTTGTGAACCGGCGACGAGAGAAGGTAGGTACACTACAAGCAATACAAACACCACCTTTTAAAATGTCAATACACGTGGTAACAGATGCGCCAACAAATACGAACGTATTTTTATCACCGATGTCGAGTCTCGATCAGTGACTCAAATTCAATTATCGACTATGATCGAATAAGTATCGCGACCAGCTACAGTTTTGTTTTCGATTCGACATCGAATTTTTTTCGAACATTTTCACAAATACGAAATACTTCAACATTAATTACACAAGTCGACACGATTTTTGTGTTTGGGTTCCGATTGCGAAATTTGGGTTGCTTTTATGTATCCAATGAAGGGAAAAACAATTTTTTGTCCAAAGTTTACTTTGGGGGATGGGGGAGCCAAAAATGTAATTTTTCAAGAACAATACACACGGATTTGAGAAAAATTTGAAAAAAATTTTTGGTTCAATCTTATAGAAAATTTTACGCTGAATCGAATGCCGCAAACCGCAGACTTCTATCTTTTTTAGAGAAAAAGTTACGGTTAAAACTTTCCTAAATTATGTGAAAAAATCGCATTTTTTTCGCCTTTCTCGCGGAAAAGTGAGATTTCTGAGAAATCTAAGCGTTCTACGACCATAATGACCATGACCAAAGTTGTAGAGAATTAAATTTCCTATCGGTTAGGTGCATTCAGATTTTTCCGGGAGGCGTAGTTTTCGAAATATTCTCGAGTAAAGTTGAACATTAGTTGAGGCAATTGAGAAAAAAAGCGAAATGAAGCAATTTTTGGCTGTCAAAAGTGTTACAGCGAAAAATTGTGGAAGGAGACTAACCTCTAGGAGTTACCACGCCCTCGTACTGATTTTTTCATGAGGGCACCCCCTCCCCCTCCTCCTTCAAAAACGGGTTTTCCCAATATACCTTCAGGGTTTGATTTTATCAAAGAATTTGTTCAGTACTTTTTTTATTCTACGTTCAATTTTCTACAATTTTTGCCCGGAAAAAATGTTTCGTGCGATCATTTGGAAAGGAGGTTTAATGCTTTACCTCACAACTGCACCAATTTCATTCCAGCGCGTCTAAAATTGTAAAATGAAGTGAAAATCGCAAAATTCTCTTCTTTTTTTTTGCAAAACCATGCCAGCATTAGCGCATCAGCGTAGAATAAAAAAAGTGCTGAATAAATTCTTTGATAAAATCAAACCCTGAAGGTATATTGGGAAAACCCGTTTTTAAAGGAGGAGGGGGAGGGGTGCCCTCATGAAAAAATCAGCACTCGGGCGTGGTAACTCCTAGAGGTTAGTCACCTTCCACAATTTTTCGCTGTAAAACTTTTGACAGCGAAAAATTGCTTCATTTCTCTTTTTTTCTCAATTGCCTCAACTAATGTTCAACTTTACTCGAGAATATCTCAAAAACTACGCCTCCCGGAAAAATCTGAATGCACCTATCCGATAGGAAATTTAATTCTCTACAACTTTTGTCATGGTCATTATGGTCGTAGAACGCTCAGATTTCTCAGAAATCTCACTTTTCGGTGAGCAAGGCGAAAAAAAAGTGATTTTTTCACATAATTTCGGAAAGTTTTAGCTGTAACTTTTTTTCTAAAAGAGATAGGAGGTCTGCGGTTTGCGGCATTCGATTCTTCAGCGTAACATTTTCTATAAGATTGGATCAAAAAAAAAAATTAAATTTTTTTTTCAAATTTTTCTCAAATTTTTGTGTATTGTTTTTGAAAAATCACATTTTTGCCTCCCCCCCACCCCAAGCAAACTTTGGAAGCCACGAATGAGCATATTGGTGTATTTTGATGTCTAGAATCAGAATTTGGCCATAAGAACCGAAACTCAGAACTTTTTTTTTTTGTCGACTTGTGTTACTTATAAGACTTGCATCGGGCCGAAAATTAATTAAAATTAGACAAAAAGATGTACTCAGATATGTTCACTTACGTAACAGTCATTTCTTTAGAAGGTTCAATATCGATCTCGATGACGATAGTGCCGTCGACATTTTTCTCAACACAAGGCGTCGAATTTTTACCAGTCACTCGGCATGCTTGGTAGAACATGTGAGGCGTAACGCGTCCCTGATCGCTGCCGATAAATACTTGCAAAGTTGTAGGCCTGTTGTAGCCGGTAACCTGCGAAATTCAATATTACATCGTCTCGTTAAAAGGTAAACATTGGTTAATTATAATTACTTTTACTTTTTGTAGATACTAGAAATTGGTACATGAAGAGACGGTGAGAATTGCTCGTTTTTTACCAACTGATTGTAAATCGATGAACTAGTTAAAGAAATGCGAAAATAAAAGTAAAAAACGTTCAACATTCGGCCTTTTTAGATTTTGATATGATTTTTAGTAGTCCCATATGCTGACACATTTTAGGCAACCGGTTTCGAACCATCGGTACCTAGTTTCAAAAATTGATGGACGAATTGTGATTAAGGTATTATAACGACCCACCGTTCTGGTTTTTAATAATTTTTTCGCATCATTGATTTTTTAAAAAAATTTTACAACCGGTTGCGAACCACTGAACCGATTTTCAAAAATTGAATAGACGAAACACGGGGATGTCTAATGACTCACGAATCTGGTTTCAATTTTTTGTATCATTTCTAGTAGAAAAGGAAATGGCAACCGGTTACAAACCTCCAAACCGGTTTCAAAAATTGAAAAAAAATACGAATAAAATGTCCACTGATTTACAAATCCGGTATCAAACTTCCTTTTTAGTATAACTGTTTTTTTTTTTAAATTGACAACTGGTTGCGAATGCGAAACACTAAACCGGTTGTGAAAATTGATAGAAGAAAAAAGGAGACTGTCTAGTGACTTGTAAGTCCGATTCTATACGTGCATATTTTACTGTTTTGTAAATTTGTATGTTCCAGTTTGAAAATTAATGACAACTGGTTGCAAACCAGTGAACCGATCACAAAAAATTGAAAAAACAAAACATGGGGAATATCTAATGATTTATACATCTGGTGTCAACCTCATTTTATACTGTATATTATTGCTTTTTGAAAAATTAATGGCAACCGGTTACAAACCTCCAAACCGGTTTCAAAAATTGAAAAAAATGTAGGAATGAAATGTCAAATGATTTACAAATCCTTCTTCAAACAGTTCAAACTCATTTTTCATTATTACTTCTTTTTTTCAAATTGGCAACCGGTTGCGAATCTCCAAACCGGTTTCGAAAATTTATTGAAGAAAAGAGGAGACGTCTAGTGACTTGTAAGTCCGATTCTATACGTGCATATTTTATTGTTTTGTAAATTAGTATGTTCCAGTTTGAAAATGTATGACAACTGGTTGCGAATCACTGAATTGATGGCGAATAATTGAATAGGCGAAACCTAGAGAACGTCTAATGACTCACTAATCTGGTTGAAATATCATTTTTTGTGTTGCTTATTTTTGAAAAGTTAATGGTTACCGGTTACGAACCTCCAAACCAGTTTCAAAAAAACAAGTGAATGAAATGTCCAATGATTCACAAATTCTTTTTTAAACTCATTTTGTATTATTATTTATTTTTTAGAAAATTGACAACCAGTTACGAATCACCAAACCAGTTTCAAAAATTGATAAAATAAAAAAGAAGAATGTCCAATGATCTGTAAGTCAGATTCTATGTGTATTTCACTGTTTTGTAAATTTGTATGCCCCAGGTTACAAATCACCAAACCGGTTTAAAAAATTGAAAAAAAAAAGAAACATAGAGATGGAAAGTCTAATTACCCACAAATCCGATTTCACTTATTTTTGTATCGTCACTTTGTAAAATGAATTACGAAATATGTAACTGGTTGCAAAAAAACCGGATTGAAAAATTTATGGAAGAAAAAATAAGAATATGTATCTAATGACCCACAGCCACAAGTCCGATATTAGGTACATTTATTGTTTTGTTCCAAGTTTTCTTCAACATTCATGACTATTGGTTGTGAATTACCAAACAGGTTTTAAATATTGAAAAGACGAAATAAGGCCAGTACCTAATAATCCATATATGTAGCTTCAGTTTGAAATTTCTTCATTTTTACGCCAACATTTTTTTTAAAATGATAACTGGTTGCGAAGTTGAAAACTGATGGAAAAAACGAGATCATTGATCTAAGTAAATTGCCCTTCAATTCCGGATAAAAGTTTTTGCACAGCTTTATTCATATTTTAAAATCAAAATTTATGAGTCTTTGGACAATAGTAGGCATTGATCATTGATCAATTGGTTCATTAGTTTGAAACCAAATCGTTAGTTGATAGTTGGTAACCGGTTTCTGTAATTCTTGATCAAGAAGTAAATTACAAAATGAATCTTTAACGTCGTCTAGTTCATTGATTTTTGAAACCAGTTTGATGGTTCGGAATCAGTTTGACTGTACGTAATTCTTTAAACTTATTTTTTTGAATCATTATCATCATCATTCACACAAAGATTACGGAAAACCGGTTGAAAACCATCAAAGTGATTTCAAAAATTAGTGAGTAAAACGATTTCCATATCCAATTGTCTGTAATCTATAACTCTGGATAAACATTTTTTTCACACTTTTTCACTCGCTGAAGAATTTTGGCAACCGGTTGCAAAACACTAAACCGGTTTCACGATTGAACGAGGCAACAGTTTTTTTTTCAAATTTATAACCGATTATTGTTCGATATTAATATTTTACCAAGTCGAAGACAACTGGTTGGAAACCAACAAACTGGTTTTCAGCGTATTCGACAAAAATTAGCAGATTCTCATTAGGGTGGGCCGAAAAACCAAAAATTTTGATTTTTGAAAAGTTACACCTCCCCCCCAAAAAAGTTGTTGGCTGGATAGACAAAAAAAAAATAATAATAATTCAAAATCGATTCATATCTTCCGATCGCGCAAGAGCCTTCAATTCTTCAAAAATTGCCAAAAATTCAAAACTTAAAAAATTTCTAAGAAAATTAAAATTGATCAAAATCAGTTTTAGAGCTTTTGTAGTACGTAACTATATAGACCAAAAAGCACATTTTTTTGAAAAAATCAGTGTTTTATAACTTTTTTAATATTTTTTCAGAGGTGAAGAAATATGAAAAATTTCAAAAAAAAAACAAAAAACGTAAGTTTTTTTTCAAAAAAGTTGTGCTTTTTGCTTTAAATAGGCCCTAAATAAGCTTTAAAATTAATTTTAATAAATCTTGATTTTTTTTTTTGAAATTTTTAAAAATTTTTGAAAACGTTGAATTTTTGACAATTTTTGAAGAATTGAAGGCTCTTGCGCGATCGGAAGATATAGTCAGGTCTCAATTGAACATAAAAAGGCTTCCGCGCGGGATTCTTGTTAAAATTGATTTTATAATTGTTTCTTGTTTTAGACACTAAAACAAATAAATTTAGCTTAGATGCCTATTTTTCCCCCCTCCCCTTTTTCCCAAGGTCCACCCTACAACATTTCAAACGAGTGTACCGCCAAATCTATGGATCGTAATGAAAAAATTTTCAAACAAAAGTTGTTCCACAACACGTTCCGTACATTTTCATTTCTTATAAAAATCCATTTTGGAGCAACTCCTGCCCCCCAAATTTGAAAATAAAACAGTTTTCAGGAAACTTCAAAATCACGTTTTCTTCATTTTAAGCAAAAAGTTTCAGAGATACGGCAAAATTTGTGACCACAAAAAGTATTCAGAATTTGATTTACTTTCTAATGAGCTTTATCATGACCATTTTCATAAACTTTTCTCGACAGGGTGGATCCCTCCCCCTCTCCCTTATCTCAAAAGTTGAATCCACCAAAAAAATTGTACGATTTTTGTTTTGCAATATCTAATGCATAATTTCATTCATTATCGGGATTCATTTTGGAGCAAATTTTGCTCGTGGGTCCAACTTTTGTGAAAACGAGGAAAGGGGAGAGGTCTACTCTGTCGGGAAAAGTTGGTGAAAAAGGTCATGATAGAGCTCATTGAATGGGAAATTCAATTCTGAATACTTTTTGTGATCACAAATTTTGTCGTATCTCCGAAACTATTCGTTTAAAATGAAGAAAACGTGATTTTGAGGTTTTCTCAAAAACATGTTTTGTTTCCATGGGGGGCAGGAGTTGCTCTAAATTTTGATGAGTAATGAAAATGTACATTAGGTGCTGAGGAACAACTTTTGTTTGAAAATTTTTTTCATTGTGACCCATAGATTGGGCGGTACACGGGTTTGAAATGTTGGGTGGACCCTGGGAAAAGGGGGAGGGGAAAAAATAGGCATCTAAGCTAAATTTATTTGTTTTAGTGTCTAAAACAAGAAAGAATCAATCATAAAATCAATTTTAACAAGAATCCCGCGTGGATGTTCAATTGAGACCTGACTAATAGGGTGGGCCGAAAAACCAAAAATTTTGATTTTCGAAAAGTTACCCCCCACAAAAGTTGTTGGCTGGATAGACTAGTAAATTAAAATAAAAAATTTCAAAATTGGTTCATATCTTCCGATCGCGCAAGAGCCTTCAATTCTTCAAAAATTGCCAAAAAATCAAAATTTTGAAAATTTTGTAAAAATTTAAAATTGACTAAAATTAATTTTAGAGCTTCTGTAGTGACTATCAAAACCAAAAAGCACATTTTTTTTGAAAAAATGTGTTTTATAACTTTTTTAAATTTTTTTCACAGGCGAAGAAACATGAGAAATTTAAAAAAAAAACTATAAAACATGTATTTTTTCAAAAAATGTGTGTGTTTTGCTTTAAATAGGCCCTAAATAAGCTCTAAAATTGATTTTGATGAATTTTGATTTTTTTTTAATTTTTAAAAATTTATGAAAATGTTGAATTTTTGACAATTTTCGAAGAATTGAAGGCTCATGCGCGATCGGAAGATATGAATCGATTTTGAAATTTTTTATTTTATTTTTCTAGTCTATCCAGCCAACAACTTTTGTGGGGGTAACGATTCAAAAATCAAAATGTTTGGTTTTTCGGCCCACCCTACCGACTAATATATGAATCGATTTTGAAATTTTTTATTTTATTTTTTTAGTCGATGCAGTCAACAACATTTGCGGGGATAACTTTTCAAAAATCAAAATTTTTGGTTTTTCAGCCCACCCTAATTCTCAGGTCCCTTCCATGGAATATTTGAAAAATTATAAGCTGCCAGAACGGTTAGTTTTAGAAGTATGCTCCAATGAAAAAAATATTCGATTTCGAAGTTTCAACAATCAATTTCTGACCATAACGTTTGCAATGATAGACTGAGAGTAAAGAATTCATAAACATGCATAAATTAGTTAGGTACCAACCACGTCAATTTTTTAGTACATAACACAATAATTATGCTTTAATTCAACATAAGTACTTATTTTCAAAGAACTGGCAGCTCATGCTCTTTTAATAAAACCTACAAAATAATTTGCTCTCATTTTTTCATTTCCTTCGTTTCCCCGATTACTCAAACCATTTCTATTTCAAGGATAAGCCCGTGTAATTTTATTTAGCACAATTACGTACAATTTTCGAAAAAAAAGAAAGAAATATGAACTTTATACTGATGATGTGAAGGGTAGAGGGGAGAAATGGTTGACATTCAACTATTCCGCGCGATTCATTTCTTCGAAATTAAAAAAAATCACATATTTCAGCTTACTGTGGGAATTGATTACCTAACACGAACATCAACGATGCTTATTGGTATTTTTTACCTTCACTACCGGGAAACTATTTCCAGTTCTGTCTTTGACTGCTCCTCGAGAGCCCTCTGTCTGATAACGGGCTCGATGCTGTTGTTCGGGCTGATTTAAAATCTGTAAACCGACTTTACCATTTCGAGTTGTCGAGCTGAGCTGCGACGTGAGCGTTACCGGAGCTGATGACCGTTTTGTTGGCACAAGTGATCTACGTATGGCTTTCGAAGCCGCCGGTACCGATGTCTGCATTCCACCAGAAACACTGCAATGAAGAGAGAAAAAAATGATTATTAAGAGTAGGATAATTCTTCGTAGCTAATTTTACTGATAGTTCTCTATCTTGACTATATTCTTTCACACCGGTTCTCGAGTACCTTTCTCTCATCTTTGTCCACGTAGCTATAGCTATATGACGATAAAGCTTTCAATAATAATTAACGAATAATTGCAAAAAATGATAGCTCATGCATGTTTATTTCAATAGACGGATTATTGGATTAAATTCCCCTCTTGTTTTAGTCCAATCGTAAAAAATCACTTCGGTTTAAAAAAAAAACTCATGAAAGTGGCTTAACGCGAACGATTTTTGAAGGACCAAACTCCAAATTTCGAAATACTCCAACTTAAATTGACAAAGAGACATCGACGTAAAATTTCCTCAAAAAATTCCCTTCGTCGAATCTATGGTAGAAAAATTACTCTACGTCAGCCTACCCACGAATCGATGTCTTTCTTTGTCACGCTCAAACACAAACGCACCGCCGCCGCCGACCTACCAATTTACTTTTACGCAGGGTATTTCAAATAACGAATCCGATACGGTAAGACGAACACAAACCTTCATTAATCAGTTAATGAAATTACCAAGACGACTGTATAATTGATGATAATTTTGTTAACTCAGATACAAACACGTACGCGTGTCTGTAGGTAATAATACGTCAACCACATTTCAGCACATGCCTAGTAATCGTAGTTGCAGAGGTACGAGGTACCTTACCTATGCAAATATAAATGCCATCGATCAGCCCGAGCTTAATTTTCTAATTAAACTCATTTACGTATTTTGTATGCTTGTGTATAACATTCGTACATTCGTAGGTGTACCTAGGTGAGCTTTTTATTCATTATTTTTACACCTAGGTACCATGTTTTAATTCGGGAATCGGTTAAATCATCGGATCACGAAAATCGTTCAGAATATTGAAAAAATTGGCGATAGAAATATTATTCAAATGATAATTTTCAAATATATCTAAAAATTTATAGGAAATGGCTCAAAAATTGGTAAAATTTCAATAAAATTATGCAAAATAATTTTAAAATTAATTTTAATGCATGAAAAATGTTTATAATTCGAAGAAAATTGTTGAAGTTTCCTCAAAGTCGTTCAAAATATCGCCAAACTGCAAAAATTTAAAAAAAAACTTCAAATTTTGAAAAATAAATTACTATTTCGAAGAAAATTGTTTAAAAAAACTCTGAACTTCGGATTGATTTAAACCGGTTTCAATAATCTGCGAACAAAGTCTTTTATTATTGCAAATACATACAGGGTGTTTCAAAGTTGACCGCGCTCCTTCCAACCAGTGAGTGGGCCACTCATCCTGAGTCGAAGTATGTATGTTTGTCTAACCTTCAAACTGCAGGGGCTGAGTTATGCTCTTTGAAAAAAAATTTTTTTGAATAATTTAAACTGAAATAAATTTTATGCATCTTTTACGCGTAATTTTCGGAAAATTTGTTTTGAGAAACCGGTTGTCACAAACTTTAGATTGGTTTCAAAAATCTGCGAGCAAAAGTTTTTTAGCATCCTAACCCACAGAGAAATTGCATGTACTCAGAATACTAAAAATTTAGATTTAACGATTTTAGAAACCGGTTTAAAGTTGTTTGTAACCGGTTTCTCGACGCGATTTTTTCAAAAATTATGCACAAAAAATGCATAAAATTTTTCATTACAACATTTTTACATCATAACTTCTTGAGTAATTATTTTTAGACATCTCTAACGGGTTCTCAATCAGTTACAACAAATACTTATTATAAAAAATTAAAACAAACGGGGAAAATGGGCGGGAAAATTATACGTACTCGGAATAGTAAAAAAATTATTGCCGTATATAGATTTCTGAAACCGGTTTAAAGCTTTAAACAACTGGTTTCTCAAAGTAATTTTTCTAAAAATTACGCATAAAATTAATGCACAAAATTTCTCTCTATTAGAATTTTTCTCATCGTAGTTATTTTCAAGAATTTCCAATTTTTTAAAAACCGGTTCAATGTTTCCCACTCAATTAATAAAAATATTTGTAGTTGAGGGAAAACTGCACAGACAAATTGTAAGTGCCTTGAAATACCAAAAATTTTCGTTCATAAATTTTTGGAACCAGTTTAAAGTTTTTGATAACCGGTTTCTCAAAGTAATTTTTCTAAAAAAAATTACGCATGAAATTGATGTACGAAGTTTCTTTTAATTAAAATAATTCTCCTTGTTGTAATTATCATCAGAAATTTCCAACATTTTTGAAACCGGTTCAGTGGTTCTCAATCAGTTGAGTAAAATTGATATTTCAAAAAACAAACATATGTACAAGGAAAAAAATCTTCAGAAAAATTGTAAGTAGGTATACATATAAGTACCTATTTTAAATACAAAAACAAATTTTACTCGCGGGTTTCTGAAACCAGTTTATAACTTATAACAACTGGTTCTTTTTGATGATTTTGTTTAAATTTCCAAAAAATTTCAACAAAAGATCTCTTTATTGGATTTTTTTTCATCGCAATTCATTTTTAAAATTCTAGTGGTAGGTACTTACATTTATTCGGAAACCGGTTGCAACCAAATATTTCAAAATCCGATATAAAAAGCTACTTGATACGAACATTTCTTAATTCAAACAATCTACAGTATGACACAAAAGTCTTGGTAAATCGAAACATTTCTCAATATCTCAGAAGTGAAAAGAAATATCAAGACCGTTCAAACTGCAATGTGTTCTTGGCGTCGAGGACATTGAAGATTGATAATCAAACTTTCAGCTCGACCTACAAGATGCCCACAAATTGAGAACCCGGTTTGGGTCAAAAAATGGGGGTCTGTTCTTTTTAATTGAAATGAAGTCTACGCACTGGGGCGATTAAAATGTGATATGTTTTTTTGAAACCGGTTCAGCGGTTTCGAACCAGTTGTCAATAATATCCAAAAAAGTGAAGATATGAAAAAAAGTTTGAAACAGAAGTGGTAGAGAAGTAAAAAATGAACATTTTTTGTCTCATAATTTTTTTCCATCTTGAAATGGAAAGAAGTTGTAGAAAAGGATTGAGCATAA
Organism: Pseudococcus viburni; assembly: GCA_033439095.1. Lineage (NCBI taxonomy): Eukaryota > Metazoa > Arthropoda > Insecta > Hemiptera > Pseudococcidae > Pseudococcus > Pseudococcus viburni. The sequence goes on along the minus strand of JAVBJF010000328.1, from coordinate 132,667 downwards.
TTTTTTGTTTTTTTCAAGTCCTAACTCTTCTGCATGACTAGATGAAAAAAAATTACGGAACTTGAAGTATTCAGTTTGAAATTCTCTACAACTATTATTTCACACTTTTCTTGATATTTCCAATTTTTTGAAACCGGTAGTTTCTTCGGATGATTTTTTTTCCAAGTCGATAACCGGTTATCGAAAAATGGAGATATCGAAAAAAGTTTGAAACAAGAGTTTTAGAGAATTAAAGACTGAAAAATTTACGTTCTGTAATTTTTTCTTCATCTTGCAATGTAAAGAAGTTATGGAATATAGGACTCGGAGTAAATTTTTTTCTTTTCATGCCATAACTCTTCCCCATGACTAGATGGACAAAAAATTATAGAACGGAAATTTTTCAGTTTCTAATTCTCTACAACTCTTGTTCGAAACTTTTTTCCATACCTCCACATTCCAATAACCGGTTATCGACTTGGAAAAAAAATCATCCAAAGAAACTACCGGTTTCAAAAAATTGAAAATATCAAAAAAAGTGTAAAATAAAAGTTGTAGAGAATTTCAAACTGAATACTTTAAGTTCCGTAATTTTTTTTTCAACTAGTCATGCAGAAAAGTTAGGACTTAAAAAACAAAAAATTATGCTCAATCCTTTTCTACGACAACTTCCTTTCCATTTCAAGATGGAAAAAAAATATGAGACAAAAAATGTTCATTTTTTACTTCTCTACAACTTCTGTTTCAAACTTTTTTTCATATCTTCACTTTTTTGGATATTATTGGCAACTGGTTCGAAATCGCTGAACCGGTTTCAAAAAAACATATCACATTTTAATTACCCCAGTGCGTAGACTTCATTTAAATAAAAAAAAAAGACCCCCCCATTTTTTGACCCAAACCGGTTTCTCAATTTGTGGGCATCTTGGGGCATCTTGTAGGTCGAGCTGAAAGTTTGATTATCAATCTTCAATGTCCTCGACGCCAGGAACACATTGCAGTTTGAACGGTCTTGATATCTCTTTTCGCTTCTGAGATATTGAGAAATTTTTCGATTTATCAAGACTTTTTTGTCATATTGTATTATTTTTACATTGTGTAGATATTTTTTCTATCCAACATCAACAGATACAGAAGGGCTAAGGTTCAATATTATATCTATTTTCACTGTGTAGGACTTTCATAACACACTGTATAACGCAGAAACGACCTTGACGACTGGTAACACCATTTCATGATTCTCAACTCGAACGAATTTTCCCCAAAGTTGAAACTTTCCCAACTTGCTTACGCAGCATTTCCCAGTATTTGAAAAATATTTCAAAACACGACAATTTCTATCTATCGCTCCTAATAACGTTAGAAACTTTTGAAATACCCGCGTTCAAATCTAACGCCTTGAAAATACTACAAAGAATCGAATATGAGCCAAAACTTTAATTTACGTTGAACGTTTTTTTCTCTCATTGGCAGGCGCACGCAGCATGGACGGGAGAAAAGGTCGTAGGCAGGTATTTGAAAAATTCGCCTCAAATTCGATATACCTTGGTATACAAAAGTTTAGCTTATAACATACCGCCACGTCAACTCGTTTAAAAATTCATTCGTTGTGACGGGTAAAAAAGGTAGAAAATTTTTTCTCAAACTGGGACTACCCAGTACCTATCGACCTAATACGACCCATAGGGACGAATATATGTACTATGCATGATCGTTTCGTATTTACCTACTTAACGCCTAAAAACCGTAACCATTATCATTATACTCCTTCTGCGTACGATAACTTTCTCAAGGCTCGAGACCTTTATCGCTTCAGACATTTCTTCTTTCACTTAGTTTTTAAAATGGTTTTTAAAAAACAAGCGTAGTAGAAAATACTCATAAATACAGAAAAAAATAAACGCTTACCAAATGGAATTTGTATTTGGTAACGTTACGTGCGACGGGGGAAACGAATACCCATCATCAAGTTCGTGTTCTTTACCATCTAAGCTCCGGTGACGTTTTGAATTCAGTGAAAATGAATTGTCAATGGCTCGTTTCTGGAATCACAAATAATTCAAAATTAATTTCGACCTTTCGTTACATTAATGGGGCACATGCGATTATCACAAAATATATCCAAGTACCGAAGTACACATAATAATAGAATTCTCAATCAATTTATATACATCTAAAAATACCTAGAAAATTTATGAAAAAATTCCTAAACCAACAAGGGAATTACTTAAAATGTCCTCCTATGAGATTTTTGGAAACATATTTTCATAATTGTCTAAAACTGATTTCTGCAACTTCCAGAAAAATTCAAAAATCTGGGAAAAATTCGACAACGCATTGGAATCCTCACAGTGATGAGGGTCAATATAATTGTGATGACGAATAGGATAGGGGACCTCCGGACCAAAAAATCGTTTTCCACTTTTTGGGCTTAATCCATGTTAAATATCCCTAAAAGTCGTCTGAAGATGGTTTTATACCTTAAAATTGATTTTTCGATCGCGAATGAGAAAAGGGACCTCTCGACCATAAAATGACCGAAAGAGGACCTCCCAACCAAAATTACGTTTCAATTCCGTTAGGAAAGTTGAAAAACTATTTTTTCATCAAATAATATGGGATTCGTGCACCCTGAAATTGCAAATTTTTGAATTTCCCCCTATTTTGGCACAGGAATGAGAAAAGGGACCTCCCGTCCAAAATTACGTTTCCTTCATGAAAAAAGTTCAATAATAATTTTTTAATTAAATGAATAACATTTTTGATGCAAACTTCACTCAAAATTTGAAATTTAATATTCCACGAACAGAAAATAATGTAAAAAGTGTATCATTTAGCAAATAAACAAATCATGCAGCGAATACAAAGTATAAAAATTAGGAATAAATTAGATATTTCGACGGCGCCCGCGCCGTTTCGTAGCTGACTCTGTAGTGGTCAAGTTCAGTTTTACTTCAAAAATTTCCTCTTTTTTTGGCGCTCGTTTCGATTTTGAAAAAGGAACTACTCCACACAAAACAAAATTATCCTTCCCGTGTATTATAAATAGACTTCTGTTATTTATTTCTCTCACTAAAATTTTTTCTGGAGTACCTAGAATTTTTTATCAACCAAATTTTTTTCTCAACTAGAATTTTTTCAACGCCAAACTTTTTTCTAAATTAAATTTTTTTCTCAACTAAAATTTTTTTAACACGAATTTTTTTCTCACAACCAACATTTTTTCACGACTGAAATTTTTTCTGGGGATGGCCCTGTGAATTGATTAAGTTTTTTTTTTTTGGAGATGCTCCAAAACCTACTTTTTTTTCTTTTCATAATTGCAAAGCAATGAAAATATAATTATATTTCCTTCTGGAAAACATTCTGCACGTGAAATTCAGCCAATAAGCATATCAGCTTTCCACAGTCCTTCTCTCTCCATCCGCACACCAAATGTTGTATGTTTTTTTGATTTGAAAAGAAACGAAAATTGAAAATTTCTGGCCATTACGAGCGATTCTTGAAGGAAACAGCTTAAAAATTTAGCTTCCATTCAAACTTGAAAAAATCATAAAAATTCTCATCTAAGTTGAAAATTTTCAAACTTTTAGAGCTGCCATTCTAATGATGACAAAGTTGTAATTATTTATAGACGGAAAAATTAAGTTGAAGTCGAAAAATGGAAAAAGAAGACGACTTTTTTCTGAAGTTAAGCTTGAATTTAATTTTGAAAAAATAAAAGTCTAAGAGTGGAATTTTTTAATTTACTCGAAAAGTTTCCCAATTATAGCGTGTTTTTTTTTCAATTTTCATGGATCGTAGCACCTTCAATTTTTGGCCTAGGCAAAAATTGTGTATAACAGTTTTCGTAGAATTTTATATGAGCAACAAGAAAGCTTCTATACACAATTCGTCCAAACTAAAAATTGAAAGAGTTCCGGCACTTCGAAAATTTCCAAATTTTAATAATTTTTTCTAAATTTCAAAGTATTGTAGCACCTTTATTTTTCGACTTAGGCAAAAATTTTATATGACCTTTTTTGTAGATCTTTTCATGTACAATAAGAAAGGTTCTATAAATTTTTCACCCAAATTAAAAATTAAAAGAGTTACGGCACTTTGAAAATTTCCTAAAATCTGTGACTTATGACATGACTTTGAGGCCATGGCGGCACGGGTAAACGTGCTTCAATCGGGTCGTAACCAAGCTTAAATATGTTTTATTGGTGAAAGTAAAAAATTTAGAGGGTATGCGTCCCGAAATTTTAACTTTGATTTTTCCTGGGACACCCTATCTTCCATGTATGAAATTTTCCTGTAATAAATTTCATCTCGTAGATTTTTTTTGAGGGGGGGGGGGGGGTAAAATTGAGAGGTAACTACTAGACACCTTAGGAAAAAAAACGCAATAAAAGTCGCGAAAAAGTTTTGCAATCAAGCTCTGAAATTAATTTCAATATCGAACTCATACGACTACAGGAGCTTTGAAAATCTACCGCGAACACTAATTTATCATTATTACGTCGACTTGAAAACCACTCGAAATCGCAACTAAGCTTTCAAATAATGTACGACTAATTAATGTATACGAAAGCGAGGATTGATACGCGCTGCACAAAAAACACCGTAAAACTGACAAAAATATTGTTTAAAGACTTGGTTCGTCGATGCAAAAAAATCTCACTAAAAAAAAATAAATCAAAGAATTTGCCTCCAAAAATTCGCCCACAATTCTCAACTCTGTCCCTTTTCTCCCAGCTTCCCATTGACTAATGATTGAAAGGAGAAAAATACAAAGAAATTAGGAATCCTACACGTCTGAAAGAGAATTCAAGATGGTGTTTTGATTTGGTGAACGATATAAACACGCGAGTGTAGGAAGATCTTTATAATATGTAGCAGTTCGCAGGAAAATATTAAAAATGGCATTATTTAGTCTTCGTTAACCAAAATATCCATGTATTTCTCAACTTAAATACCTACTTTACCTACCTAGCTCGTTGATTTCATTCAAACACCCCGTAGCGATTTTTTTATCTCGACACGATGAGATGAAAAAACCACCACGAGTAATTTCACAAATTAAAATTACGATGTATTTCGACAGAATTTTAATATTTCTCAACTCAAAAGCGTCGACGAATTTTCTTTTCGAATGTTCAGAAATACCTACGTAGTACAAGAACGGTTTTCGTTTCGTAAAAATATACTAAGTAAATAAGGCGTTTTCTCCTTTTATATGTACCACTTTACAACGTGAATTCGCCTCTCTTTGATATTACGCGAAATCAAAACTTTTCGGGATACTCTATTCCCAATTAGTGAATTTTAAAATCGTAATTCATATTTAATTAGCGGGTAGTAATAAGTACTTAATTTGTCAAGTGATGAACGATGATGAATTTCAAATAAATATACCTAAATAAATAAAAGTAATAGGAGCTTAGTTTTTCTGAAAATTCTCAAGTTCACAACTAGGGTCTCCACAATATTTTAGAAATGATTTTCCCGGACTTTTTCAAGTTTTCCAGACCATTTTTTTTTGAAGTTTTTCAAATTTCGTGAAGCGTGGAGGAAAGGGTAATTTTTCACATGATGTCCAAAGATTTTTTTTTCAAAAATCACTATCGAATTTATTAGAACTACAGAAAAAATTTCAAATAATAAAGAAAAAATCTGTTTTACAAAGGTGCTCTACATATGTCGGGTGGTCCAAAAAAATTTTAAAGGCAAAAATTACGCTTTGAATTTTTATTTCTTTTTATTTATAAAGAGGTATTATGAAGAAACAGTGAACGTCTGGTCTCAATCGTACAAAAAAAGGCGTTCGTGCGAAATTCCGGTTAAAATTGATTTTATGATTGATTCTTGTTCTGAATACTAAAACGAAGAAATTAAGCCCGTATGCCCTTTTTTTACGCTCTGTCGCTCTCCCTTTCCCCAGGGTTCATCCCCCCAACATTTCAAACGCGTGTATTGTCTTATCTATGGGTTGTAATGAAAAAATTTGCAAACAAAAGTTGTTCCTCAGCACCTAATGTACATTTTCATTTCTCATCAAAATCCATTTTGGAGCAAATCCTGCCCCCAAATTTGAAAATAAAACAGTTTTCAGGAAACTTCAAAATCACGTTTTCTTCATTTTAAGCAAAAAGTTTCAGAGATTCGGCAAAATTTGTAATCACAAAAAGTATTTAGAATTGAATTTCCTTTCCATTGAGCTTTAACACAGCCATTTTCACCAAATTTTCTCGACAGGAAGGATTTCTCCCCCTCACCCTTATCTCAAAAGTTGAACCCACGAAAAACAAGTGTACGATTTTTGTTCAACGATATCTAATGCATAATTTCATTTTATCGGAATTAATTTTGGAGCAAATTTTGTTCGTGGGTCCAACTTTGGTAAAAACGAGGAAGGGGGAGAGGTTCACTCTGTCCGGAAAAGTTGGTGAAAATTGTTGTGATAGAGCTCATTGGAAAGGAAATTCAATTCTGAATACTTTTTGTGATTACAAATTTTGTCATATCTCCAAACTATTCGTTTAAAATGAAGAAAACGTGATTTTGAGGTTTTCTCAAAAACATGTTTCGTTTCCAAATTTGAGGGGGGGGGGGGGGCACAAGAGTTGCTTCAAAATGAATTTCGATGAGAAATAAAAATGTACATCAGGTGCTGAGGAACAATTTTTGATTGAAACATTTTTCATTACGACCCATAGATAAGGTGATACACACGTTTGAAATGTTGGGGAGTGGACCCTGGGGGAAGGGAGAGGGGATCAAAAGGGAATACGGGCTTAATTTTTTTGTTTTAGTGTCCAGAACAAGAATCAATCATAAAATCAATTTTAACAGGAATAGCGCGCGGATGTACGATTGAGACCTGACTATACGTAAAATGAAGAATATAAAAGTACAATTAAAAAGTTTCAATTGCAGGGTGTCTACCGATTATTCAAAATGAAATTTCGCGATCTTTATTGCGGCTTTTTTCCAAGGTATCTAGCAGTTACCTCTCAATTTGACCACCCTCCCCCCCCAAAAAATCAACGATACGTCTTTAATTTTAAAAAAATACAATTTTTACAAAAATTTTCTGAAAGTGAATTATTTTATGTTAAAGACGATAAATAGTTACCGCCTGAGCGAAGCGAGGGTGAAAATTTTTACGAAAAATCACCCTGACTTTTCCAGACTATTAAAATTCCCTGACTTTTTCAAGGTTTCCAGAAAGTGGACACCCTGACAATGAATCGACTTCAAAAGCGAAATGGAGAAATATGTATATCTTACAGAATTCTCAACAATTCCTTCCCCTCCTCCTCTTCCCACTTTTCCGGCCACAAAAATAACCCAAATACCGTTCTGAAAATTTATGATCCCCTCCCCCCACACACACACAAACATAAGAACTCGGATTTATTACAAAAAAAAATTCAAATAAAAGGAAAAACTTTATTTGAAGCAAAATGATTAAGTTTTGAAAAATGAGACAAATTATGTCAGAGTGTCTACCAAATCATGCAAATGAAAATTCTGAATTTTTTGAGGTGAAAATTTAATTTTTTCATAATTTATTGCTTCTTTCCCTCTCTTCCTACCTTCCTCCCGTCCACCCAAAAAACACGAGCCTCAAATTCATAAATTCCACGCAAGCTCCTGCAATCTATTCTGCTTTCCTTGGTGAATAAAAAATTGATAACATCTATCATTTTGTTGAGATATATCAACGTGTTGAGCTTGAGAGAAGCGAGGGCGAAAGTTTTCGCGAAAAAATACCTTTAAAAATTGAAAATTTGCCACTTTTCTCTAATTGAAGTTTTCCAAAACGTAACCAATAATTTATTTCGGATTCTCTTCCGTCATCGTTGTCAAGGGTATCATGACATTCCTTTCTCATCAAAACTATTAAAAAATATATAGTTTCCACAAAAAAAAAAAAACAAAAAAAATAGATTCTGCAGAAAGAAATGGAGAGTAAATAATCCTTAAAAGGACATTTTTTTTTGAATCCATAATTTAATGAACAAAGACACACATTGAACATCGCGGTCGACAAAAAATGATGAATAAAAAAATCAGTTAAGAGATTATCATTCAAGACAAATTTTTTCAAAAATTTATAGTAAAATAAGCAAAGAAACTACTTTTTAGATGATCTATCCTTCTTTTAAATTTATAAAAAATTCCAAACTTTCCAAAATTTTCCAAATTTTTAAAATTCCCTGAATTTTTTAGATTTTTAAAATTCTCTAAAACTTTTTAGATTTTAAAAGTTCCCCGAATTTTTCAAATTTTTAAAATTCGCTAATTTTTTTTAATTTTTTGGAAATTCCACAAATTTTTCAGATTTTTAAAATTTACTGAGTTTTCGCCAGGTTTTTCAGAAACTGAAAACCCAGTCAAATGATCTTTTTTCAAAAATTTATAATAAAATAAGCAAAAAAAAAACTTTTTAGATGAGCTATCCTTATTTTGGATTTTTAAAAAATTTTAAGAAAAACTCCATAATTCCCTAAATTTTCTAAATTTTCTAGATTTTTAAAATTTTCTAAATTTTCTAGATTTTTAAAATTTTCTAAATTTTCTAGATTTTTTTAATTTTTTAAATTTTCTAGATTTTTAAAATTTTTCAGATTTTAGAAATTCCTCGAATTTTTCAGGTTTTTAAAATTCCACGAGTTTTTCCCGGGCTTTCCAGAAACTGAAAACTCAGTCGAAATGATATTTTTTTAAGAAGTTATAATAAAATAAACAAAAAAACAACTTTTTAGATGAGCTACCCTTCTTTTGGCTTTTTAAAACATTTTAAGAAAAACTCCATAATTCTCTAAATTGTCTAGATTTTTAAAATTCCCTAAATTTTCTAGATTTTCTAGATTTTTAAAATTTTATAAATTTTCCAGATTTTAGAAATTCTCCGGATTTTTCAGATTTTTAAAATTCCCAGACTTTTTCCAGATTTTCCAGAAAGTGAAACCCAGTCAAAATGGTTCTAATCAAGCTCCCCAAAGACAACATGATCAAACAAGGGTTTCACCTCAATGGCAGGTACAAAAAATTTTCCACCACTCCCCGTATACCGAAATAACTCGCAAACGACACACAAAATATACCTTTACGGACAAGTTATCAAAATAAATTCGCATAATTACTACTCAAAATGTACAACTCACCTGAGAATTGGCGAATTTGAAAACGGACGGATGCGATATGGCGGAGTTGTATAAATAGTCCGCGTTGTTTTCCGCACCGAGTAACGAATCATTGGAATTCTCGCAGGGCGACGTCTCCCGAAAAATTTCCCTTTTCACTCCTGTAAAACATAATAAATGCTAAATAAGTACACGTTGTTTCGATTAAAAACATCAAACAAATTTCTCAAAAAAGTGCAAAAAATTATAAGGACACGTTTATTAAAAAAAAAAAATCAATACCTAAAAATCCAGTCAGTATACGACTGTGAATAATTTTTTTTTAAAAACTTTTCGAAATTAAATTTTGCGGATGTCTGAACACAAAAGAAAAAATCCAGGAAGTAATTTACTTTACTTTTTTTCAATTTCGAAAAAAAAACGTGCGGTTTTAATTAAGTTTTTTTCCCTCTCAACGTAGACACCCTTTTTACCTTATTCGCGTTCGTTCGGATCTTTTTCTCGATACACGTGATACAAATGGAAACCACGAGCGTCTGTTTTCATTTTAGTGTTATCGAAAATGTTGCGGCACGATTTTTTTCATATTTTTCGCGTTTCAAGTTTTTTTTCAGTCGCAATTTTCTCAGCTCAAATTTTTTTCTTTCAATTTTCTCAACTCGAATTTTTTTCTTATAATTTTCTCAACCCAAATTTTTCATTTCTCAACTTAGATTTTTTTCTTTCAATTTTTTCAACTCAAATTTTTTTCTTATAATTTTCTCGAATCAAAGTTTTTTTTAGGCATTCAGGCGTTATTTTCTCAACTCAAATATTTGTCTTCCAATTCTCTCAACTAATTTTTTTTCTCATAACTTGTGTCATTACGTGATAGAAACTCGGAAAAGAAATTATGCTGCTACAAAATTTGAGTTGAGAAAATTGGAAGAAAAAATCTGAGTTGAGAAAATTCTGAGAAAAAAATTCGATTTGAGAAAATTGAAAGAAACAAATTTGAGTTGAGAAAATTAGAAGAAAAAAATCTGAGTTGAGAAAAATTACGTCTAAAAAAATTTGATTTGAGATAATTATTAGAAAAAAATTCAAGTTGAGAAAATTACTTCTGAAAAAATTTGAGTTGAAAAAATTTCAAGAATAAAATTCGATTTGAGAAAATTGAAAGAAACAAATTTGAGTTGAGAAAATTGAAAGAAAAAAATCTGAGTTGAGAAAATTACGTCTGAAAAAATTTGAGTTGAGATAATTATAAGAAAAAAATTCAAGTTGAGAAAATTGAATGAAAAAAATTTGAGTTGAGAAAATTGCGACTGAAAAAAAACTTGAGATGCGAAAAAAATGAAAAAAATTTGGACTTGAAAAAAAAAAGTCTCAGTCAGACGTCAAACGCTTGAAAAAAAATCGTGCTGTAACATTTCCAACAACACTAAAATGAAAACAGACGCTCGTATGGAAACCGGACCGCGAATACGCCGAGGAAAAAAGTGAAATCATTCGATTATGTTTTTTCTTCTTCGCAACAAGAATTTCACCGAAGAAAATTCTGAAAAAATTGGCCAATTCGCACCAAGTCACGTCGAAATCATTTCGCGGGCTTTTGAACAAGACATCACTCATTTCGAGCCTAGTATAAAATCCGGCCTTTATTTATTTTCTTCATATCCATATCGTAGGAAGAGGTGACGCGACATGACATCCTTTTGAAAAAAAAAAAGCACCACCCCTCATGTACCGATATAACGTATCGTATAATATCATATTCGCGTTCGAAATGAAAAAAATATAATTCTCCCCGAGCTCCGATGCTGCCATCGGAATACCTGATATTATTTTTTCATCCGACTCGATCTATACGTAGGTAAGTTCAGGTGTAACGTTTCGAATGCGAATATGAAAAAAATAAAAAATTCAAGGCTTTTCGATACAGCAGCCATAAGCGTTTCGCACGATCGACTATTTAAATACACGTTATTTTCCTTCTCTCTCTCTCTAACTCGTGTTATCAGTCGGTTGTTTAATTTTAATACAGCGTTATATGTGCGTAATACGTATCTATCTATATACTCATTGTAAGCGTATTTTTTACACCAGGTTGCACCGAGGTAATTTTTTTCCCCAATGGATGAATTATTTGAATGAAAAAAACCACATCGACGATTCGTTCGCGCCAATCGCGACCTTGACGAACTTTAAAATGGAAGAAAAAATGTTCAATATTGTCGATATCGAGGCGGCAAACGAGCTTGTATTCTTGTCGAACAAATTCTTAATGCACAGCGTTTAATTTTCGAACCCAATGAACCGACTGAAATTTTCATCGTGAAGTATTTTTTTCAAAAAAGATTGTATCTTTTCGGTCCCTGCCAAGCGTTCGAGCTGTCAAATTTCATTTTCAAAGCGTATCGTAACAATAATGAAACGACGCGACGGCGTCTTTAATTATTATAATATTGGGATTGGGTCATGGGCCGCTTTTGAAAAAATAACGGATGGGAATTTCGCAGCGTTCGAATTTAATATGTATACAGTATAACACAAAAGGCTTGTCCACTTGAAACCAGTAGCGTCGTTAGAATTGAAAAATGAGGGTGGGGGCAAAAGGGACCGTGCGTGGGACAATTTTTTTAGTTTTTTTGAAGTGGAAAAGCGGGACTGACTTTTGAGGGTATGAAGACTTGAAATACCAGAAGGATTTTAAAAGGGAGGGAGTAAAAATAGAAGCCTTCTTTTGCACTTTCGTTTTAGATAGATCATAGAATTTTCATTTTTTTAATGCCCGAACGAAGTGAAGGCGGAGCCTTGAAAAAATTGGATTTTCAATTTCTTAAAAAGACATTTTTTCATATTTTAATGCTTTGAAATCCCCCCCCCGGCGCCATCTTGAAACACTCTTCAATATCTCAGAACAGAGCACAGACACCAAAGATGGTTCAAACAGCAATGTGTTCCAGGCGACAAGGGCAATGACGATCGATAATCAAACTCCTAGTCCTATAGTCAGGTCTCAATTTCATATCCGCTCGACTGAGCTGTAAAAAGCAATTTTATGATTGATTCGTGTTCTAGACATTACAACAAACAAATGTAGCCCAGATGCCTTTTTTTACCCCTCTCCCTTTTCCGAGAGTCCACCCACCTTTCTTGAAAACGCCTGTAGCGCTCCTCCTATGGGTTCTAGTGAAAAAAATTTCCCACAAAAGTTGTCCATCAACATTTCAGCTACAAATTATTTTCAATAGAAAATCCAATTTGGGGCCACCGGTGCCCCTCAAATTTGAAAAAAGTATTTCAAAAATCATAAAAATCACGTTTTTTTCTTTTTTGCCGAAAAGTTTCTAAGATGAGTAAAATTTGTAAATAACCAAAAGTATTCAGAATCAAATTTCCTACTCGGTGAGTTATATTACGACTATTTTCGTCCCGCTCCCTGTTACATACAGGCCCATCCCCCTCCCACACATCAAAAATTTCGGTCTTCTAGAAAAATTTTCCAGCAAAAATCATTTTTCACCACCTAATCTACAATTTCGGTCATTATAAAAATTATTTTTTGAGCAATCCCTACCCCTTAAATTCGAAAAATATCCCTCAAAAATACATGAAAATGTCGAAATTGAGTTATTCACTGGTGTGGGGGGCTCTTTTTAGGTATTAATACATCAAAGTTAACACCTCGGAGCCCAAAAAGTTGAAAATTTAAAAAAACAAAAATCATGGATTAGAAATAACGATTTTGAAAAAAAAAAGCCCAACGTTTTTTCAAAAGGACAATTATGTATTGATAAATTTGAAATTAATTTCGTCCTTGCGAACGATGGCCGAATCTAATCTGTAGATCGGTAGCGATACATCAATAGAGAATCCCGCAACAGATAAATTCATTAGATACACATCAATTAATGAACGATAAAAAGAGAAAAAATATAGAATAATTACCATTAATGGATTTCTGATTGATGAGGAATTTCTTGTAACTACTTCCTTTCGACGATCGTTTATGAAATCGTGAGATTGTTATTGGCGCAGTCGTCGTTAACTTCATGTTTACTGTAACACATAAACACATCGTAAAATTACACATTAGCTCGTCGCATCTAATATTTTTACAAGTTTATTTCAACAAGTTGCACGAGTATCCGATTATTTAACTTGAAAAACGCGTATTCATCGCAAATAGAATATTTCTCCGGTACTTCTTTTCTTTTATTTCACTCGATACAAATAGTTGACAAGCTTCAGAGTTTTCCTAACCGAATGATGTATTTTCCTCTCATTTCCTCGAGCATTCATCGACGTAACTTAACAATATAGTCCAGTGTAATTAGATATAAGTACCTACGTGAAAAAAATCCGATCCAAGGTTTTTTTTGGCTTAATTGACTCAGGGCACTATACCAAACAATATAATAAAAAGTTCTGGTCCCCAAAGGATGCCAGACTCCCCTCATTCCCCATAGTCGATTTCATTTTTTGTGTGAAATACGAATGAAGTCCACAAACGCACACGCAAAACACTCCCTACACAAAAAGACATTCATAATGACAAGACGACTTTACAATTACAAAAAATGCATAAAAGTAACACAGAGCTCTCTGGTTTGCGGTATTGCATTCCTTGTAGTATTTCGAGTCAAAAAAGCGATTTTTTTTTAATTTTTGCGTTTGCGGGGGGGGGGGGGGGTAAGCCAAAAGTGATTATACACTGCGACTATAAAAAAAAACACAAAATTTTATCAAATCAAAATATTTCAAACAGATTTTCCGGAGGGGAAAAAATTGGCTCCAGAGGGTATTCAGAGCTTCTGAGTTCATTTTCTTGGATCATTTTGACCTCAAATTCAAAACCAGAACCCACAGGGGCGAGGGGGAGGGGTCGAGTTGAAAAAAGTTTTGAAGTTTGAGGTCAAAATGATCCAAGAAAATGAATTCAGAAGCTCTGAATACCCTCTGGAGCCAATTTTCCCCCTCCGGAAAATCTGTTTGAAATATTTTGATTTGATAAAATTTAGTGTTTTTTTTTTAATTTTCTTATTCGCCGTGAAATTACCTTTCGAATGACTCGTCACAACCAAAATTTCACCCATTTAATGTATTGTTTTTCCTTTCCAAATGTGACCGTTTCGCGAAAAAAATGAGGTGAAGTGATAGTTTTTTCACAAAACAGTCACATTTAAAAAAGGAAAAACAATACATTAAATGAATAAAATTTCAGTTGTGATGAGTCATTCGAAAAGTAATTTCAGGGTGAATAAGAAAATTCAAATAAGCTTTCTTAAAAATGTATAATTTTCTAGCATTTATCAAAAAATGTTTAAAAATGAGATTCTCCCATAAGAGCCAATGTTAAATTAAAACTTTCTCCACCACAGCGCGACTCTTGTAGCTGTTTGGTCCGAATCTGGACTTAACTCAAATTTGATAATCTTAATTTTAAGTTGTATCTTCTTTATATTAAACTAACTTGTAAAGGAGTCGGCGAATTGAATTGAATTCGCGAATTTGAAATCCTCAGTGATGGGCCGCTCAGCGCTCATGAGCGTGCGCTCACACTGCGCTCACTGATTTTGAGTGAGAGCTGAGTGGAGTGCGAGCGCAAAATCCATGTTTTAATAGCGGAGTGTGAGCGGAGCTCAAAATTCATAGTGAGCACCGCGAGGTAGCGCTCAGCTCCACTCAAAAATTCTTTTAAAATACACGTTAATCGAAAAAATTTTCAAGTTATAATTTACTTGATATTGTTTGTCATCGGTTTTTGTAGAATAAATTGAATGATTCACTGAGAAAAATGGAGAATGAAAAATGAATAGAAAGTGTTGCAAAAAATTATAAATTTTATTCAAAAAAAAAAAATTTATTCAAAAAAATAAATTTTATTCAAAAAAAATAAATTTTATCCAAAAAAAAAAAATTTTATTCAAAAATAATAAATTTTATCAAAAAAAAATAAAGTTTATCCAAAAAAAATAATAACGGGGCACCATTCGCAAAATTAGCAATTTTTATCAAAAAAAAATAATAAAATTTATCACGAAATTTGGTAAAGTTTATTGCATAGAAAATCAAGTTTGTCAATTTTGCGATAAATATTATTTTGCGATAAATATTATTTTTTGAATAAATTTTACTAGTTTTGTGAATGGTGCCTTTTTATTATTACGTTTAATAATTGTATTTTATGCAACAAGGGAATAAAGTGATTTTCGACGAATTTTGAGGGTTATTTCACGAGCGAAGCGGGGGAAATAGCTCAAAATTGTCGAAAATCACTTTATTCTCGAGTTGCATACGATATTTTTCGTCATAGCGGGAATAAAACGTGAGTTTAAGTATTCTAGCAATTCGCGAGAGGGAATAAAGTAGCACTTTATTCCCGCTATGACGAAAAATTTATTTTTATTTTTTTGAGTGTTCAAATGATTTTGAACTTTCATTTGTCTAAAAAAATGAGTGGAGTGAGTGAGCACGTGTGTTTTGAGTGTATGTGTGAACGTGAGAGCTTTGAGTGCATGTTTGAGCGTGAGCACTTTGAGTGCATTTCTGAGCGTGAGTGGTTTGAGCGCAGGTGTGAGCATGAGTGCAAACAGAACAATACTGAGTGGAGCGTTTCAAATTTCAAGTGCGCGTGAGCGGAGCTCTAGCACAAAAAACCTTGAGCGGCCCATCACTGGAAATCCTCGACCCGAAATACCGAGAATTTCATCGCTGTCGAAGTGCCATATCCTATACAGGATGGTGGTAGTCACATACCTGTTTTCCTGGGTTAGGCCAACACATGGTGTTATATGTTATATAATACCTTTGTGACTATCCTTGGGAATTTTGGATTATTTTTGAGCATTCGCGTAATAGTTTCCCATTGGTTTCTATGCTATCTACAGGTAACACCTTCCTCACTAGCCGGATCTTTACGATCCTCAGTTTAGAAGAGTGCTATCAATAGTCGCTCAACCTGTTACAGCTTTTTGATTCTGATGATAGATAGTGTCCTTATCTATTCACCTCCACTGTTGACTATAGTGTTCAACAAATATCCGGGTATCCAGATATTGAAAAAATATTCGGATTTAGCGAATATCCGGATATCCGATCTTTTCCAAACGTATACGAAGGGGGGGCCCGAATGTGTTATCAGCAGCAAGCAAAATTCGTGGGAGTACAACATTTAACCCACACGACAAATGACACCATCGTCAATTGACCAAAAAGGGGACGTCACAAGGGTCATAACCAATCACATTTGTAAATAAATATCCGGATATTTTTTCCGAATATCCGGATATTTAAATATATATTCGCAATATCCGGATATTCGTTAAACACTGGTTGACTGGCTGCACTTAGTACTTAGATGCATTCGATGTCAATTACACGCACTTTTGATATTTTTTGAATGCATGCATAAGCTTATGTCCACTAGGGTGGTCCTCATTTATACTTGGTGAAAAAAATTTTTCGAAATTTTTATGGGACCCCCCCGTAGATTGGTGCCATTCCATGAGAAAATCATCCACAAAAAATTTCAGCCCGATTGGTTCACCCCTCCCCTCGCACCATGACCATCTTTGACCAGGTTAGACTTACCGAGCGAGCATAATTATAACTTTCCACCACGGTACGCGGTGCAATTCAACGTGTCCCCTCGCGCTAACTTATTAGAAAACATTAATTCAAATTATTCGTCCTTTCACTACTGAAACACAAGACGGGTGTTAGCGCGAGGGGGCACGTTGAATTGCACCGCGTACCGTGGTGGAAAGTTATATGCTCGCTCGGTATCTAACCTGGTCAAAGATGGTCATGGTGCGAGGGGAGGGGTGAACCAATCGGGCTGAAATTTTTTGTGGATGATTTTCTCATGGAATGGTACCAATCTACGGGGGTCCCATAAAAATTTGGAAAATTTTTTTTCACCAAGTATAAATGAGGACCACCCTAATGTCCACAGCAAAACTTGAACTTAAGACTATCTATTCAGGAGACCGTAGCCCAGCCCACTACGCCACCAACTGCTAGAATTTCATACTTGTGTCCAATTTTTTCCAATTTTTGCCAAATTTGTTGTCAGCACCACCTCCCCTTGAGGGTTGAATTTTTTTGAAAAATTTGAATTCAGCGTGAAAAAATAGTGTAGGTATGAACTTTATTTTCTTCTTGGGATCTCTTTTTTAGAATGAAACTTGATGAACGGATATTTTGCTCATTCGGTCCACTGTGCGCTGACGGTTTCATCTCTGGGCAAAAGGCACATAGCTATATATTCTGCAAAATTTTACCTACTCGTTGTACATTACATAGCAATTCCTACATCTTCGAATACAATTCGTACCATAACCAGAAACTAAGTTAAGAATAAAATAAGGCCATGTCTTCGATGAGTGACACGTGTTTTCGCGTGTACGTTACGTAAGGTGAACGTCACTCACAGCGTCAAGTCGTCCTAATTTGGATTGAAATCATCTCGCTGCTGTTCTCTGCTTTTTATAACTACACACCAAACAAACACAACGTACCCATCACAATAACGCATCGTCGACGCGTGCCGTTACACGTACTACATCTTTTTTTTTCCCTGCACGTACAAGTACACTTAACATATCAAGGCTGTTCCCTTTGCCATAGCGTAATGGCTACTGTGTTAGTTTAAATACATATACACGAGGTCGAGTCGTACCTGAATGTCAGCGTCATCATAATCGCTCGCTGAAGCAATTTGATGGTAATCTGGTACCGAAAGAACCTACAGTAACGGTAAATTTACGTAAGGAAAATTGTGGACCAACATTTCGATTTGTTTCCACGAGCATAACTCTGGTTATATAATTACCTCGCGGTCAAAGCACCCGCACAAAAATACGCCAGAATCGTAGGTTACGTAAAAACCGCAGAAAATTCGAATCCGCTTGATCGAAAAACTTAAAAATCTTTACCAGATTCGACGTACCTAATTCACAACGAATTGTGTATTTTGAAATTTTCGGAGGCATCGGAAATAATAATAATACAATGTATACCTTCATAACGTTCTATAATAATTTCCTTCCGGCAAAATTCTAGAGATGAGAATGAAATATACTCAAAGTCGTCGAATCCCCTCCAGATTCAAATAAATTTCAGTATACTCGAAAAACAACCCGAAATTCGTATTCGGTGATTCGAAAAATGTAGAAATCGATACCCAACACGGTACAAATCACGGAACGTTGCATACCTTACTGTTTACAGGGGGACTATTATCGTGACACAATGCACAGTGTGTTCGTCAAATCCTAACCGATGTTTGTCATTTTTTTCATGGTATAAAATTCGTATTCTTACGTACAGTAGAGCCAGGAACGTAACGTGGCAAAAAAACTGAGGAGGGTGAAAATGAAAAATTAAACTACTAATATTTTTTAAAAAGGAAAAATTTCCCGACCCTTATTTAAAAATGAAAAAATAAATTTGCCGACCAGTTGTATTGAAATGAAAAAACAAAAATTCGTGCTTTCTTTGTGCTACTTTTTGACTTCCAAAAAAACCACATTCTCTAATGACCTCCTTCCCTTCCAAAAAAATCGGAAAATTTTTGAAAATTCCATTCGAAATCGCTACCAAGTACAAAGTCCCCTAATAAGTGAGACGGACAAATTTTTTTGCTTAAAAATATAAATTTTTGAAGAAAAGGGCATCCAAAAGCAGAAATTCCTTCATTTTTTCAATCATTAAATCAGTATTAAAAGGGAGGCGAAGCCCTCCATCTCTTATTACATACTTTGGGAATTTTGTCGATTATTTCAGTTATTCGGACAGAAATTTTCTAAAAAAACGTCTTTGTCGAATTTTGAGATTTTATCGGATTTTTAAGAAATATATTTGCGTATGAGGGTGTCACTGATATCCCCCACCCTAAGTTTGGTCCCGAGTAAAGTGAGTGAATCGAATGAAACATACAACTAGAATTTTTATAAAAATTGGAAAAGTTGTTTAATTTGAACGAGAAATCTTCCAGAAGAAATTTAAGAGCCTTGTGAGCAGGTAAGCACTCAAATTGAAATCATATCGAAACAAACGCAGTTTTTGGCCACTTTTGGGTTTATGGGTAACGTTACCCGCATAGGCTGAAAAAAAAGTATCTTGAGTTTTTACCCATCTTTGAATTATTGACGTTAGAACTGAATACCACAAAAATGCAGAACGAAATCGAAAACTTCTTGATTTTTACTAAATTCAATTTTTTTCCAAATGATTTTCAATTCTGAATCTTCTCGCTCCGCTCACCCAGAGAGTCGACTTTCAGGGTTGGGTCAAAACGGCCTCGTGCAGAAATAAATCAGGGAGTTAAAAAACATGAATTATGATACCTTAATCGATAAGCATGAAAAATTGTAAAGGTCTCTGAAGTGGAAATAATACCAAAAAAATGGTGGGGGAAGGAGGTACAACATGGATTCAGGTATTCAGTCGATAAAATTGAAAATGTTTCAATTTTGTCCTCCTTCAGCCTCCCTCCCAATTTCTGTATCACCATCTGAATGGGCCCTTTTCCAGAAATGTTGAAAGGAAGCGAGATCTCAACTCGGGACAAAGAGGAGGTGAAGAGAAAGGTTCAATGAACATATGTTACCGGCCAAACCCGAATTTCGGAAAAACCCGAATTTCCTAGGCCAAACTAGAACGTCCTACAGGCCTCAGGATGTTCTGGTTTGGCCTAGGAAATTCGGGATTTTCAGAAATTCAGGTTTGGTCGGTAACATATACAAAACGCCAAAATTTGACCAAAATCAAACGATGAAATTTTATTTCTAGTTCGAGTTTAGTCGTATCTGCCAAGTACCCGATTCATGCAAAATAATGTTGGAACTCGCCGCTTATCAGTAGCGCGGTCTATGTTAATTCTCTATGGTCTAAGAAAATTTTCTTATAGACCGCGCTACTGATAAGTGGCGAGTTCCAACAATATTTTTTCAATTATTTTGCATAAATTGGGCCCATTTCTGCGGGAAAAATCAAGAGAAATTATTCCACATCAGCAGTCAGACAATTTGCACCAATCATAAAAAAAAATTGTAGCGAAATGAGAGGATACGACTTCATTTCTGGTTCGAGTTCGGTGCTTTGATCGTATTTTCCGCCGTGGACCCAGTATTTATTCGCGTGAATTGGGACCATTGCTGCAAACGAAATTCGGAAAGTCGGTAGTCAAACAATTTGTACTATCAATGGAGACTCATAGAAACAATTAGAGCGAAATCAAATGACGCGAGTTCGTTTTTAGATCATTTTCCGCGTTTTCCGCCGTGGACCCAGTTTAATGTTGGAACACCGTAACAACATACGTCTTATGGACCGTAGCGCGGTCTATGAAAATTTTCGAAATATATTTTCAGTGATTGAAAAAAAAAAAACATATTTTCTGGCGAAAAAATAATCAATTAAAAGTCGATATAAATTCCGTATTTTGGAATTTTATTATTTGCTGTTGGCTGCACTAGTGTACAAAATTTTCATTTTCTTTCAAAATTCACATTTAGAGGTTGAAAAAAAATTTTGTTCACTTACTCGATGAAAAAAAAAATCATTCCAGCTTAGTGATAATTTCATATTATTGAAATATTGCAATCTGCAACTTTTCAACCCTCCTGGTAGCAGTCAGAGTTTTAATCGGAGAAGGATGATGAGGGTTTAGGGAGATGTAGAAACTCAAATCGCATCTTTTAAGTCCTACGAAGGCTTCTCACATAATTTTGATTGGCTAAAAAACGCAAAAAACCGCTATTTTTTCAAAAGGAGGTGCACTTTAGCACCTCCTGCTCCCCTCCCCTTTCCCCTTCGGGGCTCAAATTTTTTTTGTGAAGTCTCCCACTCAAAGTAAACCACTCTCACCAAATTTGGTCAAAATCCAAGATATGTTTTTTTTTCGATCCACCCTAATACACATTTATCCTTATGTCTTCATCTAAAATACTTTTATTCAAAAAAATTTTCAAGCCCAATATAATGTCTTTATGTCTTCATCAAAAATCAATATTTTCCAAGTTTTTTCAAGCCTAACATAATAGTCTAGGCAAATAAGAAAAAAAATATACCCCCCAAAAAAATTAAACCCTGATTTTTTTCGCGTTTTACGTTCGTAATAGTCCACTACACAACATACTAAAATGGACACCCCACAACTCTCCGCTACCCATAGGAAAGGGGTAAATGTCTGCTAAAAACCGGGTTTTCGTGAATATCTCCTCAAATAAGCCTCAAAATTGAAAAATAGTTATGAACTATCTTGTTCTACGTGTAATTTCCTATCAGAAGGGTTTTTTTCTTTTTTCAAAAACACTCACTTCCTTGACCAAAAATTAAGGGTAAAAAACACCTATTTTTCAACAATTTACAGCATTTTTAAAAAAAATCTAAACTTTTGTGAATATCTCCTCAAATAAGCCTCATTTAAAGACAATCCTTCGGCTGAAAACTTCAATAGAAAAAGTCACCAATTCTTGCTTTTCGTATAGTAAAATTATCATACGCTATTTTCTGGTTTTGCTTGCCACTGGACACCCTGCTGGGGGTACTAGAAATGCCAACACACCATACAATATTCACATACCTTACAACCGGGTAATTTCTATTCGTCACTTCGGAATGGACACTATATAACTGCGTTCGTTTCCTTGAAACGACTCGTTCAAAAGCTAATTATTTTTCAAATCATGACAGCACCTTCGTGTTTTCCACCACTAATAAACACGAACAGCTCATCAACTCGAGTCACTTATATCGTCGAAGTACAAACACTCGAAAAATAGGTTCATAGATATACGGAAATATCAGCGTGGTTTTTTACCTTCTTCTTGACGAAGCAACCGTTTATAATACACGACTACGTGTTTTTACTTATCATTTAAAAAATTGTATTTGAAAAAATTGACGATAACGTAGAGGTTCATTTTAAAAAGAATTATTTCGTTTCGCATTATTGCACACAACTAAGGTGTATATTCGAAATCATTTTGAGATAATATTCGTTTACGATATGAACACGTGTTCGTACACGAGAAGCTTTCTAATTTGATCGTGAACCGTATAGGGAACAGGGAACGTTATCAGAAAAATTTCGTTCGTTTTTAAAAGCGAACGCGTATGCGCGCCACTGGCGAGTTTAAAAATAAATTTCGTAATATCGCTATAATATTATTTATTCGGCCTTTTTTTTTCCATCAGCTGGTCGGTTAAGGCGCCAAACATACAGGAAGAACGAGTTTTCGCATAGTGAAACTACATTAGGCATTTACTATACTCGAACTAGGAATTCAACTACCTACATATAAACCTGATCTCGTTCGAAAATCAAATCTATAAACAACTTGTAATTGGGTACAATTATTGTCGGAGATACGCTAATTCTAGATTCAAGATATCCCAGGAATTTGTTGGACTAGTATTCGGAATAGGTTTCTATATGTAGATGGGTTTTATAAAGTCAGAATGCTGGTTGGAGAAAAAAAAAACTCCAAAAATTACTTTCGAACGTCCTTCCTTATAGTCCCTGCAATTAGCATGAAAAAACGGGGCATACTGCACTTTTTGAACATGGGTCGAAATATGGTTTTTATTTTAGTATGACCCAATAGAAAATTTTCGAGAAGTGGAGACGTCAAAGATTTCCCTTAGGAGTTGAGGGAGGGGGAGTTTTAGGGGGAGTTTTACCCCTAATTTTTCACATGAAGGGGTTGGGGTAAATTTGGTGTGATTTTCATATAATTCGACCCTCCTGAACTCGAATCTGCGATTAGTTTTCCGATCTGAAGCGTAGAATTCGCACAATCGTATGATTTGTGTCGCAAAATGAGACCAATTTTGCACTGAGAAAAATGGAGAATGAAAAATGAATAGAAAGTGTTGCAAAAAATTATAGATTTTATTCAAAAAAAATTAATTTTATCCAAAAATAAATAAATTTTATCCAAAAATAATAAATTTTATCAAAAAAAAATAAAGTTTATCCAAAAAAAATAATAACGGGGCACCATTCGCAAAATTAGCAATTTTTATTAAAAAAAATAATAAAATTTATCACGAAATTTGGTAAAGTTTATTGCATAGAAAATAATGTTTGTCAATTTTGCGATAAATATTATTATTTTTCAATAAATATTATTATTTTTTGAATAAATTTTACTAGTTTTGTGAATGGTGCCTTTTTATTATTACGTTTAATAAAATTTATTTTTTATTTTTTTGAGTGTGAGGGAAAAGAGGTAAAATTGCGATTTTTTTCATCTTGAGACGAGTGATGTGGTTCAAGTAAGGTTTGAAACTAGTTTTTTATATAATTCGAACCTCCTCAATTCGAATTTGTTATTGATTTCTCCATAGGAAGTGAAATAGCTTCTTGATCGTCACTTTTTGGTAGTGAAAAACAGCCAATTTTCGCTAAAATCGACTCGAATTCGCAATTTCTCATCTTCTCAGCCCAATACCTCGAACCAATCCTGGTATAAAACCATTTTTAGACGTAATTCGAACCTCCTGAACACGATTTTTTGATAAGTTTTCCGAATTGTTGGGAAAAATTAAAACTGACCACTCGTCGTATTAAACCCGTGCAGATGCGTCAAATTTTCCACGACGCTCTCGTGGAAAGTACGGCGTTTACGGGCCAATGGATTTTACACACAGAAAATACGAAAAAAAGTGCTCCATTTTGGTTAAAACTAAAAAAAGTTGTAACTGATTAGTTGAGAATGTTACAAACATTTTTTTAAGCTCCATGCGACTTGAAGGGGCTGAATCAATTTTTTTTAAAAGAAGTCCTTTCTTTGAGAATCCATGGCTCAGCCCTCTAGAGTCCTAAGGAGCTAAAAATTTTGTTGGTGCTTTCTTTGGGTCCAAAAAGTGCGAATTGGACATGAAAATTATTTTATACCACAATTGGGAGGACGTGCAGTGTTTGGAAAAATTGAAAATCGCAATTTCATGTCAGTATTGGTGAAAATTGGGCGTTTTTCACTACACCAATTTGGCGATTGTAGTCCCTGCGGTTAGCATGAAAAAACGGGGGTATACTGCACTTTTTGAACACGGGTTGAAATGTGGTTTTTATTTTAGTATGACCCAAAAGCAAATTTTCGAGAAGTGGAGACGTCAAAAATTTCCCTTAGGGGCGGAGGGAGGGGGAGTTTTAAGGGGGGTTTTACCCCTATTTTTCCACATGAAGGGGTTGGGGTAAATTTGGTATCATTTTCATATAATTCGACCCCCCTGAACTCGAATATGCGATTAGTTTTCCGATCTGAAGCGTAGAATTCACACAATCGCATGATTTGTGTCGCGAAAAGAGGCCAATTTTGAGTAAAAAGAGGTAAAATTGCGATTTTTTTCATCTTGAGACGAGTAATGTGGATCAAGTAAGGTTTGAAACCAGTTTTATATACATTTCGAACCCTCTGAATTCAAATTTGTGATTGGTTTCTCGATAGGAAGTGAAATGGATTCTTGATCGTCGTTTTTTGGTAGTGAAAAACAGCAAATTTTCGATAAAATCGACTCGAATTCGCAATTTCCCATCTTCTCAGCCCAATACCTCGAACCAATCCTAGTATGAAACCATTTTTATACGTAATTCGAACCTCCTGAACACGATTTTTCGATTAGTTTCCCGATTGGAAGTGGAGAATTTTCGCAATCGTGAAATTAGTGTAGCTTAAAATGTCCAATTTTTGTTAAAATCGACTCGAATTCGCAATTTCCCATCTTCTCAGCCCAATACCTCGAACAAATCCTGGTATGAAACCGTTTTTATACGTAATTCGAACCTCCTGAACACGATTTTTCGATTACTTTCCCGATTGGAAGTGGAGAATCCTCTCAATCGTAAAATTAGTGTAGCGTAAAATGGCCAATTTTTGGTAAATTCGACTCGAATTCGCAATTTCCCATCTTCTCAGCCCAATACCTCGAACCAATCCTGGTATGAAACCATTTTTGTACGTAATTCGAACCTCCTGAACACGATTTTTCGATTATTTTCCCGATTGGAAGTGGAGAATTCTCTCAATCGTGAAATTAGTGTAGCGAGAAACACCCAAATTTCGCCAAAACTGACAGGCTCGTGAACGCCGTACTTTCCACGAGAGCGCCGTGGAAAATTTGATGCATCCGCACGGGTTTAATACGACGAGTGGTCAGTTTCCAAGTTTCTTGTGATAGGTACCTATTTGTATTTTGTTGCTGGTTTTTTTTTTCAATAATATATTGTTAGTTACTTGTGTTTAATGTGTTATCAATGTGTTGTTTTTTTTATAACGCTTTGCTAACGAAATGCTAGCATTTCACTGACACAATTTTTCTAACATGAAGTTACAACTACCAAATAATTTTCTTGATAAATTTCTTGATATTACTTATCCATTAACTGATATATTTTATTGTTTCATTGTTGGAAACAATTAAAACTGACCACTCGTCGTATTAAACTCGTACAGATGCATCAAATTTTCCACGGCGCTCTCGTGGAAAGTACGGCGTTCACGGGCCTGTCAGTTTTGGCAAAATTTGGGTGTTTCTCGCTACACTAATTTCACGATTGAGAGAATTCTCCACTTCCAATCGGGAAAATAATCGAAAAATCGTGTTCAGGAGGTTTGAATTACGTACAAAAATGGTTTCATACCAGGATTGGTTCGAGGTATTGGGCTGAGAAGATGGGAAATTGCGAATTCGAGTCGAATTTACCAAAAATTGGCCATTTTACGCTACACTAATTTCACGATTGAGAGAATTCTCCACTTCCAATCGTGAAACTAATCGAAAAATCGTGTTCAGGAGGTTCGAATTACGTATAAAAATGGTTTCATAGCAGGATTTGTTCGAGGTATTGGGCTGAGAAGATGGGAAATTGCGAATTCGAGTCGATTTTAACAAAAATTGGACATTTTACGCTACACTAATTTCACGATTGCGAAAATTCTCCACTTCCAATCGGGAAACTAATCGAAAAATCGTGTTCAGGATGTTCGAATTACGTATAAAAATGGTTTCATACTAGGATTGGTTCGAGGTATTGGGCTGAGAAGATGGGAAATTGCGAATTCGAGTCGATTTTATCGAATATTGGCTGTTTTTCACTACCAAAAAACGACGATCAAGAATCCATTTCACTTCCTATCGAGAAACCAATCACAAATTTGAATTCAGAGGGTTCGAAATGTATATAAAACTGGTTTCAAACCTTACTTGATCCACATTACTCGTCTCAAGATGAAAAAAATCGCAATTTTACCTCTTTTTACTCAAAATTGGCCTCTTTTCGCGACACAAATCATGCGATTGTGTGAATTCTACGCTTCAGATCGGAAAACTAATCGCATATTCGAGTTCAGGGGGGTCGAATTATATGAAAATGACACCAAATTTACCCCAACCCCTTCATGTGGAAAAATAGGGGTAAAACCCCCCTTAAAACTCCCCCTCCCTCCGCCCCTAAGGGAAATTTTTGACGTCTCCACTTCTCGAAAATTTGCTTTTGGGTCATACTAAAATAAAAACCACATTTCAACCCGTGTTCAAAAAGTGCAGTATGCCCGAGCTAACCGCAGGGACTAATTGAGAGAATTCTCTACTTCCAATCGAGAAACTAATCATAAATTCGGGTTCAGGAGGTTCGAATTACGGTTAAAAATGGTTTCATACCAGGATTGGTTCGAGGTATTGGGTTGAGA
This sequence comes from Pseudococcus viburni, assembly GCA_033439095.1. Taxonomy (NCBI): domain Eukaryota; kingdom Metazoa; phylum Arthropoda; class Insecta; order Hemiptera; family Pseudococcidae; genus Pseudococcus; species Pseudococcus viburni. The sequence continues at coordinate 105,861 of JAVBJF010000328.1, read as the reverse complement.
AGATGGGAAATTGCGAATTCGAGTTGATTAAAGCGAAAATTTGCTATTTTTCACTACCAAAAAGCGACGATCAAGAAACTATTTCACTTCCTATGGGGAAATCAATAACAAATTCGAATTCAGGAGGTTCGAATTATATAAAAAACTGGTTTCAAACCTTACTTGAACCACATCACTCGTCTCAAGATGAAAAAAATCGCAATTTTACCGCTTTTCCCTCAAAATTGGCCTCTTTTTGCGACACACATCATACGATTGTGCAAATTCTACGCTTCAGATCGGAAAACTAATCGCAGATTCGAGTTCAGGAGGGTCGAATTATATGAAAATCACACCAAATTTACCCCAACCCCTTCATGTGAAAAAAGAGGGGTAAAACTCACCCCAAAAAAATCCCGCTCCCTCAACTCCTAAGGAAAATTTTTGACGTCTCCACTTCTCGAAAATTTTCTTTTGGGTCATACTAAAATAAAAACCACATTTCAACCCGTGTTCAAAAAATGCAGTATGCCCGAGCTAACCGTAGGGACTAATACGACATTTTCTTTCTCTATTTACTCGATCGAATTTAAAACACGTGAACTGAGATATGGCACAAAAATTATTCCTGCCGATTGTTCAAGGTTCTTAGGTTTTTAAGATACTGAATTTCGTCCAAAAATTCATTACAGCTTCATTGTTGAAATCGCACAATTAATATTTTATAAGTTTTCGCTATAAAATACCACATTTATTACGCATACATTATATTTCGAAGAGTAATTGAGGTTTCAAATTTAAGGCTTCGCAAGCCTTAAATAGAACGTTGTACCAGTCTCTATTTTAATTTTCTTCTTTGTCCGACTCTCTGTTCCTTTCCTCTTGTGTATTGTTATTAGAACGAAAACTGCTCCAAAATCGATGTAAATCGATCGTCATTCCATGCTATTTTTTCAACAGACTTATTTTTTTGGAAACATGAAGTACAACAGATGAGGGCTAATATTTAAAAATATGAAAAAGTTAAAGCGAGGAGAACTTTTTATGCGTTTTTTTTAACTAATTAGTTTTCAAAATGGGATTTCAAAACCCCTAGGGAGCACAAGGGTTCTCAATTTTGGTTAAAATTCGAAAAAATATAAAAAGTGAAGTAACACATCGATTCCTACTGATTTGAAGGCGCTGAATTCGAATACTCGTATGTGCTCATTTTTTCAATCCGTCTCCTCTGAACGTCCCTATCAACCTCCTTGATGAGGTCAAAATAAAATTTGAAAAAAATGAAAAATGACGTATGACCGTATGAAGTTTTCTTTGTTAAGCTTTTGAGGGCACTGAGTTCGAATATTTGATCTTTTTTTGGATTAGACTGTTTGCTGCCTCCCTAGTTCCGCAATTTTGAGAAAATGCATGCCAAAAAAAATGAAAACAACGTGTGGCAATTTTAGAGCGCTGAGCTCGATTATCAACTTACTTTCTCAATTTGTCTCCTCCGTGCCCCTCACTGAACCCCAAATTACTAAAAAATTGATTTTTTTTTATTGGAGTCAATGTGGGACTCGGGGGAGGTACATAGATTGAGAAAATAAGTTGATAATCGAGATCAGCACCCTCGCATTTGTAGAAATCGATATGCCACGCGCTATTTTCATTTTTTTGCGTGCGTTTTCTCAAAATTTAGGGGACTAGGGGGCACAAAAGGGTCTAATCCAGAAAAACAAGCAAGTATTCGAACTCAGTGCCCTGAAAAACCAAACAAACGACACGTCACACGTCATTTTTGATTTTTTTGAATTTCGACCTTATCAAGGGGGTTGATAGAGGGTTCAAAAGAGACCAATGAAAAAAAATGAACATGTATTCGAACTCAGTGCTTTCGAATCAGTAGAAATCTAATGTGTTACTTCACTTTTTACATTTTTTTGAATTTTGATCAAAATTGAGGAGCCATGTACCCCCTAGGGGTTTCAAGATTCCACCTTGAAAAGTAATTTGTTGAAAAACACATGAAAAGTTCTCGCTGTAATTTTTTCAGATTTCTAAATAGTAACCTTCATCTTTTGTACAATATTATGAAAGTTTAGCTCTCATCACAAAAGTTCAACTTTGAATTTTTCAAAATGTAATTATCAATTTTGAATCTTCTTTTAATTCTCTACAAAACTGCGCAAACAGATTCATCTTGGATCTAACCAATCTCGAGATATAAACCTTCCAAGTTGAGGCATTTCGCAAAAAATCTCAACTGTACGAAAATTACAAGGGCTACTCCCTCCCTCGTCCCCTAAAGTATTAGGATCCAAATGACGGGAGATTTTTTCATTAAACCACCGAGGAAAACCCGCAAAAAATTTTCGAGCAAAATCGTAAGACCTAAGGTCAAAAATTGCTCGAGTCGACACGGAATGGGCCTAAAGAAAACGAAAATCTAATCATTTTTTCTTTCGAATCGAAAATTTCACCGGGATTTTCAAAAATCACCAAAGCCCAGCATTTGCTGATTTGTGTGTTGTGAAGAAGGGAAGGAGGGAAAATGCAAGTAACGATTTTCAAAATTTATAAGAAATAGTCCCAACCTCACAGACCCTGTGTGCTAAATTTTTATGGAGGTTCCATCCACCTCAAAAATAGGGTTTCCCAAATAACTCTTTAGCAAGGGTTTGATTTTATAGCAAAAGTAGCTCAGTATAATATACTTTTTTATTCTGCACCTGTATTTTCTACAACTTTTGCCAGAGAAATTTTTTGTATGATCGTTTGGTGAGGAAGAGGAGTGGTTTTGGAAAATATGCTCTAACAGGAAGTAAAACGCTTAAAATCAACTTCCTCGCCAAGTGATCGTACAAAAAAATTCTCCGGCAAAAGTTGAAGGGAATTGAGTACAGAACGAAAAAGTACTGAGCTAGTAAAATCAAACCCTGCACAAACATCGGAGAAACTTCATTTTTAAGGGGGGGGGGGCACCTCTTCACAAAATGATCACGGTATTAAAAACATTAGACAAAAGTTGCAGAAAATTGAACCCAGGCATCATGGCGAAATTTCAAAGAAAAAAGTGACTTTTAGACTTTTAGTGACTTTTTTGAGCAAAAAGTGACCAAAAAACCACCAAAAGTAACTAAAAATTCGGGTTTTTTCGGGGAAATTTTTTTACAGTTTTTTGGGGGGAATTTTTTTTGCAGTTTTCTGCAAACATTTCAAAGATAAATCAACTGAAACGACGTGAATAATTCCATTTCAGGTATCATGGCGAAATTCTATCAAAATTAAGTAACTTTTAGTAACTTTTTTCGAACAAGAAGTAACCAAAAAGTAATCAAAAAATGAGCAAAATGTAACCAAAAATTCAATTTTTTTAGATGGGGAGGGGGGACAATTTTTTTGAAGTGTCCTGCAATCATTTTAAAGATAAACTGAAACGACGTGAATAATTTTTACATTCCTTCGTCAAAACTATAAACAAATAATAATTTCATTACGGTTGTAACATACAGTGTTGCCGAATTCTAATGTTAAAAAGTTTCCAAAAATATTCCGGAATTCGTAAAAAGTTTTGGTTTTTATTTCACCTAAAAAAAAAAAAGAGGGCTGAGAATTCAAGAAAAAATGTGGGGAGGGAGTCAAAATTCAATAAAAAAATCAGGTAATCTAAAAATCTAATTTTTTTTAGTGGCACTTCAAGAGGCAGATATACATAATAATTTAATTATACAGATTTGAGCAAGGAAAAATTGAAAAATGACGAGATTTTTGGAACAAACAATTAATATATGACCTATATAGTTATTAGGTATCTACTCTCTAAATCTAAATCAGTCAATTTTAGTAAAACTGTGCCTTTTTGAATCAGTGAAATGAATTTATTTGAAAATCTGTGATATTTCAATTGTTTGATTGATTTATTTTAGTCAAAATTACCGATTTATTCTGTAAAATGGGGAATTGACTAAATATCAATTACTTTACTGATTTAAAAAAAAAACAGAATTTTTTTAAATTTATAAATATAATTATTAAAATACTGCCCGAGCGAAGCAAGGGCAAATTTTTTTTGAAAAATCATCATCAACTTTTAATTTTTTTCTGCAAGAATTTTGAAAAATAGCAATTTTTACGTGAAAATTTGAATTTTTGCTTGAAAATGCGAAAAGAGGAAAAAAGTGACTTTTAGTGACCAAAGTCGAAAAAAGTGACAAACACCCTAAAAAAGTGACCTGCTATGATTCCTGTAAATGAACGTAAAACCAAAAAGTACTGAGCTAATTTTATTGTAAAATCAAACCATAAAAGAGTGTATTCTTTATCTCAGAAATGATTTTCCCTGACTTTTCCAGGTTTTCCAAACCAATTTTTTGAAATTTTCCAGACCTTTTAAAAATATGTTGTTCTTGAAGGATGGAAAAGGAGGTGGTTTTTTCGCGTGATGAAATTGTGCCGAAGAATTAATCAAAATGCATAATGTCCAACAATTTTTTCCCCAAAAATCATTACTTCTTATGAGATTTTTATATGCTCTCTTTTCCGGCCACAAAAACGACTTAAATTCAATTCTGAACATTTTTGACGCCACCTCCCTCCGAACTCGACATAATAACTTGAGACCTTGAATTTATAACAGAAAAAATCTCAAATGAAAATGAAAAATGAACGCGTTTTTTGCTTTAAAGCAAAAATCTTAGAACATGGATATGTCAGTAAGATATACCATACTCTCAAATTTAATATAATTCTTCAGAATGTTCATCAACTTATATTCTTTCAATGCCCTTAAGGTATGACAGCTTCATTTAGTTACTGTGTTACTGCTATTACACAGGTCAAAAGACACTTCTGATTACCATCAAGGAGAGGGATGCACCATTTACTCAGCTTCTAGTGCTGTGCCTCTACTAAACTAGCGCATATCTTCCCAACCACTATCTCTCAGACAATCATTTTCCGGCAATCTTTCCCGACTTTCTGTCTGACATTCTGTCTAACTTTCCATCCAACATTCCATCTTACGCTCCATCTAACTTCTTTGAGTCTAACATAATGTCATTATGTCTTAATTTAAAAATGTTACTGTCTAACGCTCCATATAATGCTCCATCTAACTTTCCATCTAACGTTCCATCTAACGTTCCATCTAACTTCTTCCAGTCTAACATATTGTCATTATGTCATAATCTAAAAATGTAACTGTTTAAAACTCCATATAACGCTCCTTCTAACTTTCCATATAATAATCGGTCTATTTCCGATCGACTTTCCGATCGACTTTCCGACCGACTTTCCGACCGACTTTCCGACCGACTTTCCGACCGACTTTCCGACCGGCTTTCCGACCGACTTTCCGACCGACTTTCCGACCGGCTTTCCGACCAGCTTTCCGATCGACTTTCCGATCGAATTTCAGATCGAATTTCCAACCATCTTTCTGATTTCCAACTATCTTTTCAACCGACTTTTCAACCGACTTTTCGACTGACTTTTTGACCATCTTTTTGACCGACTTTTTGACCGACTTTAGTCTCTCCAAGTCCAACATGTTATCAGCAAATTATCATGTTCAAATATGATATTTAATTATATTTATAAGTTTTTTCAAGCCTAACATAATGTCATTATGTCTTGATCCACTGTGATCATTACACATAACCCGTAACTCGTCCAAGTCTAACAGGATATCAGCAAATTATTATGTTCAAATATAATATTTAATTTTATTTATAAGTTTTTTTAAGTCCAACATAATGTCATAATGTCTTGATCCACCGTAACCGTAACCATTTTCAAGCGTAACCATTTTCAGGCGTAAGAATTTTCTAGCGTAAGAATTTTCTAGCGTAAGAATTTTCTAGCGTAACAATTTCAAAATTTTACCCCCCAGGCCTAAAGACATATCCATGTCAAAACTTTGGTGTCAACCAAATCGTGAGACTAAAAGTTTGAATATGTATTTCCAGTCTGAAAATTCAAAAATTTCTTCACAATTCAATGCTCCCCTCAAAAAAACACGTACCTAAATTTTCTAAATTTTACGAAAGTCCCTAATACAATCTTTTCGGCTTGGCCCAGTAAATAATAGTAGATCGATGAGGAGTAAAATATCAATTATTTTGACGAGATATAGAAATGCGATGAGCCCGAGCGAAGCAAGGGCGAAAATTTTTGCAAAAAAAACCTTCAAAATTTTAAAATTCATCACTTCACATTCCAGTAAAGTTTACCAAAATTCAACCAATAAAGTACAAATTCTCTTCTATTCCATTCCCTTCTTTCTCAAAATTTATTGTGATCAGGGGTATCATGGTACTCCTTCCTCATTACATTTTATCAGAAAGTATGTGCTCAAAAAAAATCTCGGTAGAAAGAAAATTTATTATAAAATGAAACCAGAAACTTCGGATAATTTATTCTTCTTCGAAATTTTTACAAAATTCCAGTTAAAATACCGGAAATTACAAAATTCCCTGACTTTTCCCGGGTTTTCAGAAAATGCACATCCTGCATAAGGAGATATATTTTTGAGGGGGAGGGGAGTGAAGCTTCCATAAAAAATTTAGCAGGGGTCTGTTAGGGGACCACCCTCGACAGTTTTTCGCATTGGCCTAATTTGAAAATTTTACAATTTCTTGCCACCATTTCGTATAGAAAAAACGAAGTACAAAGTGAATCAATCCATCCTATTCCTAATTCATATAAAACCATAGAAAAATATCATTTTCTTGCAATCACTTGGATAATTAAAAAAGTTGCTGAAAATTCGACTAGAAAAAAGTAAAAAAGGTATAAATATGTCGAAAAAAAATCAATTGTGAATTTTCAAACTGCAGACTTGAAATAGAAAAAAAACAGGGGAAAAAATCCAGATTTTGAGAGAAATTCGTTTCTAGTACGAACTTTTAACCTGTACGATTTCACGCACGATTGTACAACTATGTACATAATTGAGACACTCTGACCCGAAGTAGCACTCTTCTCTTATGAAATACGAGATGTTTTGTATGAGAAGTGCACATAGCGATTTTTCATCATGAACATTCTTCGAATTACAATCGTCTTATTCGAGTTTTACTTTTCAAGTGAAACATTTCAATAAAATTCACAAGACAAGATTTCCAATATATTGTTTGAAACTTTTTTCCGCATCGTTAATTTTTTTGAACTGGTATTCTAAGTAAATCCTCGTATCGATACTTATAATTTTCTTTTCGTTTAGAAATGGAAAAAAGGTAAAGTTTGAGAAATTGAAATCTGTGCTACCCATTCTAGACGCCATATTTTTTATTGTATTCAAAGACAGAAAAAACGTGAGGTAGCAAGAAGAATGGATCGAAGAAAATTTTGAAAAACGTTTACACATTTCAAGCTATGATTTTTTCGCACTTAGCAGGTTTTCAATTGTCCTTGGTGAGGAAAAGCACAAGGCTACAAAAAGTCAACGTTTCAAACATCGACAGGAAATCTGCTAAATCAAAAGAATGAAAATTTGTGCAATTTTCGAATTTTTTTCGAATAGAAAATTTTTAATTTTTTCACCATTCGGCTTATTCATGCCTACCTATTAAAAAAAAAACAAGTTTCAAATCGATATATTCCATGCAGAGTAGAGTGGCCGAAAAATCAAAAATTTTGATCAAAACGAAAACGAGTGAGAATTTTTTTTGAAACCTCTCAAAAATTTCATTAATGCAATAGAAAAATTAACGAAACGAGGTGAATAAATTCAAAGGTTACTTTTAAAATATCACTTTCAACTGCAGGAATTTTTCAACGCGTCCTTCACTTAAAGGACCTGCTTTCTGTTAGATACTTAAAAGTTTTCTATTTTTTTTTTCAAAGGGAATTGGCGCCCTTCTACTTTAGAATAGTTAAATCAAGAATACAAATCAGGCTAAGCGTAACTAGACGGAAGATTTTAAAAAATTGAAAAGTACTTTTTTTTTCAAAGAACACGTATGGTTCAAAAATATTCCGATTTTTTAGGTAGGTATAATTTGGTGTTTTCAAAAAAATCTATTTGAAGTAAAAATTCTAAAATTTTTCCATTTTTCCATTTTTTTAAAATAAAATGAATACTTCGACTATGGCATGAAAAATGATTTTTTACAATCTTATAGAAATTTTTATACAATACTATAATTTTTTTTAATTTTTGACAACTGATAAGTATAGAATTTGTAAAGAAAAATATCGAATTATATTCTAGTTATAGTTGCTTTCAATTTGCTAATCGAAATTTGCTGCAAATTTAAAAAAAAAAAAACTCTCTAAACCACTCACCTCTTGAAAATAAACACTCTTAATCAATTAACTTTTATTTAAAAAAAAGGAAAAAAAGTAAGTATGAACAGACTAAAAGACTGGGATTTTCGATTTAAATTGAAAATTCGCGCTACGCAGGAAACAATCATCCGAGATTCTGCAGAATTTTAAAATAAATTTTTGAAAAATGATGCAACATTTGCATGTATTACCTTAATTACAACTTGAATTACTATGCTTGCCATTGCCCCAGAATCGAGCCTCCGAAATTCCCCCACCCTCAAAGTTTCCAATAACAAAGTGTTCAAGGTGTCTACGGATTCTATAAAAATTTCGTAACCTTTTGACGACTTTTTCGCGACCTTGTTTTCATCTTGGAATAGAGGTGAGGCTTTCCAAAACGTGACGTCAAATGATTTTTTCGTCGTCCTTCTCCCCTCCCTCCTGCGTCCTTCAACACCATCAAGGGCATCATCGCACGGGATTTCTTCCGCACCATAACTCCTTACAAAGAACACGTTTTAGAAAACAAAAAATAGCTCCGAATAGATTTCATAGCACTGAAATCATGCAAATTACGCTCGAACATGATGGAGGATTTTTTTTTGAAAAATTATGTAATGGCCAAAGAAATGTATTTAAATACTCTATCGATTTTCTCATACATTCAAGTCAACAAATACCAAACAAAAAATTTCAAATTTATGAAACGCATTAATTTTCGAATCGATTTGAGTATAAAAAGCTCAATTCATGCCTAATTTCATCCTCAAAAAAAATATACGAGCCTAGAAATAAACTTTAGACGTCAAAAATTGATTTCTGAGTTGACACTAATTTTAAGCTTTTCAAAACGAGTAGAATCAAGAATAAAAGTACAAAAGAGAAAATTTCTCATCCATCACAGATGGGAAATTTTCAAGGCATAGTTGGATAAAAAAATACACACAATTATTTTGATCTTAGCGCAGGAATCGTAATTTTTCAAAAATATTTAAGAATATTTTACACGATTTTGACAATTGAATTCTTGTATGAATTTTCAATTCAAACCAAAAACCTTTCTTTCGTTTTCGTAGTTAATTTATAAAAACATGAAAATTTTAAATATTGGGTTATTTGTGGTTCTGAATTTTTTCAAACTCGACATTACATTTTTTCAGATTTTTCGATAGGGGAGGAAAGTGAATTTTTTAATAATTTTTTTTTATCTAGAAAGAGGAGGTAATTTCGCATATTTTTTTCAATTTTTTAAAATGGAAAATAGGAACCTAGTTTTAATTTTATTCCACATCGCGAGTGAAATTTTAATTTTCATTGGTGAAAATGACTCGGTGTGCTCGCCAAATCATTTCTAGGCCCGAAAATATTTCTTCTTTTTATTTTTCTCAACAGCCTATGACCGAAATTATGAAAACTTGTACTTTTCGTTAAAATGACAGATTTTAAAAGGGAAAAAATGGGATTTTGAAATGAACCTGAGTTTTTCAATTTTTAATCACCTCTCATTTACAATCTGCGGAGAAAAATTTCGCAAAAAATATTCATACTTTATACCATGATTTACTTACACATTCACGTATTTCCTCTATACTCTACACTAGAGACGTACTACGAGCACACACAGCGTAAAGTGCAATTTAGCGAATAACTCGAATACTGCCTATGAATAGAAAAAATTACAAACTGAATATCCTTAGGTAATTTTGCATACGTAACTACCACACAACGCGCGTTAAACCTCGAACCAACCGGTCCACCATCTATATGTAAATTAAACCAGCATATAATCAGAATTTCCAAACACCTATTATCATCAGATCAGTAAAAGTTTGCTAAATTACCGCCACCAAAAACAATACAAACACACCACGCTGCATTCGCCAATCGTAAAGCTCGGATAAGAGCCAGCTTTTATCAAAATCAGACGATTGAAAAACCCGCCCTCAAAATCATGTAACATTGTTGCGAATATATGAGCTGCTATACAAAATACATTCAACTAATGACCTTTTGATCATGGCATGTACGACCAATCAAAACTCACAATTTTTTCGTGCCACTTTGGACCCCCCTACTTTTTTACACGCCGGCTTAAAATACTTGAAAATACGAAATACCATAATCGAATTGAGCTGAGGCGAGGGCAGGAGAGGAAAAACGAAGAATTTTTCATTTCTCGTCATTATCAGCATCAAAAAGAAACACCTCTAAATAAATCTGTATCAGATAAGTGTTTGGAAATACTAATTGCTCGTTATATTTATCTAACCGCCTAAAAAAAGAAAAAATTACGACGAAATTCTATTCGTCGGGATTCGACCGTCGTAGAGAGTTAAAACACTATTATAGTCTTCGAAATATAAATATTTTTGGTGCAAAGACTTTATTCTTTTATTTTCATAATACGAAGGAAATCAAAATATAGCTTAGGAAAAATAAACAAATTCAAACTGCCAATTAGATCAAGGCGGAAGGGAGCACTTCTTTTCATATCTATAAAGAGACGAAATATTCGCCCCTCCTCATCCAGCCATCCTATACGTTTTGGCAAATTAGCCAGAAAATCTGCAAATTAATGAAAATTCGTCGAATCGTAGATTTGACGAATTTTTGCCGTTTCGACAATTTTTTGGACTATTTGACAAGTAGTACATGAAATATAGGAAAATTTTTACGCAAACCTCGGAATCGTTGGGGGAAAGCTGAATTTTAGATTATTTGTACATAATAGGCTACCAAACATACTCCTAAAAGTTGCACCCCCCAACTCGCCGGCTACCCCTGCAAGAGGTCAATAATCTCTGCGGATATACGTTTTTTGACTGTAGCGCCCAAAGAAAGGGTCGGAGAGGGAAAAGTGGTGAATTAAAAAATGTTCTACGTGAAATTTCATACAAACTGACCAATTCATTTGTTCTCAAAATTGCGACATTCGACTTACAAGGGGGTTAAACTTTTCCAACTTGGAAAAACTGTGAAAAAATTGGTCATTTTAGGTGTAATTTAAAGTTAGGATGGGCTCAGAAATATTCTGTAAAAAAGTAATATGAAACGATATGACCGATTCATTTGAAATTACCAATTTTTACAAATTTTTCCAAAGTTACCAAGTTTAGTCCTCACTGTAAGTCAAATGTCGCAATTTTGAGAACACCTGAACTGGTCACGTTAGTATGAAATTTCGCGCAGAACATTTTTTATTTCACCACTTTTCTCTCTTCAACTCTTCCTTTCCGCGCTACATAGTCCAGGCAAATAAGAGAAAAAATGTACCAAACCCCCCAAAAATTAAAGCCTGATTTTTTTTTTCGCGTTTTACGTTCGTAATGGTCCACTACACAACATACTAAAATGGACACCCCCACAACCCTCCGCTACCCCCAGGGGAGGGGTAAACGTCCGCTGAAAACCGGTTTTTCGTGAATATCTCCTCAAATAAGCCTCAAAATTGAAAAGTAGTTATGAACAATCTTGTTCTACGCGTAATTTCTTATCGGAAGGGTTTTTTTCTTTTTCAAAAACACTCACTTCCTTGACCAAAAATTAAGGGTAAAAATCACCTATTTTTCAACAATTTACAGCATTTTTGGAAAAAATCGAAACTTTTGGGAATATCTCCTCAAAAAAGCCTCAAAATGGAAAAATGGTTATGAACAATCATGTTCTACGTGTAATTTCCTATCAGACAGGTTCGTTTTTTTTTTCGAAAACATCCGTACCTTTGCCCAAAAATTAAGGATGAAAAACACCTATTTTTCCAATATTCACAGTATTTTTGGAAATTATGGAAATACGAAGCTAAAAGTACCCAAAATGAGTATTTTTTTAATACATGCTGGTAGGGTATTTCAAAAAAAAAAGTCACCGCAAAAATTTCAACCCCTACCGTTAATTATAAAGGAGGTTATTGAAATTGAATACTGCATTTAAAAAATCGAAGTTGTGGAAAGAAAAAGTACTATAAACGCGATGTTATGATGATTATTGGTGATACGAACATTTCTTTGTGTCGTAAGGATTCAAAAACGATATTTTCAGCTTCGTATTTTCATCATTTCCAAAAGTACTGTGAGTATTGGAAAAATAGGCGTTTTTCACTCTTAATTTTTGGGCAAAGAAGTGGATGTTTTCGAAAAAAAAACGAACCTGTCTGATAGGAAATTACACGTAGAACATGATTGTTCATAACCATTTTTCCATTTTGAGGCTTTTTTGAGGAGATATTTCCAAAAGTTTCGATTTTTTCCAAAAATGCTGTAAATTGTTGAAAAATAGGTGATTTTTACCCTTAATTTTTGGTCAAGGAAGTGAGTGTTTTTGAAAAAGAAAAAAACCCTTCCGATAGGAAATTACGCGTAGAACAAGATTGTTCATAACTACTTTTCAATTTTGAGGCTTATTTGAGGAGATATTTACGAAAAACCGGTTTTCAGCGGACGTTTACCCCTCCCCTGGGGGTAGCGGAGGGTTGTGGGGGTGTACATTTTAGTATGTTGTGTAGTGGACCATTACGAACGTAAAACGCGAAAAAAAAAATCAGGCTTTAATTTTTGGGGGGTCAACTCCTAAAATGCCTGGACTAACAGTCAAAAAACGTATATTCGCAAGGGAGTCATTCCACGTCAGTTCGTTCACGAAGTGGAAAATGGGGTCGGCGATTTTTCTGATTTTTTTCACGTGGGTAGAGCTCGATGAGAGATGACGAATGGCGCAAACCGGAGCTCCTGAAGTCTTTTTGGAGGGCAGCCATGGGCACTCAAAGTTTTGAGGTAAAATTGGATATGGTAAATTTCGAGCGTGGATAACTCGAAAACTATGATGGGTAGAAAGTTGAAAAATTTTCTAATGTGTAGGGCCTTTAAAGAGCTTTTTGGAGATTTTTTTGAACTCAGTGTTGTCACTTTTTTTAATACCAAAAATTAGCTAGTTGAAAAGTGGTATTTTTGTATGAAGGACACCTTCGAAAATTCCAAAAAACTGTATATAGTGCAACGTTTTATGCTGAACAACATATTAAAAAACTGAGATGGCGTTATTTTTTAAACTCGTTTTAAAAAATGTCAAAGTTTATGAGAAAACGTAATTTTTTACTCCAAGAGCTGAAAATTTCTTAAACTGATTAAATTACATCGTTTTTATCAAATTTTCATCGTACATTAAAAATTAGTCCACAAAACCATTTTTATTCAGTCGGTAACGACAGAATTCGTATTTTAAACAAATTTTAAGAACATGAAAATTGGTTAACGAATCAAGTTTCTAGTTTTGAATGTTATTTTTGGTTTTTTAATAATATCTGCCCATACTTATACACTATTTTTATATAGGACTGCTATTGAAGGGAGAAGTGACAAAAAGCCTACCTTTTGGGTATATGGATTCAAGATCAACTTGATAAAAATAGTTTTGTGGACAAATTTTTAATATACGGTGAAAATGTTGTAAAAACAATGTAATTTAACCAGTTTAGGGAATTTTCAGCACTTGGGGTAAAAAATTATGTTTTCTCATAAACATTGACCCCATTTCCCATGGTACACAACCAGTAGTGTACCATGGGACAAAATAAGGGTTTTGTAAAATCAAAATGGCGGGAAGAGAGGGGGGTTGAGGCTCGTTTTTTTGTAAGGTATTATATATAGTATATGAGGGCCAAGTTTCGTTCCCCAAAGTCAAGAGGGGTCGGCTACAGAGCCAAAAACAATTTTTTAGTCCCATGGTACACGTGTCACCCCTACCTTTTACGAGATCTTAAGATGCTCCTCTACGAGCCAAAAAATATTTTGAGTTCAATTCAAAACAATTTTGAGCCCACCCAACTCCCTCTCGCCACAAAAATTTGAAAATTTAAATTTATTACCTACAGAAAAAATTTCGAATAAAAAGAAGAAACTAAGTATTCCAACGCAAAATTAAGTTATGAAAGATGAAATAAATTATACCAGAATGCCTACCAAATCAAGCGAATGAAAATTCAGATTTTCCCGGGCTAAAAGTCCCCCCCCCCAAAAAAAACACATTCCTTAATTTTAAAATTTACGCAATCCCTTGCAATTTTTTAGTTTGCACCAATAAATAAAAAAGTCAATGAGGAGGTGAAATATGAATCAATTTATGAAAACTTCAAAATTTAGTTGATCCCGAGCAAAACGAGGGCGAAAATTTTTGCGAAAAAATACCTTCAAAAGATGAAAATTTGCCACTTTTTCCTCATACATGTTTTCCAAAACATGGCCACAATTTCGAATTCTGTTCCATTCCCTCCCCTCTCTTTTCAACATCGTAGTCAAGGGCATAATGACATTCTTTTCTCATCACAGCTCATTAAAAAGTCAAGTTTTCAAAAAATTTGGATTTTAGATGAATTTTGTAGAAAGACAGAGTGTAAATTACCCTGAGCGGAGCGAGGTAAAAATTTTTCGAATAGTTCATAATTTAATGAACAAAAGACATGCATTTTGAATAAATGATGAATAAAAAAAATCAGATAAGAGATATAATAATTTGGGTAGAGCGGAGCGAGGGCGAAATTTTTTGAAAAATTTATAACAAAATGAACAAAAAAAACACGTTTTTAAATGATTTATCCTTTTTTTGGATTTTCGAAAAATTCCACAGAAAATTTCAAAATTCTCTGACTTTTCCAGACCACCAAAATTCCCTGACTTTTCCCGGTTTTCCAGAAAATGGACACCGTGTATTTTATTTATTATTTTTCATCAAAAAAATTAATCCCAACTGTCCAATTTTACCAACCGATGTGTTGAAATGTTCAATTTTTCCAACTCACAAGTAAAAAATTTCCTCAGCCCCCCCCCTATCGGTACGTTACTGTGCACTAAGGTGGATCGAAAAAAAAATATATCTTGAATTTTGACCAAATAGCGCAGGAGAAATGTACTTTGAAAAAAGAAAAAAATGTTAATCGCGATTTTATTGCTGAAAAAGCTTCTATATGATGTTCAGAGTCTGTGATAAATTCGCACCGCCCGCACCCCTATTGCTTTTTGAGGATGGTGGACCCCTTATGGGGGAGAAAATTGTTTTGCACCGATTCCGCTCAAATTCGCGTGGAGAGTTATATAGGTGTAGAAGTACTCCCCCAAAAAATTTCAGCTACCCCCGACCTCAGGGGGCTGAGCCAGCGCTTCCCAAAGTTGGACATTTTTGACTAAAATGCCAAAAAAACGAGTTTTTCAAGTATAAAATCACCCCAAAATTTCAACTTCGAAAAACTCCATGTTTTCTGTATACATTTTGAGATGACGAATCCGACTAGCCCATCAACTTTTTCATTTGGGGAGTTAAACCTCGCGTACGGCCCATTCGAAAGTATACAGATCGTGGTTTTGGAGGTCAATTTTTTGCTGAAAAAACACGATCTATGCACTTTCGAATGAGCCGTACGGAGGGTTAAAAACCCCAAATGAAAAAGTTGATGGGCTAGTCGGATTCGTCATCTCAAAATGTATACAGAAAACATGGAATTTTTCGAAGTTGAAATTTTGGGGTGATTTTATACTTGAAAAACTCTTTTTTTTGGCATTTTAGTCAAAAATGTCCAACTTTGGGAAGCGCTGGCTCAGCCCCCTGAGGTCAGGGGGAGCTGAAATTTTTTTGGGGAGTACTTCTACACCTACATAACCCTCCACACGAATTTGAGCGGAATCGGTGCAAAACAATTTTCTCCCTCATAAGGGGTCCACCCCCCTCAAAAAGCAATAGGGGTGCGGACGGTGCGAATTTATCACAGACTCTGGACATCATATAGAAGCTTTTTCAGCAATAAAATCGCGATTAACATTTTTTTCTTTTTTAACCAATTTTTCAATGCTATTTTTCCTGGGCTACAAATTTGGTGAGGTGGTTTACTTTGAGTGGGAGACTCCACAAAAAAAATTTGAGCCCCCGAGGGGCAAGGGGAGGGGAGCAGGAGGTGCTCAAAGTGCAACGCTGCTTTTTGCGTTTTTTATCAAATCAAAATTGTGTGAGAAGCCTTCGTAAGACTTAAAAGATGCGATTTCAGTTTCTACATTTCCCCAAACCATCGCCATCCTTCTCCGATCAAAACTCTGACTGCTACCAGGGGGTTGAAAAGTTGCAGATTGCAATATTTCAATAATATGAAATTATCACTTAGCTGGAATGATTTTATTTTTCATCGAGTAAGTGAACAAAAATTTTTTTCAATCACTGAAAGTGAATTTTGAAAAAAATAGAAAATTATGTACACCAGTGCAGCCAACAGCAAATCATAAAATTCAAAAATACGGAATTTAAATCGACTTTGAATTGATTATTTTTTTGCCGGAAAATGTTATGTATTTTTTTTTCAATCACCGAAAGTATATTTCGAAAATTTTGTATGTCAGTGCAGCCAGTTACAAATCGTGACATGCTACACTATTTGTAACTGGCTGCACTGACATACAAAATTGTCGAAAAAAATTTTCGAAATATACTTTCAGTGATTGAAAAAAAATACATAATATTTTTCGGCAGAAAAATAATCAATTCAAAGTCGATTTAAATTCCGTATTTTTTAATTTTATCGTTTGCTGTTGGCTGCACTGGCGTACAAAATTTTCAATTTTTTTTTCAAAATTCACTTTCAGTGATTGAAAAAAATTTTTGTTCACTTACTCGATGAAAAAAAAATCATTCCAGCTAAGTGATAATTTCATATTATTGAAATATTGCAATCTGCAACTTTTAAACCCCCTGGTAGCAGTCAGAGTTTTGATCGGAGAAGGATGGCGATGGTTTGGGGAAATGTAGAAACTGAAATCGCATCTTCAGGCATCATAGTGAAATTTGGTGGGAAAAAAGTAACTTTAGTAACCCAATTTGGGAGAAAAAGTAACCAATGTATTACCAAAAAGTAACCAAAAACTCAATTTTTAATGGTAAAATTTGTAAAAAAAAAAAAAAAACATGTATGTACTTATATAATGCAATTATTATAACTTATAAGCGCTCCCAGAAATTATGTAAGGGAGGGGCTGAGAAGTGAGAATTGGAGAAAAATGGAGTAAGAGGGAGGTAAAAATTCGTAACAAACTTCAAAATCTATTTTTACAGTAGTTCTCGTAAAGTCAGGTTAATTTCAGTGGACAGATGAAAAAATGTAATACAGATAAAAGTGAAGAAAAACTGAAAAATTGCAAGAATTCTCTAAATCTGAATCAGTGAGATGAATATAAATGAAAATCAGTGATTCGCATTGATCGTTTAGTCAAAATTACTGATTTTTTTCTGGTTAATTGAAAATCGACTAAAAAATCAACGACTTTTGACTGCAATATCGATGAAAATTATTTTATTGGTTCAAAAAGGCAGAGTTTTTATAAAACTTGAATGATGTAGATTTAGAAAGTTATATTCTAATGTAAGAAATAAGAAAAATTATTTTTGAAGAGTAATAAAATGCACTTCTCTGAACACTTTTGAGGTAAAATTTCATTTTTTTTATTGAGCTTGGATTGAATCTGCTCGACTCCGGGACTTAATCAGACATTATGCAAGGGCGGGGAAGAATTTGAAAAAAATGAGGGTGTGTCAAAATTCAGTAAAAAAAAAGTGAGTATCTAGCCTACCTACCCTGTAAATTTATATGAAAATCAGTGATTTTTCATTGAAATATTAATCAAAATTATTGATTTTTATTTGACATATTGGAAATTGATTGTAGTTTTGACTGAAATATGGGTGAAAATCTCTAGTTTTTGATGAAAATTATTTCACTATAATATAGGTACTTAACCAAGAGAATGAAAATACACCAATTTTGACTGATTCAAATTTAGGGAATGATAGTGTATTCAAGAAACAGAGGTATCAATGTACTGCCCGAGCGGAGCGAGGGCGAAATTTTTTGAAACAAAAAAGTCTCCTAAACTCGACTAAACCGAAACTAACAGACACTTTACGCTTGAAAAAATCTATTTTTAGAGAAAAATTGTGAAAAAAAGGTAAATTTTTTGAGAAATTTTGGAAAAAAGTAACTTTTAGAGGTAAAAAGTAACCAAAGTAACTTTTGAAGTGGAAATAGTAACCAAAAGTAACTTGTCTCGAAAAAAGTAACCAAGTTACTAAAAAGTAACCACGCTATGATGCCTGCATCTTTTAAGTCTTACGAAGGCTTCTCACACAATTTTGATTTGCTGAAAAACGCAAAAAACAGCGTTTTTTCAAAAGGAGGTGCACTTTGAGCACCTCCTGCTTCCCTCCCCTTGCCCCTCGGGGGCTCAAATTTTTTTGTGAAGTCTCCCTTTCGAAGTAAACCACCTCACCAAATTTGGTCAA
Organism: Pseudococcus viburni; assembly: GCA_033439095.1. NCBI lineage: Eukaryota > Metazoa > Arthropoda > Insecta > Hemiptera > Pseudococcidae > Pseudococcus > Pseudococcus viburni. Next base: position 87,324 of record JAVBJF010000328.1, on the reverse strand, counting down.
AATTCAAGATATGTTTTTTTTTTCGATCCACCCTACTGTGCACATTTGTCCCTTCGATTGGAAATTATCACCAGAGAAAGTACCTACCTATACTATTATATCAAGATTTTTCACTCGACATATCAGTCGTATTTTCGTACCCGTACAAAAATACGCCATCTGACCGCATATCTAGCCACAGGCCACAGATAGTGTATCGGATTAGTACCCACGAAGAGTAATATCGCGGCGGTCACTTAATGATTCTTTATCAACGTTCATTAAGCATTGCTGTGCCGACTAAAATCGACGTCAGTGACGGTCTATCACGTGATAATGTAATGCATTCTGGCATCGCATCGACACCAAAATGTAAGTAAGACGGACGTACAAATACGCAGATAAACGAAAGCTCTCCTAGCCCCACACTTACCACATCATTGCCACGATCCGCCATGCAAAGTTGGTAAGCCACACACATCCAATAGGTAGGTATCACAATTTGGGAGGGTATTTTAATGGCCACAATCGCGCGAATCTCGCCAGAAAAAAATTCAATATCGCGAACCAGTCACAATTCACAATTCCGAACACATTTGAAAATCAAAGTCGATCGCAAGCTCACTACACAACACTTGGTAGAAAACAGTTTTCACGTATCACTAGCACTTTTCTCCAAATCACTTTAGATTTAGATTACGAACATACCGAAAAAAAACACACCGACGTCGTCAATTATCGCGGTTCGAGCTATTTATGCGCTAAATACAAATGCGAACAGAAAAGACAGCACAATCTCACTGGTAGTGGTTCGACATCGACGACGGCCGACGTGTTTCCAAGTCAAGGCTATCCTACTTATGTTTACACGTTTTTCTTCACTCTCTGTCTCCCTCACCATCACTCTTGGACGCAGCTCCTCGCTCGCGTACCTGTTGGTTTGTTTACCCATTCGGCTGCGGCGTGACGACGGTTCATTTACCATAAAACCGTTCTTTTCAGGTATATGTACAATGTACACAGGTACAGGTATACCTATTACCTACCTACGTTGCACAGGCAGAAGTACACTGACACAGGTGAAACGTAGCGTTGCCTGATACCCGATACCACGATCTAGGTTCGTGGGTAAGAGTCCGTATCGAAGTCGCATTCGTTTTCTGCTTACTTTGCCACTTACAACGTAAGTGGGCACTCTAGCGTTATCAAATTGGATGCATTTTACATGTATAGGTAGTAGCAGGTTACACACGGATGATAATATCTGCCCCCTCTTTGATTTACACGTGCTCGATGCCAGCTTCTCCTCCTTCCTCACATCCTCCATCAGCATTTCCCATCCATGAAACAATAACGGCAGTTGGAGATTGGGATTTGGTACCGAGAATGCGGAAAAACCGCTTTGATAATTCCAACTTCAATAACTATGTACCTACTTCAACACATCAGGGTACTACATATTTCGTAGACGAATACGAATAATTTTGAATAAAATCAATCGAAACGTGTAACCAATGGTGCATACTAGTCCAGGCAAATAAGGGGAAAAATGTACCAAAATCCCCCAAAAATCAAATACTGATTTTTTTTCGCGTTTTACGTTTAGTAGGGTCTCAATTTCACGAAAAAAACACATCCGCTCGACTGAGCTGTAAAAAGCAATTTTATGATTGATTCGTGTTCCAGACATTACAACAAACAAATTTAGCCCAGATGCCTTTTTTTACCCCTCCCCCTTTTCCGAGGGTCCACACCCCTTTCTTAAAAACGCCTGTAGCGCTCCTCCTATGGGTTCAAGTGAAAAAAATTTCCCACAAAAGTTGTCCCTCAACAGCTCAGCTACAAATTACTTTCTATAGAAAATCCAATTTGGGGCCACCGGTGCCCCTCAAATTTGAAAAAAGTATTTCAAAAAATCATAAAAATCAGGGTTTTTTCATTTTTACTGAAAAGTTTCTAAGATGAGTAAAATTTGTAAATAACCAAAAGTATTCAGAATTAAATTTCCTATTTGGTTAGTTAATCACGACTATTTTCGTCCCGCTCCCCGTTACATACAAGCCTATCCCCCTCCCACACATCAAAAGTTTCGGTCTTCTAGAAAAATTTCCCGGCAAAAATATATTCTTCACCACTTAACCTACAATTTCGGTCATTATAAAAATTATTTTTTGAGCAATCCCTATCCCTTAAATTCGAAAAATATCCCTTAAAAATACATAAAAATATGTTTTTTTACACTTCCAATGCAAAGCTTTCAAGATAATTATGCAGACAGAAATTAGGTTTATTCATTAGTTGCCTCTTCATTCAAAACTGGAAATTAAAAATTACGATTTTTAGACACTTTCTCCTCAATTTCTGTCTACATAATTATCTTTAAAGCTTTGCATTGGAAATGTAAAAAAACGCATTTTTATGTATTTTTAAAGGGATATTTTTCGAATTTAAGGGATAGGGATTGCTCAAAAAATAATTTTTATAATGACCGAAATTGTAGATTAAGTGGTGAAGAATATATTTTTGCTGGGAAATTTTTCTAGAAGACCGAAACTTTTGATGTGTGGGAGGGGGTAGGCCTGTATCTGTATGTAACGGGGAGCGGGACGAAAATAGTCGTGATTAACTCACCGAATAGGAAATTCAATTCTGAATACTTTTGGTTATTTACAAATTTTACTCATCTTAGAAACTTTTCGGTAAAAATGAAAAAACCCTGATTTTTATGATTTTTTGAAATACTTTTTTCAAATTTGAGGGGCATCGGTGGCCTCAAATTGGATTTTCTATAGAAAGTAATTTGTAGCTGAGATGTTGAGGGACAACTTTTGTGGGAAATTTTTTTTCACTAGAACCCATAGGAGGTGCTCATATTTCTTCACCTCTGTAAAAAATTGAAAAAAGTTATAAAATACTGATTTTTTCAAAAAAATGTGCTTTTTGGTCTAGATTGTCACTACAGAAGCTCTAAAATTAATTTTAGTCAATTTTAGATTTTTTCAAAATTTTTAAAATTTTGAATTATATTTTTCTAGTCCATCCAGCCAACAACTTTTGTGGGGGTAACTTTTCAAAAATCAAATTTTTTTGTTTTTCGGCCCATCCTACTCCACAACCCTCCGTTACCCCAAGGAGAGGGGTAAATGTCTGCTAAAAACCGGCTTTTCGTGAATATCTCCTCAAATAAACCTCAAAATTGAAAAATAGTTATGAACAATCTTGTTCTACGTGTAATTTCCTATCAGAAGGGTTTATTGTTTTTTCAAAAAACACTCACTTCCTTGGCCAAAAATTAAGGGCGAAAAACACATTTTTTTCAACAATTTACAGTATTTTTGGAAAAAATCGAAACTTTTGTGAATATCTCCTCGAATAATAGTCCCTGCGGTTAGCATGAAAAAACGGGGGCATATTGCACTTTTTGAACACAGGTTGAAATGTGGTTTTTATTTTAGTATGACTCAAAAGAAAATTTTCGAGAAGTGGAGACGTCAAAAATTTCCCTTAGGAGTGGTGGGGAGGGGGGAGCTTTAGGGGGGTTTTTACCCCTTTTTTTCACATGAAGGGGTTGGGATGAATTGGGTGTCATTTTCATATAATTCGACCCTCCTGAATTCGACTCTGTTATTAGTTTTCCGATCTGAAGCGTAGAATTCGCACCATCGTATGATTTGTACCGCGAAAAGAGGCCAATTTTGAGGAAAAAGAGGTAAAATTTCGATTTTTTTCATCTTGAGACGAGTGATGTGGTTCAAGTAAGGTTTAAAACCAGTTTTTCATATAATTCGAACCTTCTGAATTCGAATTTGTTATTGGTTTTCCCATAAGAAGTGAAATAGCTCCTTGATCGTCGCTTTTTGGCAGTAAAAAACAGCCAATTTCCGCTAAAATCGACTCGAATTTGCAATTTCCCATTTTTTTCAACCCAATACCTCGAACCAATCCTGGTATGAAACCATTTTTAGATGTAATTCGAACCTCCTAAACACGAATTTATGATTAGTTTCCCGATTGGAAGTAGAGAATTCTCTCAATCGTGAAATTAGTGTAGCGTAAAACGCCCAATTTTTGCTAAAATCGACTCGAATTCGCTATTTCTCATCTTCTCAACCCAATACGTCGAACCAATCCTGGAATGAAACCATTTTTAGACATAGTTCGAACCTCCTGAACACGATTTTTTGATTAGTTTCCCGAATTGTTGGAAAAAATTAAAACTGACCACTCGTCGTATTAAACCCGTGCAGCTGCGTCAAATTTTCCACGGCGCTCTCGTGGAAAGTACAGCGTTTACGGGCTAATGGATTTTACACATAAAATACGAAAAAAAAAGCTCCACTTTCTTTAAAACTAAAGAAAGTTGTAACTGATTAGTTGAGAATGTTCCAAACTTTTTTTTAGCTCCATGCGACTTGAAAGGGCTGAATCAATTTTTTTTAAAGAAGTCCCTACTTTGAGAAGCCACGGCTCAGCCCCTTGGAGTCCATGTTGTCGAATTCATTTCATGATACCATCATTCCGAAACATGGAAAAGACTCCAAAAAGTCAGTACATTCCATTTTTGCAATTTATTTTGAATTTTGAATCATTTTACTAGCGATTAGAGACCTTCAAAGTTGGTAGTAAAAATTCGATTTTGAAATTTTTCAAAAAAATGGTCAAGTTGACTTTTAAAAACCCAGGTGCGGCTTAGAAAAATCCCAATTGCAGCAAAATGTTGCTTGAGGTAAAGGCTTTTGAAATATTTTAAAAAAATTTGCGCCTAGATTTTGCTTAATGTTCAGCACTCTGTTTTGTAGTTCAAAAAATATAAAAAAAAGATACAAAAGTTATTTTCTTCATCCAATTTTTACACCAATTAAAAATTGCTTTGAGAAGACGTTTTTGGGCTCTAAAAACGCAGAATTGCTTCCTTTATTCGGAAAAATTTGTTGAAAATTTTTTTTTTCCTCCCGTAAGGGCGTAAAAATTTTTAATCTCCCTAATTACATTACAATGGATTGTTTTCTGATCGCATTCTTGTCACAGTTTTCGATTTTTAAACAGAGAATTGGGCGGTGCGATGAGTTTGGTCTTAAAAATTTCAGAATTACACTCCCTTTGAAGATCTGAGACATTAAGAAGTGTTTCAAGAGTTTCAAATGAACATGACTTCTGTGTCATACTTTATTCCACCATACCATACACTTACTTGCGAAAAATTAGGCAAAGATTTTACGAAAATTTATGAATTAGCAGGATTTTTGAGTTTTCCAAGATAATAAAAGCATTTACTTCATTTAATGATTAGTAAAATATGTAATATTTTCTCAAATATTTCAGAAAATGACTTACTCTTTTGCGCTTTCTTACTCTTTCTTATCCTAATAATGAAAATTGGTAACTCACCTGAAACAAAAAGGCAAAATAAATTGTTCATTAGTTAATGTTCGTCGGTAATACCAATAGTACGTAGGTATTTAATTTTCATAAAAAATTAAGCAAGAATTTTTCGTAAAATCAAGAAAAAAACCAAAGATTGGTGAATTTTTCAACGAAAAATCCTCATGAAAAAATCTCTGGCCGAATTTACGAGGCGAAAATTTGAATTTTCAGATTTCCAACCTTCAATTGTCGTAATTTTTTGCATAATGAACAAGTTTTCTGTAGCACAGCTGAAAAAGCGCTGAATTCATCAATGACACCAACGAAGCAATTTTCTATTCAACTTTGCATCGACAAAGATTTATAACACTTTATGCATACAATGCACCTATAAGCCCTTCACCTCCGATACGACAGTATTTGAAATCGTTAATCATGTCAGCGTCAACGAAAGTAGCCGTCAAATATGTACATTAAATCGTGGCGCCAAGACTTCGAAATTTCATTCGGTTACTGTAAAAAAACTTAAACCTATAAGTACTGTTATGTCAATTCTACACCTGCAGTAGTTAAATATATTGTCTTATTGGAACACGTGTCCGGCGGGCATCCTCCCTCACTCCTGCTTCAATCACATAGGTTGAAAAACGTTTACGTTGATAATTCATGAATTTTAAAATAAACAAATAAAGACAACAACGCCGTTATTTTTCACGTAGGTGTAGACGTACCATCGTATCATTGGTACAACGTACTTGGAAACATTACTAGAGCAAAATATTTTTAATAGTTAAAAATAAATCGCGAGTTTCTCCACCTTCTCGCCATGCACAGATAGCCTTGCCTTTTACTCGCGCTTTCCTAATTTTATAACGACAATATGTATAAAGATGCGCTTCTCGAATCGTTTCACGTCGCCTCGCGTCATCGCAAATGATAAAGTAGGTACACATAATAAATTACAGCACATGTACCTACAACAAACGTTGGAACACAAAAAGTCTCCTCGCGAAGGATATGAGCACAAAATTTTAAACGTATGGTCGCGTGGTTAATTTCATAAAAGGGTATGGCCGGATAAGGGGTAAATTTGGCCCCAGGCGCTTTTGGGCTTCTAAACACCTCAAATCGTGTATATCGAATAGAAATAATTTTTCACAAAATTTTGGACCCCAACTCCCCTCTCTTTCGGAGCTATGGCCATTTTATTGCATTATTTTCAAGAATTTTTAATTTCGACGAAAGTGAAGGAAATTTCTTGTTTTTTGGCACAAAGTTACATCTTGTAAAGGTGTATTTATGAAAAAATTTTCAACAATTTTGGTGCACTCCTTCACGTTTTTTCGGCCATTTGAAGTTTTCATTCGTAAAAAATACCATGTAAACGAAAAGCGACCACCTGGAAAAATTTCTAAAATATATATAATTTTTTATGGAGAATTTTGCTGTGTATTTGGTTTTGGCGATTTCCTTGACCAAATTCGTGTTCAGCAGGTCAAAATACTCCGAAAAACACCCTTTTCGTAATGTTTTTGGTTAATGTTTCAAAATTCACCTTTTTCACTGATTTTTTATGATAAAAAAAGTGAATTTCGAGACTTCAAGTAAAACGATCGCGAAAAAAGTGTTTGTCGGGGTGTTTTGACCAGCTGAACACGAATATGGATTTGGTTCTTTCATTTGTCATATTCTAATATGTATTACCTCTTCCTTTATCCCCAAACTCCCATTGACACCACCCTTTTCCTCTAACTTATATACATATTAGGGTGGACCGAAAAACCAAAAATTTTGATTTTTGAAAAGTTACCCCACAAAAGTTGTTGGCTCGATATAGACTAGAAAAATAAAATAAAACATTTCAAAATCGATTCATATCTTCCGATCGCGCAAGAGCCTTCAATTTTTCAAAAATTGTGAAAATTTCAACATTTACCTACAAAAATTTTTTAAAATAAAAAAAATCAAAATTTATTAAAATCAATTTTCGAGCTTATTTAGAGCCTATTTAAAGCAAAAAGCACAACTTTTCTGAAAAAATCCATGTTTTATAGTTTTTTTAAATTTCTCATATTTCTTCACCGCTGAAAAAAAATTTAAAAAGTTATAAAACACTTATTTTTTCAAAAAAATGTGATTTTTGGTCTAGATAATCACTACAGAAGCTCTAAAATTAATTTTTGACAATTTTAAATTTTTTTGCAATTTTTGCAATTTTGAATTTTTGGCAATTTTTGAAGCATTGAAGGCTCTTGCGCGATCGGAAAATATGAATCGATTTTGAAATTTTTCATTTTATTTTTCCAATCTTACCAGCCAACAACTTTTGTAAGGGGTAACTTTTCAAAAATCAAAATTTTTGGTTTTTCGGCCCACCCTAATACATATTATTTCAACGTCTTCGCCGAAATCCCCCCCCCCTCCTTAGAAAATTAATAATGAATTAATTTTGTACAGCGCAAAAACGAGATTCCAAAATGACAATAACAAAGGAATTTGAAAAAAGTCAAGTACCTATCTTCGATGCCCTGCTCTTGTTTTCGTGAAGCTTTTTTCAATCTCGAATTGCTACAGCACCTATGATCGCGTATTATCCATATTGGTGACAATGATGACCTCTATGATCGATTAAAAGACAATTTTCCAAAATTCGTAACTTTGAGTTCAAATTTGCATTTTTGAGCAAGAAATTTCCCTGAAAAAATCTAAAATTAGCCTAATCCGCATACATGGAGGTAAAAAGTTGAAACTTGGTAGATACCCTATTTTCGACCTCCCGAATCGAATGGAAGCAGTTTTGAGAAGTTTCGCAGCTATCAGAAAATTTTGAAATTTTCCAGCGCTGGAGAAAATACCATAAAAATGGACCATATTATGAACATCAGCACTTTTAATCGCGGGTAATCAATATTGGTGACCTATTTCATCGAATAAACTGGAATGTTCCGAAATTCGCAAGTTTGATTTCAAATTTCAGAAAATTCTATTTTAATATAGATCAAATAGGTCACCAACATGGATAATCCGCGATTATAAGTGCTGAAGTATTTACAGGCATCATAGCGAAATTTCGAATAAAAAAAGTGACTTATAGTGACTTTTTTTGAGCAAAAGTGACGAAAAAATGACCAAAAATTCACTTTTTTTCGGGAAGAATTTCCTTTACAGTTTTTTTTGGGGGGGGGGGAATTTTTTTGTAGTTTTCCGCTTTTTTTTATTTTTATTTTTATTAATAATTAATCCAAAGTTAAAAAATTTATTTTGAAAATAAATAATTTTTTTATTAAAAATTAACTTTTAAAAATAAAATGCAGACATTTCAAAAATAAATCAACTGAAATGACGTGAATAATTTCATTCCAGGTATCATAGCGAAATTCTATTAAAATTAACTAACTTTTAGTACCTAACTTTTTTCGAACAAAAAGTAACCAAAAAGTAACCAAAAAATGAGCAAAATGTAACCAAAAATTCAATTTTTTAGATGAGGGGGCAATTTTTTTTAAAGTGTCCTGCAATCGTTTTAAAGATAAACTGAAACGACGTGAATAATTTTAACAAACTCCTTCGTCAAAACTACAAATAAATAATAATTTTATTACGGTTGTAACACACAGTGTTGCCGAATTCTAATGTTGAAAAGTTTCCAGAAATGTTCCGGAATTCGTAAAAAGTTCTGGTTTTTTATTTCATCAATTACCACCACTATAGCTAAAAAAAAGAGGGCTGAGAAAAAATGAGGAGAGGGGGTCAAAATTCAATGAAAAAATTAGGTAATCTAAAAATCTAATTTTTTTAGTGACATTTTAGGAGGCAGATATACATAATTAATTTAATTATACAGATCTGAGCGAAGAAAAATTGAAAATCTGACGAGATTTTTGGAACAAACAATTAATATATGACCTATATATGTAGGTATTAGGTATCTACTCTCTAAATTTAAATCAGTCAATTTTCGTAAAACTGTGCCTTTTTGAATCAGTGAAATGAATTTATTCTAAAATCTGTGATATTTCAATTGTTTGATTGATTTATTTTAGTCAAAATTACTGATTTATTCTTTCAAATGGGTAATTGACTAAAAAATCAATTACTTTACTGATTTAAAAAAACAGAATTTTCTTCAAATAAATATAGTTAGGTATTGAAATACTGCCCGAGCGAAGCGAGGGCAAAATTTTTTTGAAAAATCATTATCAACTTCCAATTATTTTCTCTAAGAATTTTGAAAAATAGCAATTTTTACGTAAAAATTTGAATTTTTTCTTGAAAATGCAAAAAAAAGTGACTTTTGAGGGAAAAAGTGACCCGCTACGATGCCTGTGCTTATGGGCCATTTTTATGGGCTTTTCTCCAGCGCAGCGCTGGAAAATTCCAGAATTTTTTGGTGGCTCCGAAACGTCTTGAAACCGCTTCCAATCGATTCGGGAGGTCGAAAATGGGGTATATACCAAATTTCAGTTTTTTTCGTTCATTAGATCAGATTTTCATATTTTGCAGGGCAGAGGTAATTTTAAAATTTTGAAAATTCGCCAAAAATCGAGAAATGAACTTCTGCACCTGAAATTTTGGATACGGGGTCCTGTTACGATGTACTTTCCATTTTTTTGGTTTAGGCTCAAAATTTTACTTTGAGCTGGGATATCTCCCTTGTTAGAGTACTTCTGAAACTAAATAACTCCTCAGGGGAATTTGAGCAAAATGATGCAAAACAGTTTTCCTTTCCATTAATGTGTTCACCGCTCATAAAAAGACAAAGGGGTTTGTCCGGAGCAAGTGAATCACGGACTGTGAATATCACATCAAAGCTTTCTAAGCAATAAAACTGTGATCAACATATATTTCTTGCGCAGAACTCATAACTTCCATAGCTTTCATAGCCAAATTTCAAGAATACGACCCCAGACGAATAAAAAAATTAAAATCCAATCTTTTTTCAAAAAGAAAACTAGGTAATTTTAGCTCATATTGAAAAAAATATATATTTGTTAATTTATTTGCGTTTTCATTTTTTTCTCCCAGAGGCGTGACTAACGGGGGGGGGGGGGCCCCCCCCCACCCAGACGATTCTAAAGTTGAGAAAAGTTGGAAAAATCAGGAAAAAGTGGGAAAATTGGGAAAAGTTGGGACTTGTCCCAACTTTTCCGCAGTTTGAATTTTGAAAAGTCGAAAAAATTTAAGAAAATCACAATCCCAAATCAAATTTTAGGAAAACTGGGTACAATTGAGATTTTCAACTTTTTTCCAAATTTTCCCAACTTTTTTGAAGTTTGGATTTGGGAAAGCTGAAAAAATTGAGAATATCACAATCCCTAATTTGGACATGGAAAATTGTGTGAAGTTGGGATTCCCAACTTTTTCCCAACTTATTCCAATTCTCTCAAATTTAGATTCAAAAAAGTTAAAATTCCCAAGTTTTTGAAAAGTTGTACTTGGGAACGTTGAAAAAACTTGAGAACATCGAAAAAGTTGATTGCAAATTGTGCAAAATAGCTAAAATTTCGTTTAAAAAAACATTTAAAATCACAAATTTTTTATACGGAAGTAATAGAAATTTTTCAAAGAATAATCTATTGAAAAAATAATTATTTTTGTTTTAAAAATCACTAACTTTTCAAATTTTAGCCCTCGCTTCGCTCGGGCATATACCAACACCTAAGCAAACCAATGTAATTACTTAAGAAGTATGAGTTGAGGACTTCACCTATTAATTTGAAAAATGAAAAAATTTCAGCTTTTATATATAGGTACTTTTTCTTCAAAAATTTTCGCCCTCGCTACTTACAATGATATGAACACTCTCATCTTCTATCTCAGACAATATTGAATACTTTTTGAAGGGGGAAAAAAATTTCCTTCTCATTTATTATTGGTTTTACAGGCCTCAGACAGAAATCAGCTTTTAAATGGCTGTCCCCTATTTTCACGCTTAGTCACTAAAGCCACCCTTTTTCGCTAAATGATCACTATTGAACCCCTTTGTTTTTTTTCAAGACACGCTTTTCAAAAATCTTTAAGAAGGAATTCAGAATAGTGGTTCTTTTGCTTATTTTATCATACATTTTTCAAAAAAAAATAATTGTCCTCGCTTCGCTCGGGTTAAATATTACGTTCCATATCTTGCAAATTGTTTTTCTATTTGTTGTGATGTCAGTGACCACGATGTTGAAAATAGAAAGCAGGAATAGAGAAGAATTCGAAAGTATTGGTCACATTTTGGAAAATCTCAATGAGAGAAGTGTGTTGAATTTTCAATTTTTGAAAGTCTATTTTCGCTAAAAAAATTTGCCCTCGCTTCGCTCGGGCTCAACACATTATTAAATCTGTATAAATCCTAACAAAATAATTATCAATACATATGTTACCTAGTCTAACCTAGATTTTTTTATTTACTGAAACAAGGTAAAAATTGCAATGGCTTGCGTGCAATTTATGACAAGTTCCCTTTTTTTGAAAATGTAACTAGCAAATCTTTTATTTTCACCCCTTCAGACTTTTGCCTAAGTTTCGTCTCTGTCCATATCACTGCCTCTCAAGGCTGCATTCAAGTTGAAATTTGAAATTTTGTCAAGTATGTTTATTTGTTTTTTTTTTTCACAACACCTGGGCAGCCACGATAAAAATTACCTAGTTGGGAATTTTTTTTGGGAAGTAGGAAAAATAGTTGGGAATTTCTCGGAAAATAGTTGGGAAAATTTGAGCTTCACCCCCCCCCCCCCCCCAGAAATATTGCTTCGTCACGCCTCTGTTTTCTCCGCAGTTTTTTTCAACTTTTTGATTCGTACTTGCCAATCGATTTCATAAAACAAAAAATTTCGAACAGACGTAACAAATCAAAACACACAGTCGAAATTTCAATCGAACACAGCTCGAAAAAATTTCAGTCATGTTTGACTGAACATAAAAAAACCTGAAACCTTCTTTGACTTGCAGAAAATACACACCTGATAATAACGAGAAAAACTCGAATCAATTTTACGCTTTGAATCGTACGCAAATAATCAAACCGTATAATTTCAATAAAAAATCTATACCAGGGAGATTTTTGATTTACAGCAAATATGTACGTCAGTTTTACCGCTCTTTAACCGCAATACATTACCTACGTTTGCTTTTTGGCAAAATAGCGCAATTCGCTTTTACTTCGATTGGCATTTACACGCGACATTCATCGTAATAAAATATTCAAACTTATCATCTTCTTTAATACCGTTTCAAAACTTTTGACGAAATTACACGCTTTTGAAGACGCAGATACCATACACCGAATTACGTCTTCAACGTTCCGAGAACGTTGGCAGAAACTTAAGGTCCCCTTCTATTCGTGTAACAAAACGTATACCTGCCAGCTCGAGTTTTCATTTCTATAATTATTTATACCGAGTGTTATCTTCACGCCATCAACGAAAGTTATCCCGAAAACTGTACATTTATACCGAAATTTCCTTCGCGATGGTATTATTCATCGAAATCATTTCGAAAACGAGGACAATACATGCAGCTTACGAGACGCGGATCTCGGATCAAAAAGCGAACGAGAAAATTTATTAAATTATATTTACCGCTGTAGGCATTGTTTCTCATCCCGTTACTTTTTGTCGCTTCCCTTTTTTTCGACATCGTTGAACCGTCTCGTAAAATTAATCTAGTCGTGTTTGTATCGAAAATAGGCATATGAAATTCGCCTACTTACTAACTGATTATTTTCGTACCTTATTGGAGCAAAAAACACGCTCGACAAAGAATTCATTTCGAAAACGAAGTTGCCATATTTTCAATTTTCAATTAGGTACTTGCCTTTGGCAAAAATAAATTTTTTGGGTGAAAAAAATATCGTATACTCGGCGAAGAGTAATTTATCTCAACAGCTTTGATGTACCCATAATGTAGATAGCTAGGTATCATTTTTCATTAAATGTCCAGGTAAGAATTCACATTTTGATTGGGTGGAGGCGATTCGCGGGAAGTTATTCGATATTGCTTTTGTTTCTTGTTGAAAGCGAAGTGAGAGTCGAGCCAGCAATTTCTTCAAAATGAAAACTTTACACCTATTCAAGTAAAATTGGTTGAGTAAACCAGAACTTTGGAGGGGGAGGGGGAGGTGGTGGTGGAAATACCTATTTTCAAATTTTTGAGAACGTGAAAACAAGAGGCCAGGAGAGAAAAAATCTAAGGGAACATGGGGTATGATGTACTTGTCAGATCTATTCAAATTGGCCAAATCGTGTCGTTTTTGGCTCATTCCATGTCAACTTGACCAGGTTTTGACATTGGGTTTTCCGATTTCGCTCAAAAATTGTTTACGGATTCCCCTCGATTGTCTAATAGGGTGGGCCGAAAAACCAAAAAATTAGATTTTTGAAAAGTTATCCCCACAAAAGATGTTGGCTGGATAGGCTAGAAAAATAAAATAAAAAACTTCAAAATCGATTCAAATCTTCCGATCGCACAAGAGCCTTTAATTCTTGGAAAATTGTCAAAATTTCAACATTTTTACAAAAAATTTTTAAAATTAAAAAAAATTTTAAATTCATTAAAATCAATTTTAGAGCTTATTTAGGGTCTATTTAAAGCAAAAAGCACAACTTTTTTGAAAAAATCCATGTTTTATAGTTTTTTTTAATTTCTCATATTTCTTCATCTCTGAAAAAAATTTTAAAAAGTTATAAAACACTGATTTTTTCAGAAAAAATGTGATTTTTGGTCTAAATAGACACTACTGGAGCTCTAAAATTAATTTTTGACAATTTAAAATTTTTTCGAAATTTTTGAATGAATTTTTGGAAATTTTTGAAGCATTGAAGGCTCTTGGGCAATCGGAAGATATGAATCGATTTTGAAATTTTTCATTTTATTTTTCTAGTCTTACCAGCTAACAACTTTTGTGAGGGGTAACTTTTCAAAAATCAAAAGTTTTGGTTTTTCGGCCCACCCTATCGAACAAGTGGAGTTCTTGGGTTTTCGTGGGCGCTAAACTCGATTTTTATAATAATTTGACTCCTGGACCCAAATTGGGTCCCAAAAGGAGAGTTTATTGAGTTGATGAAAAATTTTCTAACGCTGCGCTTTTTTTCTGTTTGCAATAGCTCGCTCCCAAGAACACGTAGAAAAAAAGTAAAACAAGTAAAATGTTCGTCTTTTAATGCTCTACAAATTTTGTTTGAACTAATTTTTCGAATTTTGCACTGCAGCTGAGCTATGCTTGGGGGAAAATGCGATTTTTTCTTCTGAGGGTCCACCACCTCCCCTTCCCACTTTGAGATCAGGGGCTGGTTATACATTTTTCTTATTCTACATAGTAATAGGATGTACTATGCAATAGAACCGCCCCTAAAAAACGATTAACCCGATTTTTGATAATTTTTTCTGGAAAGTAATGGGAAATTTTCAAAATTGATTTTTTTCGACTACCTTAGCTTCCTCCCATGACGTCCAAGGAAATAATTGTAAATAACAAAATTGTTCGTTTTTTTATTCTCTACAATTTTTGTTTCAACTTTTTTTTCGTAAATACATAATTTTGAAAGTTATAGCCGAAAAACGAAAATTTGAACTCTCTCACCCCCCCCCCCCCCAAAAAAAGGGGTAAAAATATTCACCGATTTTAGGGAAGTTCGGGAATATTAAAATACATACCTTACTGAGCTAATATACGAAACTTCCTCTTCCTGCTAATTTATTTTTTGGTTAGGGCCTTATTTTTGCTAAAATGTCCGTACTACTCTGGGAAAGTATCTTCTCTACGAAGACCATGCCTTGAAAAATAGAAATAAAAATGAAGGATTTTTTTCTAATTTTTTTTGTATCCGAAAGTAGGAGCAAATTTTGGTACCAAAATAAGTAAGTTTGTTTTCTAATACACGACCTACAGTTGTACAAGCAAAGAACGAAAATAACACTATAGTCGACAAAAAAAAATTGTTCTGCGTTACAGTTCTAATGCCTAAATTCTGATTCTAGGATCGAAATACATCAACATACTTTTTCGTGGCTTCCAAAGTTGGCTTGGAGGTGGTGGGGGGGGGGGTGTCGAAAAATAAAGTTTTTCGAGAACAATGAACACGAGCTTGAGAAAAAAAATTTCTAACAATTTTTTTGACCTAGTGTTATAGAAAATTTTACGGCGAATTGAATGGAACAAACCGCAGACCTCTATCTCATTTAGAAAAAAAGTTACAGCATAAACTTTCCTAAATTCTATGAAAAAATCTCATTTTTTTGTGCCTTGCCTACCAAAAAGGGGCATTTCTGAGAAAATTAGGCATCTTACGATAAAACTGATAAGAACCAAAATTGTAGAGAGTTAAATTTTCTATCTGGTAGAAGCGGTTAGATTTTTTGGGACGCATATTCTTCAAGATATTTTTGTGTAAAGTTGAACATTAGTAACTTTTGGTAGCCAAAAATTGATTTCTTTTCAATTTTTTTCTTAATTTCCTTTACTAAAGTTCAACTTTACTCGAAAATATCTTGAAAACTATGCGTCCCAAAAAAATCTGACCGCTTTTACCAAATAGGAAATTTCATTTTCTACAATTTTGGTTCTTATCATTTCAGCAGGTAACATATAAGCCAAAAATCATATTTCTGGAGAAAACCCCCTCCCTTTGATCAACTATAGCTCCAGCCCCCTTGGGTTTGTGAATACCATTCAAAAGTCATCTGATAGGAAATTTGACGCAGAAAAAATTTCATAGATCTCATTTTTGCTCTAGCGCCAATATTTTGGCAGTTATGGGCCAAAAACCTGATTTGGGGGCAAAGATACACAATTTGGGGGGAGACGCGCCCATCGGACGGGATCGAACACTGGGACCACTAGAACCAAAAATCGGTTGGCCACCGAGTCTTTCCTTATGACCCCCTTTTTTTGGCCAATTCTACTGGACTACTAGGTACTTCGAGAAAGTATTAGCGTAATACGACACCCAATAAACCGACGATGTAAACACACCACGTATCAAGAGCATCGTCGAATTACTTGTAAAATTTAAACATAATACGCTTATTATTTTTAACCGTTTTTCATTTCTTTTCGCCTTTCAAATTCGAAAAATAATACCTTCGTCGAAATAATTGAAGAAAACTGATATATTTTCAAAAAATACACCTTTCTACGCATTAAACTTCGATATAAGCAGCGAGTTTATTTCATTAAAATGGCAAGGAAGGAGATATAGCACTCATCTCGACGTTCTCGTATACCACAAGATGTTTTTATATTCTCGAAATAAATATTTAATTATCTACATCAGAAAGATGTACGATTCACCGATTCGTCAGCGTTACCGGAGTCGACTCGGTAATCTGATATTTTATTCAACTTTTCTAAAATAAGGATACGTAAAACCAATCGATCGAAATGTCACAAAAGATGCCACCGTCGAAGACATTTCGAGCTACATACGTTTTAGGAAATGCAATATACCTATCAATTCGACGACGAAAGCTAATAAATTAAACATTTACTCTTAGATCTCTCTTCTCCACCTGCCACCTACACATGGCCTGGCTGTTGGAGTAAAAGACACGCTATGTATTATGCACAGTACGGTATATGTTCGGCCATCAATCAGTATTCATATATTTTATTCGACCCTTCTCCTATCTCGAAAATTCCATCGAAAACAAAGTCGATTGCAAAATTAAAAATTAATTCGGCGAAAAAGAGTCTACATTGGCATGATATTCCTCTGTGGCTTGCATAATGACAAAAGTTTTAATAGACAGGCATTAGGGAGTAAACGTACACGATTAAATCGATTAAGTTCAGCTTAGATTTGAGTCGACCTTTAATCTAACAACACAGAGAAGCACGAACCCATGGGCGTACACTCAATTATCCATCATTGTCGATAATTGCATTCATAATTCCGACATTTTCATCAATAATGTGAAATTCACGATGTACATTCGTCGTCGTCGATGCGACGTTGAGTAAACATAAAATTTACCCGCTTAGATACTCTTTATTAATCTGTGACGATACGCCTTAGTCAACATCTAAAATATATTTTTAAATATACATACATTCGAAGGTTTGTATATCGATTCATGAAGCACTTAGCTAATAAATTGAAACTAGAAAAAAATCTTGGAAAGAAAAAATTCGCCCACGATTTTCAAAAATATCTCAGGAAAGTACGAAGTACGTTCTCCCTTCAATTAATATTTCAACACAGATCTCGAAAAATTTTAACAGTTTTTGGTCGCGGAATTCAAAGGTCAAAAAATTTTGTAACATGGAAAAGGAGAAGCAAACAAATTTTCAATGCGAGTAAAACTATCACTTTTTGTAGGCTTTAGTAGTCCCATTATCATTGCAAATTCAAAGTTAAATTTTGCATTAGACATAAGATTTATATATTTCCAGCAATTCAGACATTCTCTGAATTCAATGTTGTTGTTTTTTCCTTTCAAAAAAATTATACAGACCACCCCCCCTTCTCATCCAATGACTCCAATTAAATTCTCTGAGAAATTTTCAATGGAAGAAAATGGAGGCTTCAATTTCTCAAAAAAAGACTCACAAGGGAGGTATCCCAACTCGAAGTAAAAGTTTGAACCCAAACAAAAAAAAAATCAAAGGTACATCATAACATGGCCCCGTATCCAAAATTTCAGGTGCTGAAGTTCATTTCTCGATTTTAATACGAAATATCACTAGCAATTTGGGTATCGTTTCCACATGAATCAAGCATACTGAACACGAAAATGAGGTGGAATTCCATTTCAGCACACAAAAAATGCACACCTACGAAAATAATCGAGCTTTCCTTTAAACAAAAATTAAAATTGCCTCGAATTAAGAGAGGCTATTTCATACTGAAGGCTCACATCACGAGATGGGTTATTCTTGGAAAAAAAACTGTTCGCGGAGTCTGGAAAAAAATTGATAGGAGATTTAAAAACGATAACCACATTTTGAAAAGCTCGTTGAACTTCGGTGATATTTTTTCATTTTTTAGATTTGACTCGTTCGACGATAACCACATTTTGAAAAGCTCGTTGAACTTCGGCGATATTTTTTCATTTTTTAGATTTGACCCGTTCGTACTCTCCTAACATTCAATTTTAGGGAAAATATGTTAAGAAATTAAAATAGCGTGTGGCTTATCGATTTTTACTAATTTGAGATGAGTTGAAAAACGGGTGAAAAGGGCTACTTTAATTTTTTCAGGCAATCGCAAAAAAATTACGAGGCTCGCCCCCAGGCCCTTTTGAGGATTAGAAAGGAAACAATCATGGATTTATGAATAAACCGTCGACGGGAACTCGTAAAAAAATTGAGCGAAATCGGAAGACCCGACTTCATTTCTGGTCCGAATTAGTGTGAAATATTTCCTCTTAATTCGAGGAAATTATTATTTTTTTTAATGGAAAACTCAATTATTTTTGCAGGAGTGCATTTTTTTGTTTGCTAAAATGAAATTCGATCTCATTTTCGTGTTCAGCGTACTTGATTCATGTGGAAACGATACCCATATTGATAGTGATATTTCGTATTCAAAATTGTGACGGAAGGGGGGAGGGGGGTGCACCACTGCCCCCAAAATTCATGTTCGAAGAGAACACACATCAAAATAGTAACCTCTTGTAATTTCAAGCTGAAAATATGCAAAATATAGCACCTGTAGTGTCTGTATAGGCGCAAAATGGACCCTGATTTTGGTGAGGTGGGGCAGGTTTTGGTAAAATTTGACCATGGCGCACCCGAGATAAAATTTTGAGAAAATTATATGCGTGAACCGAACCGATTTGTATACCTATCTTTTCTATCCACCTAGTTTAAATCTGTGATATTTGTTATGTTCATGTATCCAGTAACGTTTGTATGTTGTTGTTCAAGTTTATGTTCCAAAATAAAAAAGATGAAGAATGATGTAAAGTTTATTAAAGTTCAAAAAGCTTTAGTTATCCGTTTAATCCGTTTCCACTGAACAATCTCTCAATACATGGTAGCAGAGCAAAAAGATACTGGACCTTTTCTGCACTTATGAAGCAATTAAAGTTAAATTATGAGACCAACATGCCGACCATGTGGCAGGGCTGCGAGAACGAACGAAGAACAAGAACGAAGAACAGAAGAACAGGGCATTTTATTCAAAGAACGAACGAAAGAACGAACATTTTGAAAAATGATTCAAAAGAACCGAGAACAAAAGAAAGAACAAGAAATTTCAATTGAATTTCACGAACAAAAGAACAAGAACAGTTCAACTGGTCTCGTTCTTTTGTTGTTGTTTTTTTTTTAAATGGCCTCAAAACAATGAAAATTTTTTAAAAAAGAACAAAAGAACAAGCTTTTAGGGAAAAACAAGAACGAGAACAAGAACGAAGAACACGTAGAACTGCTAGGAAGAACGAACGAACGAAAGAACACATAATTTTTTTTGATTTTGGGAACGAAAGAACTGAGAATGAGAACAGATTTTCCTTGTTCTCGCAGCCCTGCCATGTGGTCTACTCTAAAAATCAGTGTAAAATATGTTTCAGTTGTCATTTTCAAGTAATTATCAGATTTTTTCGTGAGTAAATCAGTTTCCGTGAAATATCAGTTTCATCACCAGAAATCCTTCTAGCAGAATTCAACCTTTGACTTAAAAATCTCGAAGGTTCTTTAAACTCAGTTTCCACAGCTTTGGTTAAACCAGTAGATGTTGAAAAACTCCGTGATGCATTAGAAGAGATGCAATTTAATGAGAAGCTACTTTAATTATTCCGTCCAACATCGGATGAAGTATTTTATCTGTATAATTTCATACCACCAATATCTCTACTGGGTAATGGTATAAGTCTCACGCAGCTAATTTCAACCATATCCTGAAATTGTAGCCAAACAGTAATGAAAATTCTCTGTTCAACTTTTCTAAACTTCCAATAACTAGATAGAAGAAGAAATTACAATTTTGGACCTGATAAGCAAACTAGAAGAAAAAGTTCCAGTTTTAGTAGAGTTAGAAAAAAGTATTCCAGTTTCAATTGAAACACAATCAGTTCCTCAGATCTTAGCTGAACCTAAAATTGAAATCTCTGTTTTATACCCGCTCTTATCAGTAAAAAATTCAGAAACAGAATTAGTTTTAGTTGGAGTCGAATTCACTGAAACCTTTGTTACCTCATATCTGTTCTTATCAGTAAAGAATGAAGAAATAGAATCAGTTTGATATTTCTGTATTATTTAAAATTATTTTAAAATAAGTCTGTATTATAAGACTTCCCCACCCCATTTTTTCTTTGGCTTCACATGGAGTGTCGTGAACCAAACCTATTTGTATACCTATCTTTTCTACACACCTAGTTTCAGTGTTGGCAATGTTTGCAAAAGAAGTGAACGAGTGCGCGTTCACGTTCTTCAACATTAAACAAGTTCAGTTCACGTTCTTTTAAAATGAAATTGAAGCACTCGTTTAAAAAACAACCATAGTCCAGAATCTGTATATGAGAAAAGGGACCCAGGTGTAACCTTTTTTTTGATACACCTATGTCCACTTTCTCATATACAGATTCTGGACTATGGTCGTTTTTTAAACAGACGCTTCAATTGTTTGTGTTCACGGTTATTTCAAAAGACCATGTTCATGTTTGCGTTCAAAAACGTTTTTTTATAAATCAGCAATATGGGAAGGTGGAAGTGGGAACCAGAGTCAGACAGACAGACAGATATATATTTTTCAATTGAGACACATTAAGAAACCATATTTTAGGCTCTCAGACCCCCCCCCCCTCCCCTATACCCAGATCTGGGTGAGCGGGAGGCCGGCTCTCTCATTCATTCAGAAAAATCATAAATGTAATAACACTGTAGTAAATAGCATAACAAAAAACCAACAGAAAATATAAAAAGAAATATAAAAAAGTAGTAATAAAATATTTAAAAAACAAAAAACAGAATAAAAAATGAGAAGTTTTAAGAACTGGAATAATACACCAAAAAATTTAGAAGTTTTAAGAATCGGAATAATATACTAAAGAGGATGAGAGGCGAAGAAAGAGGGACAGTAGCTTGACAAAGGACCATGGCTACATCACATGCTAAACAAACACCTAAACAATCCACCAATCACTAATCCAAACAAGTAACCACATACCCATGTACCAACCATCTGAACCCATTCACACTAGCATTCTTCAGTTCCTGTGGCAAGTCATTATAATTATGCGCAGCTAAATACCTAAATTGAGCGCAAGACATCGATCTGGACCAGTTAGGAATGGGGACAATACCAGACCTAGAACGTCGAGTACATCCCACACCCTCACTATACCCAAATGCATCCCTATAGCGGTGCAAAAACCTTAAAGTGGTAAGTAAATGAAGCTGACGCACTGTGAGAACACCTAGAGATTGGAACAATGGCAGAGAAGGAGCATCCCAGCGGACACCAGGTCCAGGGGAAGAGAACGCTTGTTTAGAAGTAGGGGCGCAGGGAAGCTTCAGCCTCCTCCTTAAGCTGTAAAAGAACATTATTTATTACAAAAATGTTGGGAAAAGAACATTTTTTGCTCTTCTAATCGTATTTTTCTCTTTTCAGAAATATTGGTAGAACTTGCCTGTTCAAAAAAATGTGTACGGTTTGTGAAAAAAGAACGTGTTCAGTTCGCGTTTGTAAAAATCGAATGAGTTCCCATTCAGTTCACGTTAATTTTAAATGAACGCCACAAACTTTGCCAACACTGCCTAGTTCAAGTCTGTGATATTTGTTATGTTCATATATTCAATAACGTTTGTATGTTGTTGTTCAAGTTTATGTTCCAAAATAAAAAAGATGTAAAATGATGTAAAGTTTATTAAAGTTCAAAAAGCTTTAATTATCTGTTTAATCCGTTTCCGTTGAACAATCTTTCAATACAGGTACTGTTACTTGGGCACAAATATCTTCCTTTTTTACCTTTGTATACCTGAAAGGTGTATGAAAGTTGAAGATAAAAACACCGACAATGATGAGAAATAGATTTTTG
Source organism: Pseudococcus viburni (assembly GCA_033439095.1). NCBI lineage: Eukaryota > Metazoa > Arthropoda > Insecta > Hemiptera > Pseudococcidae > Pseudococcus > Pseudococcus viburni. The sequence continues at coordinate 65,016 of JAVBJF010000328.1, read as the reverse complement.
TACTTTGGAAAAACGGCGGTCTTTCAAATGCACAGTTATTTACACCTTTGCTTCTGCATAATTAACGGTTCAGTTGATCTTATGGACAGATTTTATTTGCGAGTGGACAGCACGCAATCTCGGCAAGACATCTGCCAAAAACTTCGAGCAGATAAAATTTTTCTAAACCAGGGTAGTAAATACATATTTTAGATGATCAAAACTTTGCCAACATATCGGAAAACTGAAAATGATTCCGACACGTGTCATATTGCATCGCGATATCACATCTTCAAAAGACAAATTAATTGCGAGAAGAGAAGAAACGCACGTATGTGGACTTTTTGATTACCTATACCTACACGTAGAATGGCGACGTCGCGTCGCGTCGTCGTCAAAATTGAAAATACATATACATATATAAACTTTGGTTTACTATCGAGTCAATATCAATTTGTCGTCAAATTTCTTCCGAAAAATCTATATTCCTGTAAACACACACCGCTCGGAAATAAAAATCAGCGAAAAGTGAACTACGTCGATGTCGAAATTGGAACAAAAACATTTCTAAACATTTTTCATTCCTTACGTTTCGAGCCCGCCAGTTATATATTCTTTGATAAAAAACTACCGTTTTGATGGCGAATGAAATTAAAATTTTCGACGTTTCGTTGTTGTTGTTCGCGCCCACGTGCCTTAATCAGTTCCCATCTTGTTTACAAATACAACGCCGCACCGAGCGTCGAAAAAGTTAACCACGAGAATTTTTCGACGTTTGACACGGGTGGCAAAGCGTCGCGAATATTTTACAGCATTGGACTCGAATTTTGCGACGTATTTTTTAGTCTACAAGTGGCAAAAAGTACTCGAGCACTTTTTTTTCGAGCCAAAAAATTGCTAAAGACAATGTAGGTACTGGTTCACATTCAAAACCAAAAGAAATTTCTTGCAACAAAGTGAGGATGGTTTCAAAACATATAGTTTTCCATGAATTTAAACGCAATTTCGAAGTTTGAAATAAATTGTGCATATGAGTATTACAAATTCAATTTCAAAACTGTTTTTAACATTGTTTGGTAATTTCAAACTATATAATGTAGGAAAATGAACTAAACATTAGGTTCATTTTTACTATAAAACATAGTAATCGTTAAAAATAAAATGGCATCATGGTATTGATAAATGTTGATAGTGATTATGTTGTGAATGATTAAAATTATCGAAAATTTCAAACGTATATCAGTGAATTTTAATGAAAAATATAAATACCTAACTGTTAACTTAGAATAAAGACACTCAAGTACCCTTGCCAAAAACTCTTTAATTGATTTCAAAAATTGTACTGGTTTTTCAAATGATAATGTGTAAAATATACTTTGGCTAATTTTTCAAGTAATTTTCTGGTACCTACATAAGTACATCAGTCTGAATTTCAAATTAACTCTTGATGGTTTTTCAAACAACATTTCGAGAAGTTGGTAAGTAAGGCTAAATTTGTTTAAAGTGATTTTTAAAAAAATGCAATGAGCTTGTTTATGCTCGAAATATCATTATCTAAAGATGGCATGAACTATAAAAATTTATCAGCTTACATGTTCACAACTTCACTTAGAATTATAACTAGGCTTTCAAATAATACTTTAAAAAAGTTCAGACTTTCATAAGAATCAGAAAGATTAATATATTACATCGAACTGTACCCGTTATTAGGTCCCCATAGTCTAGTGGTTAAGTTTAGGTAGTTAGGAACGTAAGGTCAGAGGTTCGAATCCCAGATAAGTAGGAAAATTTTCTGATACACATTCGATTTGTAAATATATGATCAGATTCCTCTCAGTAGTGCAAGATTAATGACGGTATATCAAATGAGTTGGTGAAGTACTTTATTTTTAAAAATTCATTCCTTGAAAGTATTTTATACAGAAAAATAATTAAAAACCATAACAGTGCTTGAAAATTACTATAATGTTTGGTAAAGTTGCTCCACTGGCGATTTATAGAAAATATTACTATAATATGTAGTGATTTATACAATAAAATGTGGTTATTTGAACTATAAAATATAGTAGTTCATACAATAAAATATAGTAATTTATATTATTCTTTTTATTAAAATTCACTATATATTGTAGCAAAAAATACTAAAAAACCCAGAGTGGAGCAACTTTACTTTTTTTTATAGTTATTTTTACTAACAAAATTTCTCTCAGTGCAGTATTCCCAAAAACACCAAAAAAAATTTCCAACTCTGCACATGAAGGGAGGAGGGGGTGTCAAAAGGAAGTATTTTTCGGCCCAGACTCGGGCAAAAATATTCAAGTGAGGTTCGATAGAGTGGTGTCTCCTGATGCTGAATATGCATTTTTTCCACTGCACACTTGCACAATTGCAATTTGGGGTACTTCTCATGCAATTTTTGTCATTTTTGTCATTTTTTCAACCTGTTGTGGCTCCATATCCCAAATATGACAGGGGGCTGATTTCTTTTGTCATATTTCGTTACACAGAATGTTTATACATCCAAAATTGCAAATTTGATCAAATTTAACCCGCAATCTTCGAAGCTATTGAATTTTAAAGTTGTGCAAGTATGAGTATTACTCAAAATTCAACTTTGCAAATTTTTTTTCGAAAGTAGTCGTGCGGCCTATTGAAATGGGTTAAAATTTCGCACTGGATTCGAAAATGACAACAGTTTTTTTTCATCTCCTCCCACTCCGAATTAGCTCCCTTAAACTTGTTTTTTTTTTCATATTTTTTTCAAAAATGATCCAAATTTGAGGTCTCTGAGCTCCACGTTTCTCCCTTCGGACTGGGAAGCTCTTTTTTGAGAAATCTTCCACTCAAAAGTCTCAAGGGATCGAGTTGTAGGCATTAAGAATTATTTTTAATACTAGCTGGAAAACAGTTGAAATAAAATAATATCCGGCGATGGTCTCTCAGGGTAAAATCGATCTCAAATGAGCAATTACTCATAAAAAGCACAAATTTTTGTAAGTACATATACCTATTACCTTCGTTTTAATGATTCTCAGGGTGTTGAGAAGAAAATTTTCAAAAAAGAAATCCAAGCCTATACATTTTGGAAAAATTCCTCAACATCTTGAGAAGGGTTAGAAGAAAGATATCCAAGTGAGTATTTGCAAAAAAAATCAATTTATGAAGTAATTGGCCATTGAAGACTGATTTTAGAACTGAAATACGTTGTCTGCCCCCCCTAATTTTTTTTCAAGTAGTGATATTAAACTTTTTTTTTACAATACTACTCACATTTGATATCTTGAGAAATAATTGATGATATTGATTTCACACGCCCCCCTCCCCCCCTCTTCCCATCAAAGATAACTTGTTTGGAATAAAAAAAATTGCGCAATTTTTTTCAAAATGGAGGCATCGCAGGAAACGGTCCTCTGTTTTGTCCGAGCTTCGGTGGGTTTGCGGAAAAGCCGTTTTTTTTACCAATGATTGTGGAGCGAAACGACAGAGTGTTTGTTTTGAAACAAAACTTTTTTTTTCTGAAGTACAATTTTTTCAAAAAAGACTAAATTTTTTTTTCAACTAAAATTTTTTCAACACTAAAATTTTTTCTAAAGTAAGTTACAGTTTTTCTCAACTAAAGGCCATATTCATAAACGATACTTAAGTATTTCTCGGCTAAGTAATGCATTTTCAATTTAATTCTTTGAGTTATTGAATAAAAATTTTATGATTTTTCAATGATAAATCGATACTTGAGGATCCTAATTATTCGATTTGAATAAAAAATTTGAATCCACTGGAAAAATAGTTCTAAAATTCATCATTTAGCCGAGAGATACTTAAGTAACGTTAATGAATATGGGCCTAAATTTCTTTCTCAACTACATTTTTTTCTTGACTAAAATTTTTTCCAAAGTACAATTTTTTATCAACTAAAATTTTTCCTGAACTCGGAAGTATCTTCTACAATTTTTTCAACACCAGTTTTTTTTTCAAAATACATTATTTGTCAACTCTGCAAATCAACAAATGGGAATAAAATATTTTTTCACTCTCAAAGAAAAACAAATTGTTAATAAAAGTTGACAAAAGAATAATCAAAAAAAGGTTCCAATGAAAGTGAAAAAAATTGAAAAAATTAAAATTGAAGTTTCGATGTCTTCAGTTCAGTTTATTCTTTTGTCAACTTTTAATTTTATTAACAATTTTGTTTTTTTCTTTGAGTGAAAAAATATTTTCTTGCCATTTGTTGATTTGCAATTGCAGAGTTGTAAAATATGTATTTTGGGGAAAAAACTGGTAGGTATTGAAGAAATTGTAGAAAATACTTCTGAGTTCAGAAAAAATTGTAGTGTTGAAAACAATTTAGTTGAGAAAAAATTGTACTTAAAAAAAATGTTTAGTTTCAAAAACAAACAATCTGACGTTTCGCTCCACAATTCTTGAAAAAAAAACGGCTCTTCCGCAACCCCACCGAAGCTCGGACAAAACAAACCAACAGCCGGCAGTTTGCACAAAAATTGCAGTCAATGATTGAGTATTTCAGGAAAGAAAAAATTCAACATTTTGAGACTATTTCAATAAAAAAATTTCAAAAATATATTTTTTATTCCGCACTAAGTACGAATTTTTTTCGTAACTTTCTTCGTTCAAATTGCAATATTCTTAAAATCAAGTCTTTCAAGGGAAATCGGAGAATTATAGGAGTTGAATCAGGAAAGAGGGTTTCAATAGAAGGTATTCGAAGACTTAGAAATCATACCTATGCCATTAACCAGTTACCATCACGTCACCGTATTCAATTCAGAATAGATATTTGTGTAAAACTACACAACATGCATTAAACCAGGCGAAAACACTCGAATAATTACACCTAGCCTCGCGAATGTTTTCAATTAAAACCCGAAACTATGAATATAACACGCGGACTCACGACTCCTTGCATCGAATTGACCCTGAGCATCGACACTACATTATTCCAAACTCGCCACGCAACTTTTTGACGCCTGCTAGTAAACATACTCAAGTTAGGCACAGATTCGAAGGGAAAATTGAAATTTATTGAGAGAAAAAAATATATAGAAATATTCATTACGAAACCACGAACACATATACTTGCTATATTCGTTTACCTACATAGATATAACACATACCACAGGTAGATCTTATGTATATTCATAGAACGCGGACATATTTTCCCCTCGAGCTAAATCACCTTTTCCCTTTACGAATAGAGCAGGCTAAAGCAATCGATAAATATGTAAATTACGAATTATACGCGACTGCATCTCATAGGTACCAAATCAACATGACTGATAACGCGGAAAAAATCAATCGAACGAGAATCAATTCCTCATTCGTTTATAGACGATTTCAGCGAAACTTTGATTATAATCAAAGAGTGAAACGTCACAAATGACGTCACAGGTTGGACAGTCGATCAGACTGACGTGAAAAGTGAAAACGGCCCGGCCGAATTTTCAATAAGGGTACGCTCGGCCTAAAATCGCCAAATTAACATTGGGTGGTATTACAAACTCGAAAAGTACGCAAAAATAAGGAAAAATGTTTTCAAAATTGAAATCTACGAGTCAAAAAACCTCAATAACGCCAAACATTTTTCCTTATTTTTGCTCACTTTTTGAGTTTGTAATAACATGTCATTTTAATTTTGACGATTTTGGGCCGAGCATATTTGTATTTTAAATTAGCGGCTGTTTGTCAGTCGCTCTGATTGACTGTCCAACCACAGACGTCATTTGTGACGGTTCGCTGAAATCGAAACAATACCGTCTGACGAGACGATTTCAAATTCGAACACTTTACACTATACTGTGTCGATAGGTCAGGTTTCGGTTCCTGCAAAACTACCGAAGTTTCAGTACTTTTTTTCGGGGAATATAAAATTGCACGACAAAAAAAAGGGGTTGCATGACGAGATTGGCGCAACTAAATCACGACCAAATAATGGGAATTCACGACACAAAAAATGAGAATTGCACGACGAACTATGAACGACAAATTAATGTGAATGAACGATAATTTCCAGATAAAAATAATTCTTTCCACGACGAAATAATGTTTTCACGACAAAATAAAGTTTTGCACGACAAGATATCTATCTAAAAGTCTTAAAACTAATTTGGACACGGACATAGTGTTCTAAAAATCCCAATCTGAATAACTGGGATATAGTGTCCTGAAACTAATTTTGACATGGACACAGTGTCCCATACCCCTCAATCTGGACATAACACCCCAAAAACTTTTAATTTGGGAATCCTAAATACCTCAATTTAGAAATAATATCCCAAAAAACTTAACTGGGACATAGTGTCCTAAAACTAATTTTTACATGGATATTAGTCTACAGTCCAGACGCAAGAAAAGTGCTCAGGAAAGTGAATATGCTATGCTTTTTTGGGGAACAAAAAAATCAGTTGGTTTTTTGTTGGTATGGATGGGGTATTCACGAAAATGAGCATTTTCGATTTTTTCCGGGTCACTATAGGGGGCTGGAGCCCAAAACCCCCATTTTTTCAAGTTGACCGGGAACAAAATTTTTTTGCCATTTTGTAGCACATGCTCCCCTGAGTCCGAATATGTGTTTTATTTCCTTGGGCATGGTCACAATTGTCTCCCAGGGCCCCCAAAGTGCGATTTTTGGTGAAATTTGGCCATTTTTGAAATTAAAATGATTGTGTAGACGTCATAAAGCTCGCGGAACAAGAAAAAACCACCTTCATGGGGACATGAACTTATTCTGAACCGATTGAGCCTAAATTTTTGGAAAACGGCTGGCACAATGAGCCATAGGCGAATTTTAAAGATGCGCCCCTCGGCGATTTTTCAAAAAAATAAACAGCTACAAAATTTTTACAAAATGGCTATGCACGCGTGTAACATATCAAAATGGGGTAAATTTCGCGAAAAATCCGAAAATGCCAATGAATTTTGATTTTGACCCTTCAAGAAATTTTAAGGGGTGAAATTTGGTCAATTTTTGACCGATTTTGAAAAATTGTCGCGTTACCTATCAAAATGGGGTAAAATTTCGCGAAAAATCCGAAAATGACAATGAATTTTGATTTTGACCCCTTCCAAAAATTTTAAGAGGTGAAATTTGGTCAATTTTTGACCGATTTTGAAAAATTGTCGTGTTACCTATCAAAATGGGGTAAAATTTCGCGAAAAATCCGAAAATGCCAATGAATTTTGATTTTGACCCCTTCCAAAAATTTTAAGGGGTGAAATTAAATTTTATGTTGGAATAACTTTAAACACGATTTATAATTTACTTTAAATTTAGTTCTAATAAAAAATTATGTTATCTGTCATCTTTTTTGAGAAATTTATAAAATATTAGAATATCCCCATATAAATACTATGTAAAAATTGTTTTCTACACCATTTTCAAGTTAGACCTCATAAACCCTATGCATCACGTCATATTTCACCTGTCGATCCCAAATAAAAATGACCAAAATAAGAAAAAACTTCAACTTCTCAGGTATTCATCAATCAATATAGCCAAATATTCTTAACACAAAAAACTAATAATACACCATAAAAAGAACCTTGGAAATTAACTTCCATTCGATAATTACCCAAAAATGTTGAATAGGTAAATAGAATTCCAACATTCTTTTCATGTTATATCATTGGTCTCTTATTCAGCGGTGTGGATAACCTTACTCCTTTAGAAATTTTGAATCATAAAAACTTGGAAAAAAGTTATGTAGTTTGAATAACCTGCATATTTATTGACTATCTTGATCCATTTCAATCAAGAAGATACGCGTAGGTCCATTATAAATGTAAAATGTTACCTGGCATTTGATGCACATCATTTTGTAATAATTCAGATCTGCTCCTCGTTTCTTTAATGTTAAAATCAATTTCAACAGAATTCAAAACTCGAATATGTTTTTTACGCGGCAAAAACATAAATGGTACAGAATAAATTCCTCGAATGTCGCAGTTGCGTAAAAACTTGGGTAAAACTTGCTGGAGGAGTTCAATATTTTGATCATTAATTCTCCATTATTCCGAATAAATAAGTTTTAAAAATTTAAAAATAGTTTTCAAACTATAGGTAAGTACGTGCAAATAGAAAAATAAAAATATGTAATATATTTGAGTACCGTTTTTCCAAACTGAGCTAACTTCAAAAACCGTGCATGAGTAAAGGGCCTTAGGTGCCATTTTTTTCCAGATAGGGCCCTAGGTGTAATTTTTTTCCCAGAAAAAATTGCACTCAAGGCCCTTTCTGAAAAAAATGGCACCTAAGGCCCTTTCCTCATGCACGGTTTTTGAAGTTAGCTCAGTTTGGAAAAACGGTACTCATTTTTATTTTTCTATCTTCACGTTCTTTCGTATTCTGTTCTAGATGGACGTATTAATTAATACGTTCATCTAGAACAGAATACGAAACACTATAATATCTCGAATGCCGATAAACAGAAACAAAATATGAATTCAATATGAAAATTGGCCAGCGCAATGAATCAACTCATAAAAATGCATGACCATATGAAAAAGATATGTACCAAACACAAAACCCCTTAATCTCCGCCCATTTCATTGGCGTTTCGAATAAAAAGGGTGAGATGAGCGAGCCAAGATGATAAAAGTACCTATATTAAGAAAAGGCGGAGCAACGAAAAAGAATCGTTTTCAAGTAAGGCGAAAAATAAAATATTTTAAATGGAAAATTACCATTGGATATGATTCGATGAGCTACCTCTATATTCAATCAAGCGTGCCTTCATGTCTATATGACTATTTTACTAGCAAGTAAAAGAAACATTGCAAAGAAAAGCAAAAATTTGGAGGTTTAATGAGATTGAAATCAATGGAAAACTAGACTCACTGTGTCATAATAGCGGACTTCCTTCTATTATTCATTTTGTGTATTATCAAACAAGAAAATTTGACCGATTATAAGAATTCAAACTTGAGTCAGAAATCAACTTTTTGGCTGATTTCTATTCCCTGCTTCAACATCGGAGTCAAACTAATTCCAAATTGACTCCGACTCCGGAGTCGACTCCTATTCCCTGTCTGAAATTGACTTTGGAGTCATGGTGGAGTCATGGTGGAGTCAGGAGTCGAGGTCTGAAAGTGACTCCGGAGTTGAGGTAGAGTCAGGAGTCAACTTTCCTCCTTGACTCCGCAGTTAGGTGGAGTTGGCTAAAATCGGAGTCAAATAGACTCTGGAGTCAATCAGGAGTCAAGAGCATGGTCTGAAATTGACTCCGGAGAAAAGGTGGAGTAAGGAGTCAGGGTGTGAGTTTGACTCCAGAGTCAAGGTGAGGTCAGGAGTCGAGGTCCGAAAGTGACTCCGGAGTCAAGCCGGAGTTAGGAATGATAAAATCACATCGGAGAAAGTTGACCAATCACAAGCCTTCAAACTTTGAACCCATCCTACTGCTCTTTGGATTCCATATTGTAATCCTTAGAGCTCGCCTTTCAGTTGATTTAATACTGATTTTAACTGTGTACACTGAGAAAAATGGAGAATGAAAAATGAATAGAAAGTGTTGCAAAAAATTAAGTAAAATTTTATTTAAAAAAAATAAATTTTATCCAAAAAAATAAATTTTATCCAAAAATAATAAATTTTATCAAAAAAAAATAAAGTTTATCCAAAAAAAATAATAACGGGGCACCATTCGCAAAATTAGCAATTTTTATCAAAAAAAATAATAAAATTTATCACGAAATTTGGTAAAGTTTATTGCATAGAAAATAAAGTTTCGTCAATTTTGCGATAAATATTATTATTTTGCAATAAATATTATTATTTTTTGAATAAATTTTACTAGTTTTGTGAATGGTGCCTTTTTATTATTACGTTTAATAAAATTTATTTTCTATTTTTTTGAGTGTAGTACAAGCACATCTTTCAGAATAAATTACCTATTATTTAGTGCGCCCTGTATTAGGTGGAGTAAAAACATTCCTCAGATTCGGTGAAATAGTTTACTTCAAGGGAGGAGAAAGGCCTCGCAGAAAAAAATGAAAGCTGGAGAGCCTCAAAGTGAGCCACTTTTGAAAGAAACGTGATTTTATACGTTATGTATACATCATTCGATAGGTAATTGGATGTAGATTACAAAAAAACTGACTTTTTTTCAAAAGTTGAAAACATGATATTTTACAAAAATCAAATTTTTAAGAATTTTACAAAAATCGTGTGAAATCACATCATTTGAGACGCAGCCAGGGATACCCGACCATATGTCGGAAAATTTTTTTTTCGTTTTTTTGACTTTTTAAATAGCACAGACTTGTACCTTTCGAATAGCGCAAACCGCATTAAAAAAGGTTGAGAAATGAATTTTCTATGATTTTTCAAAGTTTACCAAAAAATGATTTTCAAAAATCAAAGTTTTGAGAAAAACGCAAAACAAAATTTGGAACTGTTTTCAATGAATAAAAGAAAAATGATGTTCTGTAAACGACTTTTCTCATCGGAAATGGTTTATTTACGTCCTCTTACATCACTTTAGGTCATTGACCCCTTCCAGAAGTTGCCGGCATCGAAAATCGAAACCATACCATATGTCGGGAATCATCTTTTTTCAAGAAATAATGCCATTTTTGGTACAAAATTTGTTTTCTTAATAATCGTACACCACTGTAGTTCATTAAAACGAACCTGAAATTACGTGCATTGAGAAATGAAATTATAGTGCAAGTCAAACAACTTTACAAACCAAACGGTGAAAATCATGCTTTGAAAATTAGTGTTCAACAAATATCCGGATAGTCGAAATGAAGAGTTTCAACGTGAAAAAATTGAATTTTCGATTTCGATAATCGATTTTTCGATTTCGATAATCGATTCTTCAATTTTGATTTTCCGATTTCGATAATCGATTCTTCAATTTTGATTTTTCGATTTCGATAATCGACCTTTAAATTTTGTGAGGGTTCGTGAAAGAATTCGGGAACTCTCGGAAAAGTTCAACCGTTTTCGAGATGTTTTCGGAGCTGTTCGGCAATTTCCGTGTGATATCCGGATAATCCAAATAGTATTTGGTATTTGGATATCCGGATATTTGTTGAACACTACTACGTTTCAATAATAATGAAAGTTGTAAATTTTAACATATTTTTATAAAATTCCGACATATGGTATGGTTTCAATTTCTCAGAGGCCTTCAGCAAAATTCGTTTTTTAACCAAGAAGATGACACTTTTGGGACCTGAACCTATTCTCATATGAAAGTAGAGGGTTCATAGTATACAAATTGATAAAAAAAATTTTTCCATATTTTTGGTCATTTTTTCTTAATTTGCGTTTTTCTCGAAATTTACTTTTCCGACATATGGTCGGGTATCCCTGGCTGCGTCTCATTTGAAGCAGTGAGAATTATTCCTCTTAGCTTTGCACCAAAAGGTGAACAGGGTTTTTGACTGCTGCGCTAATTTGTGCACTGTGAATCAGTTTTCAAGCTTGTGAAGTCGATTATCTACGTTAGTAGGTAGTAGAGTATAAATTGATATGAGTATATACTCGGTGATATGAGTATATCATATCAAGAATTAGAGAATATGAGCACATTGTTTTGTACTCGTATCATTTTATAAATATTATTGTACTCGTATCGTATTGTATCGTTGACAAAAAACATGATTACTTTTGTTGGGAATTGTCACCTATGTGATTATGTCATCCAGTCAGTGGTTTTGCTTACTCCTATAACCCTGATTTCCTTACAATCACCAAGATATGAGTAATACTGGCAAGTATACTAGTTACTTGTAGGTTCAGAACCAGTATCGTTTAAATGAAACGAGAGTATGTGTCAAAACGAGTACATGAGTGTACTCGTGTAGTTGTATCCACACAATACAATAACGTGTACATTTTATTGTAATGTTTTATACTCTAGTAGGTAGGTGAGAAAGAGAGATTTGGTAAGTAGGTTTTTGGCTTGCAACTTGTGAGAGGCGCACTACTTACAACTTAAAGCTTCTAGACAATTCTACCCATACCTGGTTTAAGGGTAGAGCTTGGTTAGAGAATCCTCTCAGCCAATCACACATCAACTCTCACACCTCTGAGTCTCTCTCCAAACAATATTGTGTCACCTTTGTCAATTGGCAATTTGTTAGTTCATATTTTATTTACATGTCGTTGCACAAACATTTACTTTGTGATATATTCATATTAGCCTAGAATGATGTTTAGCGTAATTTCAATACACACGTCTTAATTATTCACAGTGTTTTAATTTCTTCCGTGTAAACGACGAAACAGGGTTGCGATAACGGATCGCGTTCCGTTCCGTTCTAAAAAATAATTTTTCCGCTCCGTTCCAGAAATAACTTTTCCGTTCTGTTACCATTCTGTTCCATTCCAAAAATAATTTTTCCGTTCCGTTACCGTTCCGTTCCAAAAATAATTTTTCCATTCCATTACCGTTCCGTTCTAAAAAAAATTGATCCGTTCTGTTCTGTTCCGTTCCGTTCTAAAAATGGCAATTTTATCCGTTACCGTTCCGTTATTCCGTTCCGTTCCGTTCCGTTCCCGTTAGATTTTTGATCTTGAGATAACCTAAATTTTAGTCTACACAAATTCAAATTTTGGCTAATCCAAGTCGCTAATCGTGAATTTTTTTCTAATTTTTAGCCATCTGTATTGTTTTACCGAAAATGGCATTTCAGTTAAGTGGATAAATGCACATTAGGCATATCAAAATTTAACGGCGAGCTCACCAAAAGATAATTTAATAAAAAAGTTTGAAATCATAAAATTTTGAAAAAATCAAAAAATGAATAATTTCAATTTTAAATTAGTAATAAAAATTAATCAGTTCCGTTCCATTCCATTCCAAAAAATATTTGACCTGTTCCGTTCTGTTCTGTTCCGTTCTAAAAAAAAACACTTGACCCGTTCCATTCTGTTCTGTTCCGTTCTAAAAAATATTTGACCTGTTCCGTTCTAAAAAAATATTTGACCCGTTCCGTTCCGTTCCGTTCCGTTCCCGTTATCGCAACCCTGCGATGAAACCACAAATTCATTTATACTGGGTCGGAATATCTTGAGAGAAGAGGATACCTATTGTGTGGGTTTGAGGGCCTACGCCTAAACCTCAGAATTGTGCAATATCAGCATGCCACGTGTGCCAGGCCTAGGCTAACCAGAGAGGATATTCACAATTCACCTACTCAACATGGCTGTGAGAACGATAAAATTTTGGTTCCCGTTCTCGTTCTCATTCTTCATAAGTCATCCCTGTTCTCGTTCTCGTTCTTCTATAATATTTAATATCGTTCTCGTTCTCATTCTTCAAATTTTTTGTTCTTTTTTGGTTCTTGGTTCTTTATTTTTCTCAAAACTCAAAAATATTGTCATTTTTCAATCGAAAAATTAAAAAAAAGGCAAAATCATTGTTCTTATTCTCGTTCTCATTCTTCACTTATCATTCTCATTCTTGTTCTTGTTCTTTTAATGCTTTCAAAGGTGTTCTCGTTCTCAAAATTTTTGGTTCTTTTTGGTTCTTTGTTCTTTGTTCTTGTTCATTCTCGCAGCCCTGCTACTCAATCTTCAATCATCGTCCGATCTTATGGTGTTGGGCTTCCTATCTCAAATTCTCCATCAATCATCAGGAACCCCAACATATTTTCACCAATTCATATTGATAATAACTCATAGACAAGCAATCCGTCAAGTCAGTAACTTTTTTCCGTTTTAAATCAAATGGATACCCATCCACCAATTGCCCAGAAAAAAATTTTCAATCACATCACTGACGCGACAATGAGCCAATTTGCATCTTGCCCCCTGGTGCATCCTGCTCCACGTTCCCTTACCACTTAAAAAGGCGCAATTTCAGTTTCTGCACCTCCTTGAACCACCGACTTCGAAATTGAATACTTTGATGGCAAATTGTGAATTTCGAAACACCTCAGAATCTAGCCAAAATTGGCGATTTTTTTTAGAAAAAATTCACAGCAGTGCTATCGACCGTATTGTGACCACAACAAAATGTATATGAAAGAGAATACTTATGGTACCTTTCGTAAATTACCTACTATTCATCCTATTTTTCCAAGTTTCACATTAACTAAACTTTGAAAATAGGTACCTAATTTGTAAAATTATATGTATTTAGTCACGAAATAAACCTAGCAACTTCTAATAGGTCGGTTAAATATTTGTCAATCTAATCATCATACCATGACGATGTTACACAATGTAGGTAAAGGTTGAATAAATATTAAAACTTGAAAACTGTACTAAAACAAAAAAAATCACTTCAGAATAACACGGTGACATTCGGATCAGTACGTTTTATTCATAAATACACGATTACTTCATCACTACAGCACTTATCATCGCTTACAAACGAACAAAATAAAAATTCGACTATCTAAGGATGAAGGGAGAGGGTTGAAAGTTTCCAACATTCGCCACTATTGGATTATTATTGGGACACTAAAATTAAACCTATAATTTTCAGTGGGTTGATGCTATAGTTAAAATATCGATAAAAATTCTGCACGTAGCGTCAAATTAACAACCCCTTCATTAGATTTGATTTCGAGCGTTTTAGTATAGCCAAATTATTCGTCATTCGTGAAAGATTCGTGATTGCAGACAAGAACGAAATCGAGCCATTCATATTAATTTGTATACACAACGAATAGGTTTTGATTATTTATCACTTCACAATAAAAACCATTGTTGATTAAACTATGAGGAAGGTTTTTTTTAGAGTTCTGGTTTAGTAAAAGTAAAAATATCTCGACCAAAATCTTGAAACGGGATTTGAATATTCAAAATCTAAGTAATTAAACGTCGAAGTTTTAAGGAAAAACATATCCTCCTCCCTACCCAACAATATTTCATTAACTGATGAATTCAATTTTTTTCTAATTGCTTCTCTTCCTCCTTCTCTAAAGGTTGTATACCAACTCGTATATAAAAATTCGGCCACAGTGAAACCAGGACAAAAATTTTAGAAAATAAAAATTTCAAATGCCCAAAAAATACTCGTGAAGTGACTTTCATGGATTTTTCGCCAATATTAAATTTTAGGAGAAAAAATTATTCAACACGAATGAAAAGAAAAAATTAAAAATATATATATATATAAATTTTAAACACAAAACATACCTAGACATTTAGGATGCATTTCATGACATTTTTATCTATTATAAATTCATCAAAATTCCGAACGACAGAAGGAAAAATAATTTGGCCTCAGCACAGCCAAAGCAAAAACGATTGAAAATCGAAATAAGTATCAAATACACACAAAAAATAAACTGAGCATGAATATTCTATTACCCGAAAATAATCAGAAATCAATCTACTGTGGTGATTCCAGACAAAAAAAAAATCAAAATTGTGAGATTTTGACTGAAAAACTCAAACACTGAGACGGAAGCCCTGCCCGAACGAACCGAGAACGGAAATTTTTAATAAAAAATCAAAGTTGAAAAATCATTTAATGGCAATCTTTCGATTGAAAAATTCAAGAGAAAAATGTCAAGAATTCGTGCTTATCGAAGTAAAAGATCAAAATTCGCGATATTTTCTTGTTTTTCTGCCAATGAAGTGAAATTTATGCTATTTTCTTGCTTTGCTTGTTTTGCTTGCCAGTAGACACCCTGAGTTGGCAGCACTGTAATGAAATTTTTTGGAAAATTTACATAGAAAATTATTGTACACGATCAAGAAATATTTTGACTCAATTTTGAGGCGTTTGAGTGAACGATTCAATTTCTTAAAAAATCAGGATATCCTAAAAACGTGATCTGCAACTTTTCACTCAATCAGTAAGGGGCAAAAGGTGGTGTCCAATTTAAAGGTGGATGGTTCAGGAAAGTGCAAAATCTAAAAAGGCGATTTTTTTCGCGGAAAAGGTGACCGTGGTTTTCAGCAGGGGGCGCAACCCAAAAATAGCCAAAAATTATGTTGTTTTTTTTTGAAAACCATCCCATTTTGAGGTCTTCTACCACCGTCTTCCGCTCAGCAGGGCGAGCTAAGAATTGTTAGGGGAAGACTCCCACTCAAAGTACAACTTTCTCATTGATTTACGTTAAAATACAGAATAATACAGTATGACACAGAAGTCATGTCCACTTGAAACACTTCTCAATATCTCAGAACTGAAAACAGATACAAAGACGGTTCAAACGGAAATGTGTTCGTGGCGACGAGGACATTGACGATCGATAATCAAACTTTCAGTCCTACCAATAGGGTGTCCACGAATTGAGAAACCGGTGTGGGTTAAAAAATGAAAGTCCGTTTTTTCCGTATTAAAATGGAGTCTACACACTGACGCGATTAAAATGTGGTATGTTTTTTTGAAAGGTTAATTTTTTGCTAAGAAAGTTCACTCGAAAATTTCAGAATTTATCTTCTCAAAAAATTTTACCATCTTTTTACTTGGATTATAATATATTTGGGAATTTTTCTGCTTGAAATATTCCATAATTTTCTGACGAGAAAATTTTTTACGAGTTTTTCATGTCGATGGTCACAAATTTTAAATTTGAAAATTTCACAGATACCATTTTGAAAAATTTTTAGAATCTTTCCTACTTAAATTTTTTTATCATAATTTCAAAATGTCAAAAAATCATTCGCGATTGTAGAAAATACAATTTAATAGACATAATAGGTACCTACTAAGTACATAAAACGTATGGTTATAGCTTATAAGTACACGTATCAACTATCAAGTGTAGCCTATTCAATGATTATCAGGGGAATTCATCCCGGTGTGAAACCCCCCCCCCTGAAGGGAAAAAGGATTACGTTCTGTATTTTTTTTTCAACTAGCAATGCAGAAGAAAGTTATGGCTCGAAAAAGAAAAAAATTACTATACACTCGAACCTTTTGTACAACAACTTCTTTCCATTGCAAGATGAAAAAAAAGTTTCGGAACATAAAATAATTGTTTTTTAATTTTCTACAACTTTTGTTTCAAACTTTTTTTCATATTTCCACTTTTTCGGATATTATTGACAACTGGTTCGAAGCTGCTAAACCGGTTTCAAAAAAAACACACCATATTTTAATCGCGCCAGTGAGTAGACTCTATTTTAATAAAAAAAAAACCGGACCCCCATTTTTTGATCCAAACCGGTTTCTCAATTTGTGGACACCCTATTGGTAAGGCTGAAAGTTTGATTATTTCAGTTCTGAGATATTGAGAAGTGTTTCAAGTGGACAAGACTTCTATGTCATACTGTATATTTTTTAAATTCATCTTGGTTTACAATCAGCGATAAGATCCAACATATGATATGTACTTATGTAGCAGGACGAGAGACGAGAATAAGTCACATTACTTCGGTAATTAAACCAAGACAACGCGACGATATCAACGAACAAACGACCAACGTATCATTTACCTCTTTCACATGTAGGTATTATTAATAGGTATTAAATTTAATATCAGCATAGATAGATATTTTATCTTCATGCGTATTCGATTCAACTTGCTGTACTTACAACTTCATGCGATAAAAATTTACCATGCGTGTTGTTTACGGATAACATCCATACCGCTGGTACTTCGACCTTTATTCGATCTACGAGTATACCTAATTTCCTCATTTAATTGTTCGTGTAGGTATATTCTTAGTGCATGAGAAGTCATCGTTGTATGTGAACGTGGTAATTTCGATTCAGCGTCCGTAAAATCTCTTTCAGGAGGCTTTTCTGCTATTTACATTCCGTTACTGAGTCCATTTTTTTTAAATCTCTAATCCTCGTTTCTTTTACTTTTTCATAGGTACTTATAAACAAGTATTTAATTCAGCATGGCATTTTATTCGACTAATAACCACGGTAGTGAATAACTTTCACATACCTACACCTTGAAATATCAGTATCCCGTGGACCTGCACAGGTGCTCAGTTTTTGATAACTTTGACACTTCCAGTCGATTTTATGAGAAAAGAAAGGGTTCTACGAAAAAAATGAGTGGAACATAAATTGTAGAACGTCAAATTTCTCATCTGTAAAGTTCAATTAGTTTTTTCTCGGGAGGCTTAGCTTTCGAGATATTTTAGCTCACAGTTCAAAGTTCAACTTTTTTAAAAAATTGAAAATATCTCAAAAACTAAACCTCCTAAGAAAAAAATAATTGGACTCTACTGGTGGGATATTTGACGCTCTACAATTTATGTTCTATTCATTTGTTTCGTTGAACCCTTCATTTCCCCGGAAAATCGACTTCAAGGGTCAAAAGTTTCATAGAAAAATGTAAAACAAATTTTCAACGAAAAATGTTCCAATTATAAAAAATCCTGGCGTAATCGAAAAAAACTGTAATCATATTCGAACTCAGCACTAAAAAATATATTTGAATCACTTACCCCCGAAACTTGATTGGTGGAGAAATTTTAAAATTAGTGCTACATTTTAGAGCTTTAGACTAAAAACAGTGATGGTGATGATTAAAACAAGAAAAAGAAATGCTGTTTTAAATATAATGGATAATGGTTGTATTACGTTTCACGCTGATCACGATAAAAATGTTAAAAAAGTTCCAGGACGTCAGGATTTTTCACAATTGGAAGATTTTTCGTTGAAAATTTGTTTTACGATTATCTATGAAACTTTTAACCTTTACAGTTGATTTTCTGGAGAAAGAAAGGGTTCAACGAAAAAAATGAGTAGAACATAAATTATTGCAGAGCGTCAAATTTCCTACCAGTACAGTCTTATTCGATTTTTCTTAGGAGGCATAGTTATTGAGATATTTTCAATTTTTAAAAAAAGTTGAACTTTGAGCTAAAATATCTCGATGGCTAAGCCTCCTAAGAAAAAACTAGTTAGACTTTACTGATAGGAAATTTGACGCTCTACAATTTATGTTCTATTCATTTTTTTCGTAGAACCCTTTCTTTTCTCAAAAAATCGACTTGAAATGTCAAAGTTATCAAAAAAAGTATAAAAACCGTTAAACAAAAAATTCAAATTGTGAAAAATCCTTGAATGATGGAATTTTTTCACTATTTTTCTCGTGATCAGCGCGAAAAATACTATGAAAATCACCCATCAAATCTTAAACAGCATTTTCCATGTCGATCTGTGTTATGAATACAAAGGTTTTAGAACTCCTCTCAGGCTCATTCTATGTCAACTCGACCAGGCTTTGACCTTGGGTCTTCCGATTTTGCTCAATTTTTTTTTACGAGTTCTCCTCGATGGTCTAATGAAGGAATCACCGCCATTCCGATCCTAATCCTTCAGGGGGGCGGGGGGTGGCCCTTGTAATTTTCGTATAGTTGGGATTTTTTGCGAAATTGCTTAACTTTGAAGGAGCATATCTCGAGATTGGTTAGGTCTAAGATAAATCTGCTCATGCTGTTTTGTAGAGAATTGAAAGGAGATTCAAAATTGATAATCACTTTTTGAAAAGTTCAAAGTTCAGCTTTTGTGATGGAAGCTCAACTTTCACAATAAGTACAAAAGATGAAGGGCCCCATTAAAAAATCTGAAAAAATTACTATGAAGAGAACTTTTAATGTATTTTTCAACTAATTACTTTTCAAGATGGGATCTCAATACCCATGGGGGGCACAGGGTCCTAAATTTTGGTCAAGATTCAAAAAAATGGGAAAAGTAAAGTAATATATCGATTTCTACTAATTCGAAAGCGCTGAGTTCGAATATGTGCTTAGTTTTTTCATTCTACCCCCCTGAACCCCTCTATCAGCCCCCTAATGAGGTCAAAATTCAAAAAAATGAAAAATAACGTATGACGTGTCGTTTGTTGGGTTTTTGAGGGCGCTGAGTTCGAATATTTGATTATTTTTGCGATTCGACCCTTCAGTGCCACCCTAGCCTCCGATTTTAAAAAAAACACATTGATTTTTTAAATGATTTAGTAATTTTGGAGTCAGTGTGGAGAACGAAGGAGGCGGATCGAGAAAGTAAGTTGATAATCGAGCTCAGCACCCTCGAATTAGTAGAAATTGATATAACACATGCTATTTCCATTTTTTTGCATGTGTTTTTTCAAAATTGGAGGGCTAGGGGGGCACTAAAGGGTTGAATCCTAAAAATAATCAAATATTCGAACTTAGCGCCCTCAAAAACCCAACAAACGACACGTCATACGTTATTTTTCATTTTTTTGAATTTTGACCTCATTAGGGGGCTGATAGGGGGGGTTCAGGGGAATTGAATGAAAAAACTAAGCACATATTCGAACTCAGCGCCTTTGAATTAGTAGAAATCGATATATTACTTCACTTTTCCCATTTTTTTGAATTTTGACCAAAATTTAGGACCCCTGTGCCCCCCATGGGTATTGAGATCCCATCTTGAAAAGTAATTAGTTGAAAAATACATTAAAAGTTCTCTTCATAGTAATTTTTTCAGATTTTTTAATGGGGCCCTTCATCTTTTGTACATATCGTGAAAGTTGAGCTTCCATCACAAAAGCTCAACTTTGAACTTTTCAAAAAGTGATTATCAATTTTGAATCTCCTTTCAATTCTCTACAAAACAGCATGAGCAGATTTATCTTAGACCTAACCAATCTCGAGATATGCTTCTTCAAAGTTAAGCAATTTCGCAAAAAATCCCAACTATACGAAAATTACAAGGGCCACCCCCCGCCCCCTGAAGGATTAGGATCGGAATGACGGTGATTCCTTCATTAGACCATCGAGGAGAACTCGTAAAAAAAAATTGAGCAAAATCGGAAGACCCAAGGTCAAACCCTGGTCGAGTTGACATAGAATGAGCCCTCATCAAAAATGACTCTTCTATTTAAATCTGTAGTATCCACCTCGAATGTACTCGAGTATAAATTTTACAAAAAAATTCGCGATTTTTCATTATGTTTTCACTATTTGCATCTTGCCTCATGGTATTTCGCATCCTGCCCCACCCATGGGACAGGATGCAAAAAAAGTGAAAAAAATTTCAAAAAATTCTGTTGAGTGGTTGCACCAAAATGGAATTTTTTTTCAGCGATAATGAAAAGTAAAAAAAAAATGTTTGAACTTTATTAATTTGTTGCAAAAATCAGACAATTTGGCCAATTTAAGTAAATTTGGTAGAACATTTCGCCTAGGTTGGTGCATCGTGCCCCACCTTCCCTTACCTAATAGGTATTGCAACACGGACAAAAAATCATATTACACACACGGAGCAGTATGTCGACTTAGATCGAAGGAATGATTTTTTCGCAGAGCAACGACCAACGTGCACGTGTTTGGGTGAATGTGAACTTGGTATTGCGACATCGGTGATTCTGTTAATTAGACGATGCGCCATAAAAGCATCCTCGAATCGACGCGATTGTACCGAATTTCTCGTAATTATTATTGTTCCTTGTTTACGTTTCATAGTTGTAGGTTCGAGTACCATTCACGCTTTTGCCTTATCGATCGTAAGATTTATTTATACACGTAATTATATCTTCTATGCGAGTTAAGTAACGCGAAATATTTCGTATCCTATTTTCATAATCTGCATAGGATACGTGAAAACTGGTTCTATAAATGAGAGAGGAGCAGACTAATACGTGTTGTTTGGGTGTTTGAAAAATTTTTATGTCTGTGTTTTCACAGAGGTCAAAAAAGAGTTACATTTTCGAATTATTACATTGAATTATCTTCATTCACGTTATTATATTATGTTTTTATAAGCTAGGTATTTCTACAGGATGCTTCAAAGATGACTGCGCTCCTTCCAACAAGTCGGTAGGCAACTCATCCCGAGTCCGGGTATGTATATTTGCCTGACCTTTGAATTGCAGGAGCTGAGTTATGTTACTGGAATTTTTTTACGAAGTTTACTTGGCATTTTTAAAATCGAATATTTGAAGAAAAAAAAACGTGGAGAATTGACAATTTTTTTTACTTCTGCGAATACCTAACTAAAAAGATTGTCTTCTTTTGGTACCATCGTGAGCGATGTTTCTAAAAGAGAACTCTTCGATGTTTCCAACGGAGCTCCATCTTTCTATCTTGTTCGAGCGTTTAATTTTGAAAAAAAAAAACGCAAAAACCCTCACTGTAAAGCAAGTTGATATTGAAACTCGGTGACCTCAAATTAGCGATTTGCCACAGCTATTTTTATTTTTTTTTGTGCGTTTTTTTCAAAATTGGGGTCTAGGGAGGCACTAAAGGGTTAGATCGAAAAAATAAATAAATATCCGAACTCTTATCAAAAATCTAAAAAACAGGGCGTTGGGAGCTGATGAAGAGGAGGAGGAAGGGGCAGAGAGGTTGGATGAAAAAAAAACCTGAGTACACATTCGAACTCAGTGCCTTTGGATTAGTAGAAATTAATGCGTTCCTTTACTTTTAATATTTTTTTTGAATTGTAGTCAAAATTGAAGACCCCTGTGCCCCAGGGGTGTAAATTTGTTGGTTGAAAAAAGGGTAAGTACTATTACAAATTTTTGAATTGTACTCTTTCATTTATAAATCAGTGAAAAAATTATCGAAAATCACTGAGAAACAGTCAGAATTGCAGGACAGGAGAAAATCAGAGACAAAATTTTCAATGAAAACAAATCAGTGAGAATAATTACTGAAGAATCAGTGAAAATTCACTGAAAAGTCAGTAAAATTTATGAAATCAGCAGAAAATCAGTGAAAATTTTTGAAAAATCAGCGAAAATTTGCTGAAAATGAGTGAATTTTGCAGATTTTTTCCTGTGCTGCAATTCTGACTGCTTATCAGTGACTTTTCATAATTCAGAATGAGAGAGTAATCTTCATCTTTTGCACTCATCATAAAAGTTCAGATTCAACTTTGAGTTTTTCAAAATGTGAATATCAGTTTTGAATTTCCAACGAATTCTCTTTCAAATCCTGCAAACAATTTTCCTTCAAGTACAACCAATCTCAAGACATAAGTCTTCAAAATCGAGTAGTTCGGGAAAAATCGAAATTTCTTCGAAAATTCCAATATCCCCCCCCCCGTGGGCATGGCGTAGCCAGGAATCTCTCATGAAGAGGATTCAAACTTTCATAATTTTTTGAGAAATTTTGAGTTCAACCCCTACTCTCTTCCCACAAAATTTTCTTTTACTATACTGTAAAAACACTAAATTCAAAATTTGAATCAATTTCCTAAATATTAAGAAGTTGTACAGCTGTTATAAAGTTCTTACACGATTTACATAGAATATTTAGGAAAAAGACTTTGTTGAAAAAGTAATTTTGGAACAAACATCTTCCATGCTAATTATTTTGACCTAAAAAACCAAAAATTAGAACAAATCCAAGCAGTGACGTCGAAGCTGTTTTTGGGAGAGTACAACGTGAGTATTGAGACTTAATACTAGAAGGGGAGGGGAAAAGGGAGCATTTTTTCGCATAGTCGCCTCAAATAGTTCATATAATTGCGATAAGCGTTGAGAAAATTGGGTTTTTAATGCCTCTAGAAGGCATTTTTTCACGTAAATTCTTGACCTCATTGGGAGGGGGGATGGCCAGGACCTAATGGACCTAAATCTGGTCCCTCTGGATCCCCTCCCACGCCTCCGCTTTTGAACACTACGAGAAAACGCAACTTTCAAAATTATTGCGCAAGTTCTAATGGACCAATTTTCATTTTTTCTTTTTTAATCTTCATCTTTTAATGTCTACTTTAGATTTTTCATAATTTTTTTCCAAAAAAAAAATTCGTGCAACTTGTCCATTGGGATCCAAAGTCTTGACGTCATAATCACGTGACATACGATTGATAAGATAACGTAGAGGTGAAGAATGGAGAAAAACAAGGCTGGTTAGCCAGCCTTAAGCTTTAAGCTTTAAGCTTTAAGCCGTTGAGCCGATGATTTTTTCAGAAATAAGCCTAAGCTTTATTTTTAAAATTTTAAGTTTCAAGTTCAAGTTCTAGTTATTTTTGAGCTTAAAACTTGAATTTTTTGCTCCGTCTTTCCATTTTCATTAGATTTTTTCAGTTTCAAATTTTTTTAAACTCAAATTATTTTCAGCCCTGAAATTTTTCTTGAAACATTTTTCCACATTATTGAAGTTTTTTCAATCTGAAATTTCCTTAGATATTTTATCAACTTGTTTTCCATTCGCTTTTCAACTCAAAATTTTTTCCAGTTTATAATTTGTTGGCATTTTTAATAAATCTTGATTTTTTTCACATACTTATCATTTTTTTATTTTCCTAAAAAATTTCAATAAATGAGAAACAATTTCATGATGTGACTAGGGTAGGTGTAAATAGGATTGGATACAAATATTGAGTTGGAAAAATGTTGAAAAGAAGTTTAAAACTTTGACGTTTTGGTTTGAAAAAATTTTAAGATAAGAAATCATTTTTGAAAAAGTTTCAGAATTCCGAAGCAATTTCAAGTTTAAAAATATTTTAGGGAAAAATTTGGTTTGAAAACATTTCGAGAAAAAAATTTAGCAGCTTAAAAAAATTTACAGAAAAAATTTCTTCTTTTTTTCTTCGTTTTAAATTCAATTTCTGATCACAAAAAATTGTGAAAAATCTATCTCGTTTTGAACTTGCTTCACCCCCCCCCCCCCCCAACAAGAAAAATTATAAAAATGGATTTTAAGCTTTAAGCCTTAAGCTTTAAGCTGTAAGCCAATGATTTTTGGCCGTTCAGCTTCAAGTTTAAGTTTAAGATTTAAAGAATATTTTGCTTTGATTTTAAGTTTTAAGCTTAAGTTTAAGTTTTATTGATTGGCTTACCACCCCTGGATAAATTTCTTACAAAAATATACTTTTTTGAAATTTTCGTGAACGATTTGTCAAAACATGCTTAGCTAAGTGTTCTTCAGCCAAAATTGATGAAAATCAAGTGGAAAGGTGATACTTTTTTCTCCAGTTTTCTCCATTCTTCGCCTCTACGTTATCTTATCAATTGTACGTCGCGTGATTATGAAGTCAAGACCTTGGATCTCAATAGAATTTCATTCTTGAATATTGTCACCTTTCAGCTTCACTCTGATGGACCTAAATCGTCAAATATTTTTCAAAGAACTTGACTCGATTACCCATTTCTCGACGAAATTCATAATAGTATATTATTCAACCAGGGAGATAAAGTGATTTTTGACGAATTTTGAGGTTTATTGCCCGAGCGAAGCGAGGGAAATAATTCAAAATCGTCGAAAATCATTTATCTCCCGAGTTGCATACGATATTTTTTGTTATAGAGGGAGAAAAAAGCGAGTTTAAGCACTCGAGCGATTCGCGACAGGGAGAAAAAGTGAACTTTTTCTCCCTCTATAACGAAAATTTGATTTCGTCGAGCGCAAGATTTCTTAGAACTGATAACTTCAAAAAAGGTATCACACTATAAAATTGTGATTTCGACCAGGCAAACACCTCAGACACTTTGGCAGAACCACTCGTATGACTCAACATATCGTCCATCGTGTTCGGCGACTGTCTCCATTCGATATTTAGCACTCAATCGCGATACTCCAGATCGTATTCATTTACACTCCGACGTTAATTCGGTATTTTACGCTATCTCGTGTCTTGAAGATCACGAGGACTTTAATGAGGCCCGACAAACCATCGATACAGTCATATTGTCGACCATGTGGATGATTCATGGATTCACGTGGACTTAACGTGAACACGCCTTACGGTGACACAATATCAAAATTTTGTTTGCTCGATGCACAACAAAGACTCGTACACTTGAAAACGTAGACAATTGAAACGAAAAATGATATAACTTATAATTGTGCATTTCAAATGAGGCTTAATTTCAATCTCGCAACGGTCGATAAACAATCAAGTATTTTGCAGGTTTTGAGACAATAAAAGCACGTTTTTCAAATTAAAAACTGACTATTTTGCTTAACACACCTCATTCGGTTTAATACTTCATTCCTATCTATTTACATTAGATCGCCGTCAAGTCTCCAGCAGACATAGGCTGCTAAAAATAACCAAACCAGCTTTCAAAAATTTTTCCTAAAGCACGTGTATTTTGAAGCTAGATGTCATTTAAAGAAATTTTATCTTTTATTCCATTCCCAGATACCTACTGGCATGCTACATGTAAACGTGAAGTTTTGCAATACCCTTCTCGTATTTCATTCCCACACGTGTAACAACAACGAAAAGGTACCGTTCAAAATCTCAAGTATATCTTAATCCACTAACCTTATCTCGCCAACAATTTACAACTTATTTATTTAAAAATAATAAAAACCTCCCTCTTAATTGGGCTTATTCTCGCGATAACACACCGTGTTACAATAAAACCAAACCTTCTGGTATAGGAATCAACAAGTGAAGTAAATCTCAACGGTAATACTTGAATTAAGCTTCGAATCGATCCAACGTTTAACCCAATTGGGGTGACCTGATAATCAGTAGATACACTCAATTTCACGAAAATATCGAGAAGAAGGTATACTTAACGGCAAAAACACGAATGAGTAAAATGTAAGTATGTTTAAATGAAGCAAAATATATTTGAATTACAGAACTGCATAGGCGGAGATAGGGAGGCATGGGAGGCTTGAGCCTTCCCAAATATCGAATTAGCCCCCCTCCCTCCCACCCTAAATCATTTTCGTGCATATGTATCACTCAAAAAAAAATTCGCAAACACTTAATTTTCAAGGGTTAAACTATCAATATGAGGCGAATTTCCTGCTGTTTTCAAGTAACTAAAATGGTCTTTTTGATGAAGAAAATAATTAGGTGCTTACCAATAACACAGGCGACATGGAAAATGCTGTTTGAGGTTTGATGGATGATTTTCATAGTAATTTTCGCGCTGATCACGAAAAAAGCCGTGAGAAAATTACATTACCCAAGGAGTTTTCACAATTTGAATTTTTCGTTCGACGGGTTTTCTACTTTTTTTGATAACTTTTGACTATTCAAGTCAATTTTCAGAGAAAAGAAAGGGTTCTACGAAAAAAATGAATAGAACATAAATTGTAGAGCGTCAAATTTCCTATCAGTAAAGTCTAACTAGTTTTTTCTTAAGAGGCTTAGCCATCGAGATATTTTAGCTCAAAGTTCAACTTTTTTTAAAAATTGAAAATATCTCAAAAACTATGCCTCCTAAGAAAAATCGAATAAGACTCTACTGGTAGGAAATTTGAGGTTCTGCAATTTATGTTCTAATACTTATTTTTTTCGTAGAACCCTTCTTTTTCTCAGAAAATCGACTTTAAGGGTCAAAAGTTTCATAGAAAAATGTAAAACAAATTTTCAACGAAAAATCTTCCAATTATGAAAAATCCTGACGTCCTGGAACTTTTTTACCTTTTTTCTCGTGATCAGCGTGAAAAATGATACAATCATTATCCATTAAATTTAAAACAACATTTCTTTTTCTTGTTTTAATCATCACTGTTTTTAGTCTAAAGCTCTAAAATGTAGCGCTAATTTGAAAATTTCTCCATCAATCAAGTATCAGTGGTAGGTGATTCAAATATATTTTTTAGTGCTGAGTTCGAATATGATAGCAGTTTTTCTTGATTGCGCCAGGATTCTTTATAATTGGAAGATTTTTTGTTGAAAATTTGTTTTACATTTTTCTGCGAAACTTTTGACCCTTAAAGTCGATTTTCTGGAGAAAGAAAGGGTCCAACGAAAGAAATGAATAGAACATAAATTGTAGAGCGTCAAATTTCCTACCAGCAGAGAAGTCCAGTTATTTTTTTCCTCAGGAAGTTTAGTTTTTGGGATATTTTCAATTTTTAAAAAAAAGTTGAACTTTGAGCTAAAATATCTCAAAAGCTAAGCCTCCTAAGAAAAAACTAATTAGACTCTGCGGATAGGAAATTGGACGCTCTACAATTTATATCCCATTAATTTTTTTCGTAGAACCATTCCTTTTCTCAGAAAATCGACTGAAAGTGTAAAAAGTTATCAAAAAAAGTATAAAAACCGTTAAACGAAAAATTCAAATTGTGAAAAATCCTTGGGTGATGGAATTTTTTCACTGCTTTTTTCGTGATCAGCGCGAAAAACACTATGAAAATCACCCATCAAACCTCAAACAGCATTTCAAAAGTTTAAAAATGTCGACCTGTGTAATCGATCAAAAACAATGCACAATTATCGATTGTTAAAACAGACATTTTTTCAAAAATTCTGTAAATTTTGTTTTACCAAGTAGCAAAAAATACGAAATTTTGTAAAAAAAAAATTGAAAAAATCACTAAATTTCCACAGTAAAGAAATGTAATTTTTGCAAACAACAAACTATTAAAAAACGAATTATTTATTTTCTGAAAATCATTAATTTTTCAAAAGCCCTCGCTTCGTTCGGGCATATTAAAATAAAAATATATTTAAGAATGAAAGCTTGATCATTTTGCCTCTGGTTTAATACTACAATTTGATTTAAGTAAAGAAATGAACAAATTCAGCTTTTGGATTTCTTTTTCTTCAAACATTTTCGACCTCGCTTTTCTTGGACTCGATAACTTTAATTTTACACAATTAATCCTCAAAATGATGGTATGAACCCTCTTTCCTTCCATTGATTTTTCATATTGAACAAAGGTCAAATAAAAATCTCGTAATGATAAGGATAGAAAATTTTTTGAGAGGGTCAAAATGTTGAAAATGAACTTTTTTTAAAACTGGGTCTCAAGCCCACCTCCCCTCCCTCCCCAAAGTTACGGTCCATCTCCGCCTATGCAGAACCGTATCTTTTCATTTTTTTTTTCAAAATCCAATTAAAATTTTTTAGACGTCTAATTTTAAACGTTTACGACAAAATCTGTGCTCTTTACGAAGAAAATTTTACAATAAAACGAGCAAAGAAACTTTTCCAGATGGTTTACCTTTATTTTGATTTTAAAAAAATCCCTAAAGAAATCTCAAAATTCTTTGATTTTTTTTTTGATTTTCATAATTTTTCAATTTTTCCAGGTTTCCAGAAAGAGGACAGTTTCAAAAAAAAATCATGGTAATGCTGCCAAATGCATTTTGACTCACAAAATTTCAATAGATAGGTAACACTTTCGTGATTTTTTTTCAGTCAGGTGTTCGAGTAAGCAATTGAAGCGTCCGTTTAAAAAAGAACCATAGTCCAGAATCTGTATGTGAGAAAAGGGACCCAGGTGCAACCTTTTTTTCGATACACCTATGCCCCCTTTCTCATATACAGATTCTGGACTATGGTTCTTTTTTAAACAGACGCTTCAATTCAAGTTTGGTAAAAATCAAAAAATCTTCCAATAATCGTGATTTGTAACTTTTTAACATCGCTGTAGAAAGCAAAAAGTAGGTATTCTCCAAAATTTTTCAATAACAATTTATTTCAAGTTTTGGAAAATCTGACAGAATATTCAAAAATATAGGTATGTATCAAAAAGATATCCGTGATTCAACAGCTTTTCCTTCAAAGAAAAACTTATTATCTTATTTGATTGAGCCTGAGCAAAAAACTGGGAAAAATATCACATCAGTAAATTTTGGCGAAATTTTGTTTTTTTGAATCGGTGAAAAAAATTTCATTGAAAATCAATGATTTTCCACAGATGTTTTAGCCAAAAACCACAGATTTTTCAGTCAATTCCCAATTTATCAGAAAAAAATAGTAATTTTTGACTGAAAGATCAGTGAAAAATTGCAGATTTTCGGTGAAATTTATTTCACTGATTTAAAAAGGCGGGATTTCGTCAAATTTGACTGATACAGATACAGATTCAAACTCTTTAACCAAAAATTTATAGCATTCACTGTCAGAGAAAAGTGGGAAAATGTCAAATTTTATGCTGTTTTTTTATAGTTATTTCGTAATTTTAGTGTCGAGAAGACCCCAAATCTGGAAAAAATTGTATGCACATCCCGAGAAATGTAAGATCTAAGTTTTATCATCCCACGAGATCTTCACAAACTCCTCGTAGCAGTCTCCTTCATCAATTTTCGTAAGTCTCGTCTCGAATTCTCGATACAATGCTGGCATGAAATCAAATTGAATTTGCTTCGACAAAAATTCATCAAGTACCAGGAAAAAAATCGTTTATTTTTGGGTTTTGTTACTTGCTCGTTCGTAAAAATCGTAGATTTTCCCAACAAATTAACTTAGCCTATTCTCGATGCTTACGTCGACCTCGAGCGACTGATGGATGATGCCATTATCGAGATAAATAATCTAAGACCAAAATTGTACAATGCAGGGTAACACCACCTCGTCCATTTGCTGCGCCACTAATTTCAAAATACAAGTTGATATGGTCGTCGCGCCAAACATTTTCGATTCCAATCAATTTTCCCGCCAATTTAACCCTTTATGTCCCTTTCTACATAAGGTGTTCCACAATGACTGATAGTAGGTCTCGTATAAGCCCTCATCCACCTCTAGAGCTAAAATTAGACCTGATTCTATAATTTGATATTTTTCCAGGTGATTGATTTTTTTTGGGATAAATCAGCCCAAAATGAAAAGGGATGAGCAGAAGGGGGTTTAAAAAAATCACATGAATTCAACCTCATGAGTTTTTTAAGAATTCGCCAAAAAACCTATGCGATTGAATTTTTAATTAATGAGATTAGTGAAAATTGTTCGGACAAACATTAGCGTGGGCCGAAAAACCAAAAATTCTGATTTTTGAAAAGTTACGCCCACAAAAGTTGTTGGCTGGATAGACTAGAAAAATAAAATAAAATATTTCGAAATCGATTCATATCTTCCGATCGCGCAAGAGCCTTCAATTCTTGGAAAATTGTAAAAAATTCAACATTTACAAAAATTTTTAAAAATTAAAAAAAAAATCAAAATTCATTCAAATCAATTTTAGAGCTAATTTAGGGCCTATTTTTAAAGCAAAAAGTACAACTTTTTTGAAAAAATCCATGTTTTATAGTATTTTTAAATTTCTTATAATTTCTTCATCTCGGAAAAAAAAATTTTTAAAGTTATATGTAAAACACTGATTATTTCAGAAAAAGTGTGATTTTTGGTCTAGATAGTCACTACTGAAGCTCTAAAATTAATTTTTGACAATTTCAAATTTTTTCGAAATTTTTGAAATTTTGAATTTTTGGCAATTTTTGAAGCATTGAAAGCTCTTGGGCGATCGGAAGATATGAATCGATTTTGAAATTTTTTATTTTATTTCTCCAGTCTTACCAGCCAACAACTTTTGTGGGGAGTAACTTTTCAAAAATCAAAATTTTTCGTTTTTCGGCCCACCCTAGCAAACATACTATACGAAAATTAAACAAATTTTTATTGTTTTACGTGAAAGTTTGGATTAAAAATTTATTTAATTTTCGTGAATTTTAATTTTGCCCAAAATAGGTATGACCATTGAAACCTAGTTTAACCATCTGTAATATTCACTTCGATCCCGAGTGCGTTTCTTTTTTTCAGACTAGTTTGTAAAAATACGTAAGTAATTACGCGGGAAAAAGGATGTCAGTGCCCAAAAATCGTTTTTATTGTGTTTTTTTTAATAGGAATTTTAACGCTCTTCCAATGGAAGTGGTTCCACTCTAAAAGTCGTTTTGAACAATAACATCCTTTCTTTGCGTGGGGATTGAGGATATATATGATTTTGCATGTTCAACAAAAATCGACGAACTGCGTCTTTGATTTCCTCCCTCACACTTTCGATCTTACTCCCCCACCCCCTCCCCAAAATGTGTAATTGATGTCTCAAGGGTAAAAAATCACCACAATTCTCCTCCACCCCACTGGGGGACCAAAAAGAAGGGGTTGAAAATTTTCAAAAAAATCAATAATACCGTTTGATCTCTAGTTTGTAATGTTTTTGAGTGTGCCGAGTCCAAATTTCGATTTTTCTTTTATTACACCTCTCTAAGACCTCCCAAGCCTCAAATTTTGATCAAAATTTAAAAAAATGAATTACTGCGTGATATAGGTATCATTTTTGATTTTTTTGAGGGCGTATAGTCCGCATTTTGACTTGATTTATGAATTAGACCTCGTCTGAGCTCCCCTCCGAACATTAAAATTTGAAAAAAATACAAAAATGATTTTTAAGGTTGCAGAGGAGCTTAGAGAAGGTTTCAAAATTCAGACTCTATGCTCTCAAAAACATCAAAAACGATATGTCACGCGAAATTATTGATTTTTTCGAGGCATCTTCAGCATCTCCCTTTGTCCCCCCTCCTCCCAAGAGGTGACGGAGAAATTTAGGCATTTTGTAACAAAAAAATTTTCCCAAGTTTTTTTTGACGAATTTTCAAAAAAAAATTCGTAGTCATAGGGTCACACTTATGTGACTCCTTCGAACCCCCTTCCGCCCCTGCCCTTTTTAACCCGATCGACTCCAAAAAAATGTTAATTTAACTGGAAAAAGATCGAATTTCAAGAATCAGACGTGATTTTCGTTCCAGAGATTTATTGGAGCTCATACGAAACCTATTATCCGTCATTTTTGGCCACCCTGTGCATACGTAAAATTTGAACGTATTTCACCGTGATTTTCACCTTCTCTACTTTGCATACATATAGGATGTGAATTATCGAACTCTTCATACCCAAAAAAATAAAAGTGTCACCATTCCAGTTTACAAGACTTTAAGCGTAGGTAAAGTATGTTCGCGTACAAAAATCAACTTGTTTATAAGTTACACGCGCACGCAAATATCCGTCCCGCAGCAGGGATAATTATCATTAATAAGCAATTACTATTTAAAGAACCAGTTAAACCGAGACGCGAATTCTTCCGACTACGAGTAGTAATCGAGGTTATGTAGAATTGTGTGTAGATGAATTTCGTGAAGCTATATGGTCGGTATAACATGAGGATATTTCATAATTATATTCATACATGGGCATATAAAGAACGACGTATAGACGTACCTAATATCTGTATTAAGTACTATACTAGTTATGGCCACGTTTTTATGAAATTCGCCTCTTTTTACATTCAATTTCCAATCATCCGATCCAAAAACTCAGCCAGAGTGTATGATAAACCGGAAACCCAAAATATGACTTTTGTACAACTTGTACAACTTTTATGACCTGCTGCCCCTGCTGGACAAGATGAAATGCGGACAGATCTACTCGCGTTGCCAACTAGCTCCTAAATCATTTTGACGATCCAACTTCAAATTTTTCAATTTTTTCAATTTCTTTAATCCATTTTTTTTCAAATCTGTATCCAACTTGGAAAATTATTCATCAATACAATTTTTTTTAATTTAAATTTTCACAAAATTTTGGACCCCTACCCCCCTCTCTATTGGAGTTATGGCCATATTATTACATTATTTTCAAGAATTTTTAATTTCAACGGAAAGAGATGGAAATTTTTTGTTCTTTGGCACAAAGTTATATCGCGTAGAGGTGTATTTATGATAATTTTTTCAATAATTTTGGTGCACTCCACTCCTTCATGTTTTTTCGACTATATTTGAAGTTTTCAATCGTAAAAAAACACCACATAAGCGAAGAACAACCACCCTGGAAAAATTACTGAAATATACGTTTTTTTATGTAGAATTTAGCTGAGTATTTGGTTTTGGCCATTTCTCCAAACTAAGGGCCAAAAATTGCGAAAAACCGTACAGAAATGTGTTCATTTTAGCAGATTTTTCAAATTTTGAGCGTTTTATGCGGAAAGAAAGGACTAAATGAAAAAACCAATCCCATATTCGTGTTCAGCAGGTCAAAATATCTCGATAAACACCTTTTTCGCGATAGTTTTGCTTAAAGTTGCAAAATTCGCCTTTTTCACTGATTTTTCATGGTGAAAAAAGTGAATTTCGAGGCACCAAAAGAAACAATCGCGAAAAGGGCGTTTATCAAAGTATTTTGACCTGCTGAACACAAATATGGGATTGTTTTTTTCATTTGGTGATTTTTTCCCCGGAAAATTCGCCATTTTCAAGTTTGGATAAGGTCTCTCGGGCAAGGAAATTACAATAGATAATAATATTTGTGAAAACATTTTTTTAGTCAATACACCACTTGAGGTGTTTAGGAGCCCAAACGCGCCTGGGGCCAAATTCACCCCTTATCCGGCCATACTCTTTGAAAAAAATGAAGTTGAAAATTTATTTTGAAATTCAGATCTGGAAAACATTTTTATTAAATTTTAAATTGAAACAATTTCATATGAAAAATTTTAAATTGGTATTGGACACAATTTTCAAGTTGGAAAAAATTGAAGAAAATAAAGTTGGAAAAATGTCTGATACTAAAATTTTTTCCTACTGTAACATTTTTTTAAATTTAAATATTTTCAATATTTTTCCAACTTTGATTTTTAAATTTTTTTCAGCTTTTTATTTCACGTTTTTTTCAACTTGAAAATGTTTTCCAATAGTTTCAAATTTTTCTGCAAATTTTTTTTCAACTTTGAATTCTAAAAAAATTTAATTTCGCGTTTTTCATAAAAAATTTTTCCAACACAATAATTAATTGGAAGAAATTTTAAAATACATGCAGGAATATGAAATGAAAAAAAACTTTGAAAATCATCGACAAAATTTATTAATTTTTGATTAAAAAATCACGGCTTTTTCACGACTTTTTCATCATTTCTGTAACTGGTATACACCCTGATTATCAAACGAACCCATCATGGGAAAACCAATTACTTTGAAATCACTAAAAATAACTTGACTTACCCACAAGAGCAATTTATTTTCAAACTCCGATTTTGTGTAGAATGAAACATGTAATGACACTCACCTGAAACAAATAAATTAAAAATACATTTTATTATCTAGAACACAAATAATAATTTTGCAGAATAAATTGAATGCCTCTTATACATATGATCTCAGACGAAAGATTCCAAAACTGATTTCTTCTGAGACTCCTCTAAAAAAATGAAACTTAAATTTAATTATGTATCATATGAATATCCAAAGAGGCATATCAAAAAGAAGAATAGAAAATTGACGATAGAAATTTTGCAAAAAATGATAAAATTTTAGTTTTCGTAGTTTTTAAAAAAAATGTTTGCCCTCATTACTTCGCATTTTTTTGTTATAAAACTTCCTCCTTGAACTGCGAACTTCTACAATAGTCCAGGTATTTTAGGAGTTGGCCCCACAAAAATTAAAGCCTGATTTTTTTTCGCGTTTTAAGTTCGAAATGATCCACTACACAACATACTAAAATGGACACCCCATAACCCTCCACTACCCAAGGTTTTCGTGAATATTTCCTCAAAAAAGCCTCAAAATGGAAAAAAGGGTTATGAACAATCATGACATGTTCTACGTGTAATTTCCTATCAGACAGATTCATTTTTTTCGAAAACACCCGCTTCTTTGACAAAAAATTAAGGGTGAAAAAGCTTATTTCTCCAATATTAACAGTATTTTTGGAAATGATGGAAATACGAAGCTAAAAGTACCCAAAATGAGTATTTTTTTAATACATGCTGGTATAGGGTGTTCCAAAAAAAGTCACCGCAAAAATTTTGGAGAAATAGGCTTTTTCACCCTTAATTTTTGGTCAAAGAAGCGGGTGTTTTTGAAACGTAGAACATGATTGTTCATAACCTTTTTTTCCATTTTGAGGCTTTTTTGAGGAGTTATTCCCAAAAGTTTCGATTTTTTCCAAAAATGCTGTAAATTGTTGAAAAATAGGTGTTTTTTACCCTTAGTCTTCGATCGAAAAATTTGTTCAACAGGAGTTTTGCCAGTATAACTTGAGCACAATACAGATGAAGTAAACTGATTTCCAGACAAGAAAGAAAAGTAAACAGTCTCCGCCAGAAATTTTAATACCGTAATTTCCTAAAAGGAAAAAGATGGAGGAAGGAATAAAAAGTTGAAAAGTTTTGAAAAAATCGAAATTTAAGCGACTCAGATGATTTAAAATTACATGAAATATTCAAATTTCAAGGACATCGTTCAATTTTTGAACCATCTGCATCTGGTAAATTTATCTGTAGGTACATTCAATCTTCAAAATCAAAATATCAATAGCTTTTCCCAAGCATTTACAATACCTTGAGTCCTGTCAAATTGATCACTATAATAAAAGTTAAAACGTAAAATTCTCAAAAAAATTGGAGGATTTTGAGGGAGGAGAGGGAAATTAGTTTTCAAAACATTTTCAAAATTTCAAATGAAATGAGTAAATAAAAATTCACAATTTTACAATTTGAAAATGAATTTAATAAACTTCGTTTTTCTCTCCTCACTCTTCATCAATTTATTATTTTGAATACTAATTAAGAAATTTAAAAGATGTAGAAATAGGTAACAATAAATTGACAATTTTTCTAAAGAAAATTAGATAAGTTATTACAAAAACGATACGATTTTCATGACTTTGAAAAGTAATTTTCTAAATACCCATTCAACTGAGCTTCAACGAGAAAAATATCTAAAATTGAAATTTCAATCCGGTGAAAATTTTCTTGAAAATACAAAAAATACATTTGTAGCCTTACTTTTTTTTATAAATCATATCGAATAAAAATACTCAGCTAGCAAAAATGTATGAGGGCCGTGAAAACGAGGATTCGATTTAAAACAGTATAATGAATCGATATTTGTCTGGTGTCGTGTGTTCTCAATTCACAGCCCCTTGCCCTCTTCCCCTCCACTTTCATTATTTTTTTGATTTATAACGCGACATTATGCCAAAACACACAAAGCAACGTACGTAGATAATTTTAATTTTTAATAGATACCGTGTTCATTTTATTTTCTTTCGGATCCTATTCTTTGTTATTTTAAAATTATAACGTTTGTCGTTTTTCGATTGATAACACAGCACCACGATTTTCTTTTCTTTTTACTCCTCACCCTAATACCGCTCTGTGGGAGTAAAATGTAAAAAACAGAGAAAATGATTCTTCTCATTAAAATTCGCTTTCGTTGCGAAATTCACGAGGTAAAAAATAACACGAATTCCACCCTTTATAAAAATATTTCTCAGCGTTGAAAATTCTTTTGAAAATAATGTCGAGAAAATCACGATGAAAGTTATATCTAAGTAGAAGTATTGATACAAATATTTTGTAACATTCTGTAGGTTGGAAAGAAGCGCTTAAAGTATCCAATTCTTTTAGTACCTAAATTTTTTCTCTGAAGAAAAAAACTGGAGAATTCGAAAATGTTCAAATAGTTTTTCGTACGGAATTTTTCAAAAAAAAATCTGTCCTCGGTCTTTAGAAAAATCTGAAACAAGAGTCGAATAAACTTCCAAGATGCCACGTGCCTTATTAGCTAAATAGGTACTTGCTTGTGGAACAAATCTTGTCCCTTGAAAACCTTCGAAGTGAATAATTTTGCTGCGATAATAACACACTAGCACAAAAAAGTAGATGAAATACACTTACTAACCGAGAATCCATTTTTGTTCGCCTAATCTGACAACGTGACCCAAATCAAAGTTCGATACCGAAATCAAAAGCAACCATGGCACCAAACTACAACGTTGGACGTATTAGAAACTTATCCATGGTCGTAGCAGGTACCGCGGGTATAACTTTTGTCACGGTTCGACAGCTCGTCGTTTCAATTTCTTCAAAAGCAGATAACTATTGAACATGGTTTTCGCGCATCCTCAAGCTTGTAATCCTCGCACTACTTTCGTATCGACGATAAGCTGACCAACAACAACGATGGCAGCTTTCATTTCCACGTCGTATAAACCGAATAAATATTTCACTTGAATTCTAATCAGTCGCAGGGTCGGTATTGCCCTGTGGTGTGACGCGACCTCTCAACCAAGTATGTACTTCGTAGGTGCATTCATTGACTGGGGCTGCGACGAGTAGGTAAGGTAGAAGGTACATCTACATGTCAACTCAACAAGTGAACCAACAGGTCGTTTGCGAAATTTCTCGACACTGTCGATACATTTCAGCATGCCACAAGTGGTAGCGAATACGCCTAAGCTGAATTATCATAGAAAGCAAAGGGTTTCTTCGCAGATGTTGTAAATATTGCATTTTGACCCTGATTCGTTTGTGAAAAGGTTATTTCGTCAGCGCTGAAAATTACGTCGCGTCTTTTGAAATAGTATGTATTTTCCTCAGAAATGAAGTCATTGTCTAGAAATTTTTTTTACAAATTTTAGATCGAGGGCGAGGGCCGAATCTACTAAAATTACTGTGAGACTGAAAGCGGCATGAAGTCTGTCCCAAAAGGCAGGCTAGGGTGGGCCGAAAAACCAAAAAATTTGATTTTTGAAAAGTTACCCCCACAAAAGTTGTTGGCTGGATAGACTAGAAAAATAAAATAAAAAATTTAAAAATCAATTCATATCTTCCAATCGCGCAAGAGCCTTCAATTCTTGGAAAATTGCCAAAAATTCAACATTTACAAAAATTTTAAAAAATTAAAAAAAAATCAAAATTCATTAAAATTGATTTTAGAGCTACTTTAGGGCCTACTTAAAGCAAAAAGCACAACTTTTTTGAAAAATTTCATGTTTTGTAGTTTTTTTAAATTTTTCATATTTCTTCACTTCTGAAAAAAAAATTAAAAAGTTATAAAACACTGAGTTTTTCAGAAAAAATGTGATTTTTGATCTAGATGGTCACTACTAAAGCTCTAAAATTAATTTTGACAATTTCAAATTTTTTCGAAATTTTTGAAATATTGAATTTTTGGCAATTTTTGAAGCATTGAAGTGAAGGCTCTTGCGCGATCGAAAGATATGAATCGATTTTGAAATGTTTTATTTATTTTTCCAGTCTTACCAACCAACAACTTTTGTGGGAGGGGGAGGGGGTAACTTTTTAAAAATCAAAAATTTTGGTTTTTCGGCCCACCTTACAGGGTATGAATCCTCATTTCGAAAACAACTAGTCTGCCGATCTGTAGCTGCTGCTTTTAAGCACAGCAAAAGCTCGAATGTTCACAATTTTCATGAACTTTCGCCTAAAAAATGATTCAAAGCGGTGTCATCGTAGACTTTTTTGAACTTTATCCGAATAAGTATATAATTTAACCGACCTCTAAGTGCAGTCTAAACCCCAGCAGACGGGGTCCAAAGGGGAGAAAAAATAAAGCCGCACGATATATTCATTTTTTTGCAAGGGCTTCTCAAAATTGGGAGGTTTAGGGGGGACGCTAAGGTGTCAAATTCAAAAAATAAGCAAATATTCGAACTCAGTGCTCCCAAAAACCTGATAAACGACATGCCACATGTTTTATTTCTTTTTTTTGAATTTTGACCTTATAAAGGGGGTTGATAGGGGGGGAGGTCAGTGGGGTCGGATGAAAAAACTGAGCACATATTCGAACTCAGCGTCTTTGAATTAGTATAAATCGATGTTCTGCTTCATTTTTGCAATTTTTTTGAATTTTGACCAAAATTGAGGCCCCCTGTCCTAGGGGTGTTGAGATCCCATCTTGAAAAGTAATTAGTTGAAAAATACATAAAAAGTTTTCCTTCCGGTAATTTTTTTCAGATTTTTAAATGGTAGCCCATAGCTTTTGTAATCATCATGAAAGTTGAGCTTTCATCACAAAAGCTCAGTTTTGAACTTTTCAAAATATGATTACAATTTTGAATCCTTTTTTCAATTCTCTACAAAACCGCACCAACAGATTCATTTTTGACTGAACCAATCTGGAGATATGAGCCTTCAAAGTTGAGCCGTTTTGCAAAAAAATCCCAATTGTGCGAAAATTACTGGGGGCCACTCTCCAACCCCCCTCCCAAGATTAGGATTAAAATGACGGCGTTTCCTTCATTAGACCATCGAGGAGAACCCGTAAAAAAAATTTGAGCGGAATCGGAAGACCCAAGTTCAAAACCTGCTCGAATTGACATAATTCTGACTATTTATCAGTGACTTTTCTCTGATTTAGAAAGAAAGAATACCTGGTTACTTGCTAGATTTTTTCAATTAAACGAAGCGAACAATTTCTACTTGTAGAGCACCCTTCTACTCTTCTGTTCCTAATTTTCTAAACAAATACGACCAAAACAACAAGGTGTCTAACAAAATTTGTTGACCAAAAAGCTTGACTTACCTTGACCTTTTGGAATGATTTTTTGCATGACTTTTCCGAGCAATCCTCCCCCCCCAAAAAAAAAATTGATATATTCATGTCCTTACATTACATTCAAAACAATGTAATTTTTAGTACTTAGCTATATTTTTGAAAAAAGCTTGACCTTTGGAGTAAATCAGGGTAAACTGGTCAATAAGCTTGACTTATCAGGACACCCTGAACAAGAACACCGGTTCCGAATTCAGTTCGATGAAAGTTTATATTACTGAAGTTCACCACACGGGGTCCAATATCAAAGCAGCCGCAACTTGATTATTTATAGTCCAGACATTTTAGGAGTTGACCCCAAAAATTAAAGCCTGATTTTTTTTTCGCGTTTTACGTTCGTAATGGTCCACTACACAACATACTAAAATGGACACCCCCACAACCCTCCGCTACCCTCAGGGGAGGGGTAAACGTCCGCTGAAAACCGGTTTTTCGTGAATATCTCCTCAAATAAGCCTCAAAATTGAAAAGTAGTTATGAACAATCTTGTTCTACGCGTAATTTCCTATCGGAAGGGATTTTTCTTTTTCAAAAACACTCACTTCCTTGACCAAAAATTAAGGGTAAAAATCACTTTTTTTTTCAACAATTTACAGCATTTTTGGAAAAAATCGAAACTTTTGGGAATATCTCCTCAAAAAAGCCTCAAAATGGAAAAATGGTTATGAACAATCATGTTCTACGTCTAATTTCTTATCAGACAGGTTCGTTTTTTTTTTCGAAAACACCCGCTTCTTTACCCAAAAATTAAGGGTGAAAAACACCTATTTTTCCAATATTCACAGTATTTTTGGAAATTATGGAAATACGAAGCTAAAAGTACCCAAAATGAGTATTTTTTTGTACATGCTGGTTAGGTATCTCAAAAAAAAGTCACCGCAAAAATTTCAACCCCTACTGTCAATTATAAGGGAGGTTATTGAAATTGAATACTGCATTTCCATCATTTCCAAAAATACTGTGAATATTGGAAAAATAGGTGTTTTTCACCCTTATTTTTGGGTAAAGAAGCGGGTGTTTTCGAAAAAAAAACGAACCTGTCTGATAAGAAATTAGACGTAGAACATGATTGTTCATAACCATTTTTCCATTTTGAGGCTTTTTTGAGGAGATATTCCCAAAAGTTTCGATTTTTTCCAAAAATGCTGTAAATTGTTGAAAAATAGGTGATTTTTACACTTAATTTTTGGTCAAGGAAGTGAGTGTTTTTGAAAAAGAAAAAAACCCTTCCGATAGGAAATTACGCGTAGAACAAGATTGTTCATAACTACTTTTCAATTTTGAGGCTTATTTGAGGAGATATTCACGAAAACCCGGTTTTCAGCGGACGTTAACCCCTCTCCTGAGGGTAGCGGAGGGTTGTGGGGGGTGTCCATTTTAGTATGTTGTGTAGTGGACCATTACGAACGTAAAACGCGAAAAAAAATCAGGCTTTAATTTTTGGGGGGTTTGGTACATTTTTTTTTCTTATTTGCCTGGACTATTAATGAGGAACCCAGTAGCTACAATTTATATAAATGGAGTCATAGGCATTATACATTGCGTCGCCATCATTTAATTCTATTTTTGGCAAATGCAAATATCTCAAGAAATTTTCCATAATTCATGAAATCACGAAAATTACACCTATGTACGTATAATGGATTTTGAAAACTGTACTACCGCAGACGTGTAATAAATGATAATTACCAACATATACGATTATTACGCGTAATAAACACTTTTTAACCTCCCATCATATTACAACCGACAATCTATTATACATCGTTTTATTGTCCGTATTTTCGTTGATACGCGTAGAAAAGCGTAAAGACGTGCGCCATGCCAAATTACAAGCATAAAAACTCATCAGAGTGGTATTTTTAAGCCTACTGCTCAATTGTACGTACCTAACCTGTAATTTGATCCTGAAACTTACTCGAGGTGCGTCGGCGACATCGACGGCATTTGAAAACCGCGATCATGGCGCGTAACCGCGACATTTATCGATTTTCTCAACCCCGAAAGAGCCCCCTCGATGGATTCCATAGCCATCGTTTTCGTCAAGTATCGTATTCGTCCTATCGGCCAATTTCGATTCTCGCGTTTACCAATATGGCGTCGCAGAGTCGCTTAAAAATACCGCAGAGAAAACATGACCGCCAGCGTCGTTCGCGTCGAACATAACGATGTTTACAAAAAGCAGACTACTTTTCTCTCGGCCTTTTTTCTACAAAGAAAAAAAGAAAAATAACGTCGAGGTTTAGGTTGATAGGAGGGTGTTCGATATCTGCCTATTTCACCATTTATAATTATTGTTCGTCAACTATACGATCGTCATCGCAGTGTCGTTCTAAAGTTGACTCGACTAACAAAAATGTATACCATAAATAAGTATGGTCAATTACGTCGCCCCAATTGAAACACTGTCGTTCTCTTTGTCATTAGGTACTTTTCTTTGTTGAAAAAAAAAACTCAGAAAAACAGGGATATGGTGAGCCCACCGCGCCTAGTATGAAAGTACCCCATTTTCCCAAAATCTTCCCACTTCCTCCATTTCTCCAGCGCATCGATTTTTAAAATTGGGAGGGTTGCTAATTTTGAGACCTCATTTCATCTCACCATGAAAGGTAATTAAAGGCTCTGATGTGGTAAGGGGGTCATTTCTCCTCTGGTGGAACTTGATTAAAATTTTTGTCATTCGATTTGTCTTGGTAGAAGATGATTACAGAGCACCTGAGCGAATTTTTATCTCACCCCTTGACGGCTGGGGCTATATCTGATTTCCAAGAGGAAAATTCTATCTCCGCGAGTTTTCAATCGATTTGTTTTCAAGCTTGGCGAGTAGGTAGAGGTACTAAAAGGGGAATATCCTGAAATTTTTTCAAATTTTTCAGCTTTTTCTGACCACTTGAATGACCTTTGATTGGCTGAAATTGTAAAAAAACGAGTTTTTCGATTATAAAACCGCTTCAAAATTTTGGTATTTTTATACACATTTTGAGATGACAAATCCGACTAGCCTAACAACTTTTTCATTCAGAGTGTTTAACCCCCTCCCCCCTCCTCACCCAGGTATCGTAGCGAAATTTTTGAAAAAAAAGTAACTTTCAGTTTTTGAGAAAAGTGACCAAAAAGTGACCAAAAAGTGACCAAACAATGACCTAAAAGTAACCAAATCAACTTTTTTCGGAAAAGACTTGAATAATTTCATTTATTAAATTCCTTCGTCAAAATAACAAACAAACTTGCAAAAATCTATTTTTTCAATTTTGTATTAAAGAATTTTGAAATATAGCAATTTCTACGTGAAAATTTGAATTTTTTCTTGGAAAGTGCGAAGAAAAAGTGACTTTTGAGGAGAAAAAGTAACCAAAGTGACTTTTGAGGGGGGGAAGTAACCAAAGTGACTTTTGAGGGGGGAAAATAACCAAAGTGACTTTTGAGGGGGAGTAACCAAAGTGACATTTGAGTAGAAAAAAGTAACCAAAGTGACTTGGGGGGGGGGACCAAAGCGACTTTTAAAGAGAAAAAAGTAACCAAAGTGACTTTTGAAGGGAAAAAATGATCAAAGTGACTTTTGAAGGGAAAAAATGATCAAAGTGACTTTTGAGGGGAAAAAAATAACCAAAGTGGTTTTTGAGAGAAAGAAAGTAACCAAAGAAACTTTTGAAGGAAAAAAGTAACCAAAGTGACTTTTGAGGGAAAGAAAGTAACCAAAGTGGCTTTTGAGGGAAAGAAAGTAACCAAAGAAACTTTTGAAGGAAAAAAGTAACCAAAGTGACTTTTAAGGAGAAAAAAGTAAACAAAGTGACTTTTGAGGAGAAAAAATTAACCAAAGTGACTTTTGAGGGAAAGAAAGTAACCAAAGTGACTTTTGAGGGAAAGAAAGTAACCAAAGTGACTTTTGAAGGAAAAAAGTAACCCAAGTGATTTTTGAGGGGAAAAAAGGTAACCAAAAGTTGTGTCGATTTTGCTCAAATTCACAAAAAGGCTATTGGGCGTAGACCTGGGGGAGGAGTGGGGATTCAACACCCTGAATGAAAAAGTTGATAGACTGGTCGGATTTGTCATCTGAAAATGTGTATAAAAAATACCGAAATTTTGAGGCGGTTTTATAATCAGAAAAACTTTGGGAACCGATGGCTCAGTCCCTTGAGGTCGAAGGAGGCTGCATTTTTTAGGTGTACTTCTACACCTAAATAACCCTCCACGTGAATTTGAGCGAAATCGGCGCAAAAAAATGTATTCTCCCATAAAGCCCTTCCCCCTCGCAAAAAGAAATTGGGGTTGGGATGGTGCGACTTTATCATAGACTCTGGACATCACATGGAGGTTTTTTAAGCGATAAAATCCTCGAAAAAATATAAAAAAATTCTAAGAGATGTGAAATACACTGAAAAACTGCGAAAAAAATTATTTCTCCTTCAATCTCAAAATTACGTACCCCACGGTGATTTAAAATTTTCAAA
The DNA here is from genome assembly GCA_033439095.1 of Pseudococcus viburni. Lineage (NCBI taxonomy): Eukaryota > Metazoa > Arthropoda > Insecta > Hemiptera > Pseudococcidae > Pseudococcus > Pseudococcus viburni. Next base: position 20,726 of record JAVBJF010000328.1, on the reverse strand, counting down.
GTCAAATTCAAAGTCATTAAAGAAGTTGGAAAAATCTAAAAAAATTTCAGGGTACTCCCCTCTAAGGCATCTACTTACGTGCCAAGCTTAAAAAAAATCTTTTGAGAACACGCGGAGATTGAATTTTTAGCTCGGAAATCACGTATTTTGGGGATACTGCACTCGAGAGGTGAGATAAAAATTCACTCATGCGCTCTAAAATCATCTTCCACCAAGATAAATCGAATGAGATGAAAATTTTAATCAAGTTCCACCAGAGGCCAAATGACCCCCTTACCACACCAGAGCCTTTGAGAGGTTATGATTTTTTTGGGGAGGGGGGAAGTAATGACGAATGCCAATTCGGGGGTCATTTCTTAAGGGAGGATTCAAATTTGGAGAAATTATGTCGATGTGGAGAGGAAAATAATTTACAAACTTTATAGTTTTTGTTCATTAATTTTCTCTTTTCAATTCGTGCTAAATTCGAAAACTCGTCAGAAATTATATTTTCGACGACGCAAGTCAAAGTACCAAGCAGTAATATCAGGTAAGTAGTTATTTATTCAGTATAAATTCGAAAACTCGTCAGAAATCATATTTTCGACGACGCAAGTCAAAGTACCAAGCAGCACAACGAAAATACAAAATGTAGTCTCGTGTTTGTAGTAAAATATTTTACATCTATGCTTCAAAGAAGTGTTAATTCTTTCAACAGTTTCAACCTTGGATAATGATTTATAAATTCGCTTGTTAGGATGGGCTGGCGTGGCCACGTCGCGTACTCAAGTTGAACGAGAATCGAGATGAATTATTTCACAGGGTGTTTCAACGATAAAACGAGTAATCCCTACTTACTCTCTCATTCTGAAAAAGTCACTGATAAATAGTCAGAATTGCAGCAGAGGAAAAATCAGCAAAATTCACTGGTTTTTAGCTAATTTTTGCTGATTTTTCAAAGATTTTCACTGATTTTTTTAGTAATATCACAAATTTTACTGACTTTTTAGTGAATTTTCTCACTGATTTGTTTTCATCGAAAATTTTGTCACTGATTATCTCCTGTGCTGCAATTCTGACTGTTTCTCAGTGATTTTCGATAATTTTCACTGATTTATAATTGAGAGAGTACGGTACACTCCATTTATCAATGAAAAAATTCCCCGAGAAATTGTCTTGTCACTTTTATTAAGTAAATAATTCGAGCTCAAGCTGAATAACATATTTTGATATCGATTATTTATAATGAAAACACGATGCACAAAGGGCAAGTGTTCGAACCTAATAAAGCAATGGCTCGGCTGGTTAGCTGCATTGAATGATTTTTTCAGAACGAGAAATTTATTTAAATACGATATTTCGACTCTATTAAAACATGTTTTCCTTTTTTTTTTGGGGGGGGGGCTCATTTCTAGATATTTTTCAGCTCAAAGGGTTAAGATGAGAAGAACAAGAGGAACAAACTAGGTTATCGATTCAAACATGAAAAAAGTTCATATTTACCCACTTTGTTTGCAATTATAAGTTTGAATGAAGGTTGTCAAACCATTCACACGAAGCAACATTATGCAAGTCACTATTAAATTTTTCTGAAATTTGCCCATTTTTTTCAATTCCTCAATCATAGAATTTACCAAAATTTCATTTGAAAAGAAACACGCTACATTTTCTTCAAAGGGATATCAATAATTCAACAAAATTACTTAATTTTTTAATATCTAACAAAAGTCATATTATGTATTGGCGAGATGAAACCCCCCCCCCAATTTTCAAGAGTAGATTGCTCTTCAACAGTATCGCATATCTACGTAGAATCGATCAGGACATAGTGTCCCAAAACCTCTAATTTAAACATAATGCCAAAGAAAACGAATTTGAAAATTTGAATAATTCACCACTAAAAAATAATTTGGACATGTGTCCAAAAAGGCCTCAATTTAGGCATAATGTCCTCCAAAAAAACTAAATTTGAAAATTGTCCCCTTTCGAAAAAATGGCTTTAAACAGTGTTCACAAAATCTTCATAAATTGTAAATTTGAACAAGGTATTTTCACAAAAAATAAATTAATAATAGTGTCCCAAAAAATCCTAATTCGGACATGGTATCTCTAAAAAAAAACTGAATTTGTCAACTTAAATTAGTTCTCGTCTTCCTTTCCAGAATGAATTTGGGCTCGGCGTCTAAAAAAAACAAACTTGAAAATTTGGAGAAAATTTCTCTGAAAAATTTGAACATAGAGCCTAAGAGAACGCCTAATTTGGACACAGTATCGCAAAAACCATCACTTTGGATATTATGCCACATAAGAAAAAATTCCACAACTTGGACATAATGTCCTTAAAAAAAAGTAATCCAGACATAGTGCCCCCCCCCCCGAAAAATTAATTTAGACACCGTTTTTCGAAAACTCTCGAGTCCTAAAAAACATCAGTCTTCGAATCAAAATCTTTCCAAGTTTTTTAACTCAAACAAAACATCACCGTGAAAAAATAATATAGATAATATTACAAACATGAATATTTTCCTCCAAATTAACTCACAAATCCGCTTTTAGGCTCCTTCCAGGGCAAAATAACTAAAAAATACGACATTTTGCGTTTCTTTTCTCGTCATTTTACTTTATCTAGCTTGTAGCCTAAATTAAATGACCTATTAGCGAGCTTAATTTTTGGATATAGAATCAGTAGAGGTCACAGAAGCGTCTTTTTCCATTTTTGGCTCCTAGTCTCAAAATTTTTTTCTATATGAGGGGCTTAGTTCCAAAACTCACTTTTGCCAAAAAAAATCGATGTCGTTTTTTTTGCAGATTTCGATTCAGTATGAAAAACTGAACCAGAATCCGCAAAAAAAACGACATCGATTTGTTTTGGCAAAAGTGAGTTTTGGAACTAAGCCCCTCATATGTACTTAATCGTTCGAAATTTTTCGCTTCTCTTGTTTCACCAGTGTACCAAAAAGCATTTGAGAAAAACATTCCTTGGTTACTGATATGACATATTCATGATTTTCAATCGATATTATGAAAAAAAAACCACCACTTGACAATATTCGCAACTGGAAAATCATGCTAGTCATTTTTACGACTTCTACGTCGGTGAGGGCAAAATGGCAGTTCAACTTTAGACACACTTTTTTTAATCTGCACTTAATTCCAGACGAAAAACTCGACACAGCTTTCTAGAAACTTGAAGGCTTCTTTTGACTTTGGATCGACCTTGTTATCTGTTAAACACGTTCGTATTTCGCGCTTCCGATGAAGAAAAAATCTTTATTCTTTAAACAGGAAAGAATAAACTAAAATTATGAAAATGATGCTGGAAAAACTAACCGAAGGCGAAACACTGCAACAATTTCACCAGCTCTAACGAAGATAATATTTTCATTACATTTTCCCCGTATTCTAAAATGTGAAAAAAATTCGTCAAAAGAATATGGCATCGTAAAAATTAAAAAAAAAAAACGAAATTTCTCGCGTTACGAAAATCAACACAAGAGTATTTTACGGTTAATTAAAAACACCTCCGTAAGCGCACAGCCTCTAATTCGCCTATAAAAAAACATTGTGACGGTATACCTGTACAAAGTTTTTTTATAGGCCAATTTAAATTGGAAAATAAAAGCAATGAGAAAATTCCTCTCGGGTATTTCGAATTCTTCATATCGTGTGTATATTTATTTTCAGAAACTAATATACGTATTAGTGTTTTCGGGTCAAATGGAACACGCACCGAAGATTCTAGGCGTATACGGGAACAAACAATACACTCGGCTATTTTCGAATTTAATTCGAAAATACGACGAGAAAGCTCAATGTTGGAATTATTTACACTCGTCAATATTGCTAATCCACCTGAAGATAGTTTCCAGGCAAGTATGATAAAAAAAAACCAGTACCTACAAAATTCGATCGAATGAAAAATCTACCTTCGTCAGCACAAAAAGGACCCGCCGTATAATTCCGTCAGATAATCCAAAACTGTCGGAAACTCGATCCCATTGAGAAAACTCGCCAACATCCACGAGCGCATTGAATTTTCAATTCGATGATTTTCAAACGTAAATAAACCACGACGTCAAAACCCATACGGGATCATCCTTCAACGACCTCGCTTATCGTCGTGTAAATGAGAATATATGTAATTTCTGACTAATGTAGGCCACCTCGTGTACAATCGATAAGATTAAAACAAAAATTCGATACCATTTTCCAATTACAAGCGTTACTTTTTTTTTTTTACAAAGTATCTATGTGTTTTACAAATATTGTATTCGAGTTTATATGGCGAAGTTTTCTGCTCTCATTTTTAGATTCAGCTCACTTCCGAAACATATATGAAGATATCAGTATAGCACGACCTGTGTAATTGACAGCTCTCGCGAGGCAAATTGACTGATTGGAGACCATAAAAAGCTTCTCATACGGATACAATATTACATCCAACTACCCGTCTACGTAAATGCTCAATAATTTTAGCTAAAAGCTTTTATAAAAGGGATTCCATTATTCATTTCGGAATTGCCCCTTGAATAAAAAGAAAAAATGATGATCGAGTAAAAGAGGACAATTATCGCTTTAATTGATAAAGAAGCAGAGTTTCTAAATTTTATAAGAAAATCTAATTTGAACTAGGGGGAGCTATTACATAAATCGAAGCCTTTCTCCCCCCCTCCCCTCCAAGTAAATCTCCAAAATTAGGAATATTGATTCTGGGAGAAAAAATTCCCAAATCTAACAAATCCTCCCGAGGCTTCGCACCCAATGAATGTACAAAATTAGGGTCTGTCTATTCTCACACCAGCATCATAGCGAAATTTTTGAAGAAAAAGGTAACTTTCAGTGATTTTTTTGAGCAAAAGTGACCAAAAAATGATCAAAAAGTAACCAAAAGTAACTAAAAATTCAATTTTTTCGGGGGGGGGGGCAATTTTTTACAGTTTTTTGATGGACAATTTTTTTGTAGTTTTCTGCAAACATTTCAAAGATAAATCAACTGAAAAGACGTGAATAATTTCATTTATTACATTCCTTCGTCAAAACAACAAACTATCAAAAATCAATTTTTTCATTTCTTTTCTTAAAGAATTTTGAAAAATAACAATTTCTAAGTGAAAATTTGAATTTTTGGCTGGAAGTGCGAAGAAAAAGTGACGAGGGAAAAAAAGTAACCAAAATGAACTTTTAGACGTAAAAAGTAACCAAATGTGAATGAAGTCGAAAAAAGTGACCCGCTATGATGTCACACGGAATGAACAACAAAATGATCGAACTATGCGCGATCTCGTTCATTTTTTTCGTCATTCTTTCATTACAAAATTTTAATTTTTCCAGCTTTCGAAATTTTTCCCCATAATAATTATCAATTTTTTCAACTCCAATAAATTTTTTCACCCACTAAACTTTCCTCAACATTTTTTTTAGCTCTCCAATATTATTTATCTAAATTATCAACTGTAAAATCCTATTCTTTGATCTTAAAATTTTTCAAAACTTGACATTCTCTCGAATTTTTCCCACATTAAATTTCTTAAAATGTTTTTCAAACTACATTTTAAAAAAAACTTTTAATTCTAATAATTTCAGAGCTGGAAAATAATTTGAGAAAAACATTTGAGCTGAAAAACTTTCAAATGTTGTAAAAATTGAACTTCTGAGAAAAAATTTACAGAACAAAAAAATTTAAGAAAGATTTAATTTTGAGAAAAAATTTCTAGAGTTGAAAAATAAAAACTATGTATTTTTGGAAAAAATGCCAGAGTTAAAAAAGTTTTATACCTGAAAAAAATTGGAGGAAATAATTTCAGAGTTGGTAAAAATTGTATTCTTAGAGTTGAAAAATACTTTGAGGATAAATTTTTAGAGTTGAAAAATGAAAAAATATCTGGAGAAAATAAAATAAAAATTGAAACTATTTCCTGAGAATCAAAAAAAAATTTTGGTTGAAAAATTGTTGATTTCGGTTTCAAATTTTCAAGTCAAAAGCTAAAAAATGAATCTGTAAGAGAAAGCTTTCGACTAGCTTTTAGCCTGGTATTTTTAAAACTTTTGAACTTTCGATTTTTGGTTTGTTACCTAAATTTGATCGACTTTCAACTTTTCGCTTTAAACTTTTAGCATTTAGCTACCTCTTCATCCCTGCTGTCTTGGGACAGGTTGCGAAGTTCCGATTCGAACAAAAGATTTACATTTTGTGGTTCATTCCGCGTGAGAATAGACAGACCCACAAAATTAGGAATGTTCATTACAATGAAGCGAAAAAATCAACATAATTATTTCGGATTTTGACGAAAATTGATGAGGTAGTTTACTTTGAGTAGGAGACCTCCCGAAAAATTTCTTGAGGCCCAAAGCTCAAAGGGGTACAGAGCTGAGGGCCTCAAAAAAGGGTCATTTTCGAAAAAACGCATTTCTAATTTTTTTTTGGTCACCTATACTAAAAAAAATTTCATAGCAGTGCTGCCAACTACGTTTTAATTGCGCAATTTTTAAAAAATTTCAGTTGGCAACACTGCTACAAAAAGTATCAAAAAATTATTAAAATTTTTTTAGCACTGTGAAATTTTCATCAACAATTATTGCAGATGGTCAAAAAATGGCTAGACTTTGAGGAGTTAAAATGAACGATTTGAATTTTGATAAAAATCAAAAATTCCACAAATTTACTTTTCAACAGATATGTTTTTTTTCATTCCAACTTAATGTTCATTTTAGTTTAAAAAAATATGGTCAAAAAAATTCAAAATTTGTGGTTATAAATGCTGTCGTTTGCTATCTTATTTTATCGCTTAAACACTCATTTCTGTCGGTAGGTGTAGTCGTGATTCATAAAGAAAAATAGACGTGCTGACGACTTATTTTGCCATTCAAAACGTGGACGTTCTAACAACCTAATTTGTCGTTTATACACCTCTTATTGTCGTTAGTACTGGATGTCGTTCTAACCACCACAAGAATTCGAGATTCGACATCATTCTATCACAAAAAAAAACCTTCATGAGATGACAATAGCGAACCTGATTTTGAAAAAAGTAAAATTTTCATCAAACATAGACACCTTATTAATCAATAATCTAAAGTTACGTTGAAAAAATTCAATAAAGAATATCTGCTCATGAGGCAATTATTTTTGCATTAAAATCGATTCTGGACTTCGAAAAACACCACCTTTTTGTGTGTTTGGTTGTTTGTTGTCAACGAATTTTCTGTTACTATTTGAAAAATTCATAAGTCTCGAAAAACTTTTTCATTAGGTATTTATTCACTGAGGCATATCGTGAACGTGACTTTTTTTACTAGCTTTTGAGAAATTTTACAGCGAAGTATTTACATTATAAATAATTATAATTTACGTATTACGGACCGAAACCGGTAATCTATCGAATGATAAGGTTTGAGATTATTTTAAGCTGTATCTATTCACCGACTCGAGATAATTTTCAAAACATCTGCGGTCATTTTTCAGTTGCTCGAAAAGTTTGTGTACATTGGAAACATTATCATACCAGACCCCTTTGGAAGTCAATTTTAATTAATATATCGATTTTTTAACAGAGCACGTTTTAAAATAGGTACCTTAATGATGAAAAAATTAAACCGTTCAAAAACGTATCTCTTTTTAAAGCATGATATTTTACATCTTCGAAGCTTACAATTTTTTCGTTCAAAAAAACGACATTAAACGTTGGAAAATAAATTCATAATTTTATGTCAGACTGTAAGATAAGCAAGTAACTCACCAAAAATAAACAACAATCTGCTAAGGCGTCCAAAAACTATATTATCACTTAGTTTCTCAGATACTTTTATCACCCCCCCCTCAAATTTTCTAACAATTAAATGATTACACATTCTGAAAATGTTGCATTTTTGATTTAATTTTTTGAGGTCGATTGGTCCAAAACGGTCATAAAAAGTCTTAAAAAAGTCGTATGTCTTTAATATACTTACTAATTGATCAAAAATTTATCCAAGAAAATTCAGAATTACCTACAAGAGAAATTACGTTTCAACATGGATATGCTGAAGTGTAGAGCGCCAATCTATAAAACTAGAGACTAAATTCTGGCGAACGTTATAAGACTTGGGCAATTTTTTTTTTTAAATTACCTTTTGAATAAAAAAGAAAAAAGTGGCTGAATGAAAGAAGACAATTAGCTTCGAATCATAAAAAGGCAGTTTTAGGACATGGAATCATAAAAAAAAAATGGAGGGCAAAAAACTCGGAAAAATAATTTACATGGGTAATGAGATTTTGACAAACATAAAAAATTTGGATAGATTCGTCATCAATTCGTTATTATTCATCTCAAAATCAGATATTTCAATAAAAAGGCATTAAATTGTTACAGAACTGTTCAAATTAAACGTCAGCTATCAATTTATTGAAATGTTTAGAATTAAAACCCCAAGACATAAATATCCTCGATTTAAAAGCGAGCCTTCAATTCTTTAAGAATTGTCAAAAATTCATTTTTTCAAAAAATTTAAAAGTTAGGTACTAAAATCAATTTCAAAGATTATTCAACGACTGTGTGGATCAAAAAGCACAACTTTTTCGAGAAAATTGCCATTTTATAACGGTTTAAAATTTTTCTTCATAAATGAAGAGAAGTGTACCTAATAAGAGAAAGTGACAAAGGTATAAAATATTGATTTTAGCAAAAAATTGAGTCAATGAACAATCTCTGAAATTGATTTAATCAATTTTGAATTTTCTTGGAATATAAAAAAAAATCATTTTCGAAAATACTTAGGTACTTACTTACTTACTGAATTTTTTACAATTCTTGAAGAACTGAAGGTTCTTGCGTTAATCGACTTGAATTTTTTTGTTATCCGCAGCCTCCTTCTTTAGCGCAGTATTGGAACTCAAAAATCAAAAATTGGGATTTTTGAGCCCCCCCCCCTCCATTGTCAAAGACCTTTTTTTCTCTTCAATTTTTCCCCTCGGGCCCGGATTTTCCCTGCACGACCCTGAATGTAAGTGAGGACTTTGGTATCAAAAACATGCGACAGTGTTCTTCAAATCGCTTCAAATATTCTCATTTCGAGACCAACGAAAAATTCATTCCTTAAAACAATAGAGCTAGTGATTCACAATAACACTTTTCCGTAGAAAAAATCACTTCACTGTTTCAACTTGATAATATATTTGTCTCAATTGCTTCAGACGAATATCCAAGTTGAGCTTATAATCCCAAAGTTCGTTTACTAAGTACCTATTCATCGTGCTTTCACAGAAAAACAGTTAGTTTATTTCGACGATAAGATAAAATATGTACTTCTCTAAAATATGAAAAAAGCAAATATTTGATAGACACACCCACACCATGGCAACGGCTCGTACAAGCTGCAAATAGAAGAACCATATTTTGACGAAATTATCTCTCCACCCCCCCTCCTCTCCTCTGGTCACTTCAGCCAAAGTTGAAATTGAATAAACTTTCAGTGCGGCAGATTCTTCGAAAGATGAAATTTTAATTCGGATTAAAATTAAAACCAAACTAATTCTTGTTGTTAGTTAAAATAATTAGATGATATAAATTGATAAGGATACAACGAAAACTCTCTGTGCACTTTCTAAAAAATCGATTTCATCATCTCCCAAAACCTCCCCCCCCCCCATATAATGAAAATTGCGAAAAACGTTTTTGACCGTTATTTGAAAGTTGGCAACTCGGAAGATCAGTTTTCGAAATTTTAATAATAACAAAAAATGAGTAAACCCCTTTCGGCCATCATTTGGAATTTAAAGAATTGGAATCAGATAAGATGTGCCAGAGTTACAAGGATTTTTGAAAAGGGGGTGGACCCTGAGGGGAGGGGAGCAGTTTTTAAAAAAACACCATACATATACCCACTCATTTTACCATTCTAAACAACTTTTATTATAACAAGTTTCATTGCATTTCGTTTATTTTCGATGAAAATGGCAAAAAATGAAAATTTGAACATAATTTATGACTGTTTTTGGAAATTTGACGATCCGGTTATGGGTTTTTCAAAAATTTTGTAATAACAAAAAATGTGCAGAACCCTTTTAGCCATCATTAGAGTTGAAAAAAATCGAAATCGGATGAAATCATTCGGAGTTAGAACGATTTTAAGAATAGGAGGTGGATCCTCGGGAGGGGAGGGGGTTAAAAAAATGGCACCCAAGCTAAATTTGTTCATTATACAGTCTAGATTAAGGATCAATCATCAGATTGCTTTTAACATTCCGATCGAGCGGAACTCCTTTTTTTACATAATGCGACTATACTAATACCTCAACCCTACAGAATTTTTTGAAAATTTTCTGACCTTTTTTACATCCTGCCTCACCCATGGGGCAGGATGCAAACAGTAATGAAAAATCGCGAATTTTTTTTGTAAAATTCACTCAAGTACATTCGAGGTGGATACTAGTGATACCACAGATTTAAATAGAAGCGTAATTTTTGAATAGGGGAGTTCTAAAATCTTTGTATTTATAATTTATGCTGCCTTAATTGATTTTCTGATTTTTTAAGCAAACTTTTGATATTTTTGATATTCTATCTAAAAATTAAAGCAAAAATGTGATATCTTGGAAAAAAGATCACAAAAATATCAATTGAACCATCTTTAGTGCCATATGTGACTTTTTCGAAAAATTCGTAGGTATTTAAAAACAATATTTGCATCCTGCTCCATTTTCAATTTGCATCTTGCCCCACTGGCACTATTTTTCTTCAACGTAATGTACTGGGAAGAAAATATAGGGGAAAGTGCCAACCAAATATATCATTCGATAGATAATTGGATGTAGATTACAAAAAAAAAATTATCTGAATTTTTTTTTCAAAACTTGAAAACATGATATTTCACAAAAATTAAATTTCAAGAATTTTTACGAAAATCACGTAAAATCACGTTATTGGTATTAATTCATAGACAAGCAATCCGTCTGGTCTGTATTTTTTTCCGTTTTGTAACGAATGGTTACTCATCCACCAATTGCCCAGAAACATTTTTTCAATCACATCACTGACGACAATCAGCCAATTTGCATCTTGCCCCCTGGTGCATCCTGCCCCACCTTCTCTTAACCTTAATCATTTTCATTTCAATATTGGGCTCAAAAATAATTGAATATCCTTTTTTATTTATGGGAAATTCATGTATTATTTTTTTCTCAGTCGAAATCATTTATTTTTTCTGATACACCGATCGTCAGTGAAATTCATTGTTTCACTAATTCAAAAAATCAGAATTTCATCAAATTTGACCGATTCAGATTTAGAAAGTAACACGTTCATTCAAAAAAATATAAAATTGATTAAAATACCGCCTGTACCTAGCGAAAGCCATTTCTACATATTTTAAAAACCATGTTTGAAAAACAAAAAAAACACTTTTCGGCATTTTTACGATGAAAAAACTCCTTAGCGAGCTCAAAGAGCGGGCTCCAGCCCCCCAGAGCACCCCCTCGAGTACGTCAATGGCTATGTCAGAAAATTTTCACTTCAAACACACAAAAGGCCTATCACCACACAACAGGCAAACAGTTCAGCACTTCCAGTGACGTACCGATAGGGAGGGAGGGGGGAGCTTCCCCCGAGGAAATTTTTTACTTGTGAGTTGGGAAAATTGAACATTTCAACATATTAGTTGGGAAAATTGGACAGTTGGGATTAATTTTTTTGATGAAAAATAATGAATGAAATGGTTATTTTAAAATTTGAAAATCAACAAAATTTTCACTTGTTCCAACTCAAAATTGGTAATTTTTCCAACTCGAAAATGGTAAACTTTCCGACTCAAAATTGGTAATTTTACCCACTCAACATTGGTCATTTTTCCAACTCAAAATTGGTCATTCTCCCAAGTGATGAGTAAAAATATCAGTTGGGACGATTGGTATTTTTTTTTAAAATGAAAAATGAATAAATAAAATGGTTACCTATTTTTAAAGTCGGAAATCAAAAAAAATTTCACATGTTAGTTGGGAAAATTAGTCATTTTCGCAACCTTTTCCAACTGAAAATTGATCATTTTCCCAGCGAAGAATTAAACCGTTGTAATTTATGCTTTTTTAGGGAAAAAATGATTTATTTACCTTGTCATTTTAAAAATTTTCACTCGACTAAAAATTTTTTATAGTTGTACTTGTAATTTAAAAGAGATTTTTCCGCATTTTTTTCAAAATTATTCCAATTAATTTCATTGTTCTTTTTCTTCTTGAAACTTATTTTTGATATTTGAAAATCCAATTTTTCAAAAGCTTTGGCCTCGCTACGCTCGGCTATATTATATTTCTGCTTTGAGAAATCATTTTAATGTAGAAGCAGTCGGTTTTTCACTAAACTTTATTCTCCCAAAACACTATTTTATTGCACATTCAATTCGAGGTTTTCTAAAATTTTCGCCCTCGCTTCGTTCGGGCCAAATCCATCTCCTTCTTCTTTACATTGAAATTACAAAATTTTATTGATGTAAAATTATAGGTAATTTTTCTTCGCAACTTCCACCCTTTCTTCGCTCAAGGCAAATAAACTATTTCGTATGTTTTTACAACTACAATGAGATTGCTTGTAGGTTTGAAAAAAAAAATTGGAGTAACCAATGAAAAATTTATTCTGATTTTTTTATCTCAAAAAGGGTCTTATAATGGGTTGTAAAAAATTCAAAAGTTTGCAAAAATGATGAAAACGAGTAAAAAAATCCAAAAAACCTCACGTGCTTTGGGAAAAATTAGTACCTACATGTAAACTTTTAGAAATCAGTCGGAAAATTAAAAAAAAAAATTGGTTAGCAAGTTTGAATCTCACCCCCTCCCCCGGAAGTCTGATATCAGCTGTGTGTAGTTGGGAATTTTGAAAATTTGAGTTTAGATTTTCACTTCTTCCCCCTCCCCCTCCCGGGAAATGTCTTCGGTACGTCACCGAGCACTTCATCTACCATTTTACAACGGTCTACCAGTAGCTCGGTTCGTATTACGTAAGCAACTGTACCCTATTCAACAAGTACCGAATCGATTACCCCAACACCTTTGAAAAGCCAACCGCATATGAAACCATCGCTACCCAATTTTCGTTTTATCAACACTCGAGCCAAATTCCTCAACGAGCCGGCCACTTCGTGGAATCGTTATCAGTAGGTATAACTTGTAATATCAATATTGTGCAAAATTCGCCAAGAGTAGGTAATCCTCGATGACGAGCCACTCACCTAATATGATATTCTCGTATCTTCCAACAGTAATTATCGACGAAAGGTTGGGTCATTTGAATATGTATAGAAATACGTATAGGATTCCGAATGAACCTCGTTTGCAAACACAGTGGTTGATAAAAAAAGGTCGAAATGAGTTCCTCGAACTGCAGCAATATGTTGTTCAATCGCGAACGAAAATTCTGAAATTGGATCGATGAGCACCGTAAGTACAGGATTTCTTCGAATCACCTTAACGTTTCAAGGTTAAAAAACTTCAAGTTTCAACGAACGATAACAAAATTTCAACAGCGATCACACAAAGCACTGTGATCGTAGTCGGTTGAAAAAAAGAATCAAACGCACTGAGTCGCGAAAAAAAACACCTTTTTGATTCTAGGCGTACAAATCAATCGATCAATTATCACAAATGAACGAGTGAATTTTTAGTATTAGAACGTAGTAAGCAGTACTCGATACAGTGATAACAAAAAATTCGTGAATAGAATTTTCTCTTAGCGCGACCACGTCGCACGAGTTAGTTTAACCGAATGAAATAAATGTGTTTTCGATGTTGACGATGCTGGTGCTGTTTTCCTTCAACGTCGACTCTCGACTTCGACATTCGCGCATACACGTATAAATACGTGAAGAATTTGTAATAGTAGATGTCGTCCTACCGAACCGCGTAAATAAGTTCGTTGATAACAGAATATGCCCGGCGCGGTGCCCGCGTCGCGCCGCACGTCCTGCCTTTTCACCTAATTCCCTTCCTCTTCGCCGACTTGACCGTCTGCGATGATAATGTTCCGTTTACGCGCACATCGCTTTCATTGCTCGTCGTCGCACCGCCATGATCCTACCTATAGGTTTTCACGTTAACGCAAACGTAAGCTCGAATACATCAGCACGAGTACCATATTACGCTTGCTTATTTGGATACCTATTTGGATACGTACACCCCCCCCCACCCCTCCATCTCTCATTTCCCACATATATACTGGAGCGGAGTGAAAAAAATAATAATAATTAGGTTTTGACGAACATGGAAAACTTTGGACGGGGAAAATTTTTAAGCCTTCCGACTCGAAAATGAACGGAGCTAGGAGGCCCAAATTGGGGATCATTAAAAATAACGGTACATATTTAACGTTTTTGGGTAGTGCCACGGACTGGGAACCTCGGCACCTCTCAGACCAAACACCCAAACAGTCATGATTTCAGTTCCTACATTTCCCTGAACCATCGACTTCAAAATTAGATGCCACTTTTTGCCCTTTCGGAGGGGTTGAAAAATTGCAGTTCACTGATTCGATTAATTTCTAATTTTTATCAAATTCAAATTGTTATTTTCCTCATTCAGAAAGATTTTTGATGAAATTACTTACTCGAAAAATTTTCATGACAATGCTGCCAATTGCATTTTTATTTGCGTAATTTTCATAAAATTTGAAGTAACTTAGTAAGATTAAAAGATTTCAGCAATTAAAATAGGTAAAGGATATAAAAGTGAAAAAAAGTCTACGATTTTTTTCAATTTTTGTAAATAACTAAAAAAGTTGTTCTTTTTTGGTACCATCATGAATAATGTTTTCAGAACAGAAAACGCTGATCATTCCAATGGAGCAAACCGGCTCCTTTATCTTGCTCGAATCAAAAGTTACGAGCGTTTAATTTGGAGAAAAACACAAGAAAAACGCCACTTTTTTGATTTTTCAAATTTCAAAAATTTTTATCTTTGCGACTAAATGAGATAGAGAGATGGGGTTTGCAGCATTGAATTAACTACGTATACGAGTAATACTACACGACATAGGAATGATATACCTCAATTTTTCAAATAAAAATTTTTAATAAAAATTTTTTTGAATTTTTTTTTGACAAAAAATGTTTTTAATGAAGAACTTGAACAAATTATTTTAATTTTGGGTAGTGTTATACTTGATTAATTTAATGCTGCAAACTCCACCTCCCTATAATTATCATTTAGTCGCAAAGATAGAAATTTTTAAAATTTAAAAAATCAAAAAAGTGGTGTTTTTCTTGTGTTTTTCTCCAAATTAAACGCTCGTAACTTTTGATTCGAGCAAGATAGAGGAGTGGGGTTTGCTCCATTGGAATGATCAGAGTTTTCTGTTCTGAAAACATTGTTAATAATGGTGCCGACAAAGGACAACTTTTTTAGTTATTTACAAAAATAGAAAAAATCGTCAACTTCTTTCAGGTTTTTTTAAATATTTGGTGTGGTACACCCACCCTAGTTCACCTACAATTTTTTTTCCCCCTTTCAATGGGTTCGGACTACAGCCCTATAACAACACAGTATGAATTAGTAGATGAACAAATCAGAAACGAATTACATCGTCAGTGAGGACTGTGACCCTCTCAGTGGCATAAAGACGGGGGGGTGTACAACCCCCCCCCCCTCAGAAGCCCGTCAAAAATGAATTTTTTATTCGAAAGTATTTGTGATCTTAAAACCATATTTTTTCGATAGCAATAACGTATATTCTACAAAAAAAATTTGCCCTCGCTTCGCTCGGGCTGAGTTTGCTACATTCCTAACTTCATTAAAAATAAAAATCACCTCAATTTATCTACTTTTGAAACATTTTCTCACATCAATTTTTTGAATTCAACGTGAGAAAATTTTTCATGTCAGTTTGAATATTATATTAGAAAGATAATGAATTTTCTGTATAGCATTTATAGCTGCTTGAGAATCAGAAACTATAAGAAATTTTTTAAATAAAGACTGTGATTTCAAAATGAATAATATGGTTTGTAAAATTCCAAATAATTCAGTGGTTCAAACAGAGGATCAGGGGTGCGGCGAACCCCCTGAGTCAACGACGAGGACCCCCCCCCAAATTTTCCAAGTAGGCCCCCCCATTTTCACAAATTTCTTCATTTTTTTACGAACTTTAAGGTGGTGATGGTGGGGTGGGGGGTACAAAAAAATACAATATCACCAAACGATTAGGGCTTAATGCGACGTTCCAACGTTTATATGTGATATGAGACATTGAGAAAAGTAGGTATAGCATAAATATAAAAACATCTTTAAAAATAGAACACAGCGAGAACATTAAGAGCGATAAGCTTTAAAGAATCAGCAAATATCAAAAACTTGATTAAATATAAACCTTTGACATCTGTCCCCTAAAAAATCAGCCATTGTCTGCATCTCTTTTATCTTCATCCATCTGAAATCTGAATTGGTAAAAGTTGTCTGCTTGAATCACGTGGAATGACTTCAAACTGAAAATCAGTGTTTTTTCACGGATCTTTCAGTCAAGTCGTCAAGTCAAAATAATTATTTGATTTTTTCCCTGACAAATGGGAATTGATTGAGAAATCAAATAAAAATATTATTAATTTCCAAAGATAATCTTTTACTGATTTCTCAAAGGCAGAATTTCATCATAGACTGATTCAGATTAGTTTTAGAAAATAATGATTTTAAAATATTGCCCGAAGCGAGCGAGGGCGAAAAAGTTTTTCGAAAAATCATGTTTAAATACCAAAAAATGACTGTACTTTTTTCACATTTTTATAAAAATCTCCTTTCCGAGGGGGGGGGGAGCTCGAGCCCTTTGTGCCTTCCCGTTGGGTGCGCCTTATGGACGAAATGAAATTGAAGTAAAATCTAGGTTTCATAAAACGGTGTTGCCAAGTGTGCAGTGACGTAACCGAAGTTTGAATATTGAATTTGAGGGGGCCCAAGGGGTCTCAGAATTTTCCATCTGATTTTTGAAAAAATTTGAAAATCAATCATTTAAGCGCGAAACAGACCGACTTTTTTTTGGAGGGCGGGGAATGGATGGGCAAAAAATTTCAGACCTGAATTAAATTTTTTAACCACTTCTCCCTCTTCATTCAATTTTTATTGCTTTTCCCTACCTAATTTTCAATGGAAAAATCAGCGAAATGTCAATTTGTCCCGAAAAAAAGAAAGAGTGGAAAAGTTTCGAGAAAAATTATAATTTATTTCAAAAATTTTGTTAATTTCAATGGAAATGCGAGCGAAATGAATTTGGCCCGAACGAAAACGAGGACGGAAAATTTTAGAAAACCTCAGTTCCCAAGGCGAAATAAATTTGAAAAAACATGTTTTAGAATAAAAAACTTGAATAAAAAATTGACCACTATTACTATGAAATTATTGAAAGAGAGTATGACGATGGCCAGAGCGCAGCGAGGCCAAAGCTTTTAAAAAAATGTATTCTCAAACATCGAAACATGAGTTTTTTGAGGAAAAAAATATATAGGTATGTAAAAAATTAGGTGATACTGGAATAATTTTTGAGGAAAAATACGAAAAAAAAAAAACCACTTTTGTTGTATGAAGTAGATGAAATACATACTCGTACATGTACAATAAGGCCGAGAGCAGCGAGCCAAAGTTTTTTGAAAATTTTAGAATTGGGGAGGTAATAATTTCAGAGTTTGGACTGTAATTTTCTTAAGAAGCGAAGTGTTTTACCCCAAAAATTTTTATTGTTTGGGTTTTTTTTTTTTTGTTTTCAAATTTGCCAAATTTTCCTCCTCCTCATTTTGAGACGAATTTCCCCCAACTTTTTTCTATACTAGCATTTTCTGGGGGGTGAGTCAACCCCCCCCCCCATTCGCTAACGGCCCCTGCATCATAAAGTTATACTCGAAGAATGTTACTTAGAAAAATAAAATATAATTTCTTTTTTGCAATTTTTTCTAAAAAAATAAATATTTTATCACTTTTTTTGCATTTTTTATAAATTAATACCTATCCTTTTTATGTGTTTTTTTTTAGAAAATAAATACCTACACTTTTTTTTTTTAATAATGTACTTAGATATTATAATTTTTTTACCCCATTAACAAAAAAAGAAGAACAGAACATAAAAACTTTTCAATGAAAGGCAATGTTTTTTGAAAAAAAAATGGAAAATTCATCTTAGAAATTTTTTATTGAGTAAGAAAATTGGCAAAATTGGCATAATAAAATTGATGGGGGGGGGGTCGTTCGCTGAAAACAATGAAAATTCACCTGATTACTAGTCCATATTTTTACGTTCCCAAGAAAATTTTGGCAATTTTTTAAATTGAGTTTATAAAACTGAGCAAAAATTTGGGTGAAATTGATTTTTTTAGAGGGGGGCCCAGTCTATCGATGGCGGGGAAAGGGGGTCTTTCTGAAAAAAAGGAAAATTTATCTGATTACTTGACTTAGTCCATATTTTTACGTTCCAAGAAATTTTGGCAATTTTTATTGATTTAAAAATGGAGCAAAAAAATTTGGGTGAAATTGATTTTTTTAGAGGGGGTCCCCAGTCTATCGATGGGGGGGAGGGGGTCATTTCTGAAAAAAAATGAAAAATTAAATCTGATTACTATCCATATTTTTACGTTCCCAAGAAAATTTTGGCAATTTTTATTGAGTTTAAATAATGAAGCGAAATTTGGGTGAAAATTGATTTTTTAAAAGGGGTCCCAGTCTATCAATGGGGGGGGGTGTCTATTATATTGATTTTAAAGGGGGGGTCATTTGCTGAAAAAAATAAAAATTTACCTGATTACTAGTTGCATATTTTTTACGTTCCCAAGAAAAATTTTGGCAATTTTTATTGAGTTTGAAAATGAGCGAAATTTGGGTGGAAATTGATTTTTTTGAGGGGGTCCAGTCTATCGATTGGGGGGGTCTATTATATTGATTTAGGGGGGGTCATTTCTGAAAAAAATGAAAATTTACCTGTTTTACTAGTACATGTTTTTACGTTTTTCCAAGAAAATTTTTGCCATTATTGGAGTTAAAAATGAGCGAAATTAGCGTCAAATTGATGAACTTTTGTTTTGGGGGGGGGTCCGTCCATTGATGGGAGGGGGTTCGTCTATTGATAGGGGGTCCTGTAATTATAGGGGGTTTGTTGTTTTTAATTATTTTCTAGAATATTTATTGTTAATTTTTTTCTCTTTAAAATTTAAATTTGTAATTTTTTTTCCCCCATTTTTTTTTTTCGGCCCCCCCAAAATTTCACGACGGTTGCTCGTCAAGAAATACCCTTCGCAGCACCCCTGCAGAGGATACATTAGATAACTTAAACAACCCAGATACATCTTGAAGTGAAGGAATCTTAAAAGCTGAGCCACATCCTAAATTAGATTTTGAACCATCTGTAAAAATTAGCTTATACTCAGAATTCACAATATGTCCTGAAACTCAATTTCTGGAGGTCTATTACCCCTTGGCAAGAAATCAACCATAGAAATGTTATTAACATGTTCAAAATTCAGATTGAAATACAAAGATCGATTAGCAGTAACCGCTTTTTGTTGAATTTTTCTCAGCCTGTTTGAGATATTTGATAAAAGAGGTATTTTAGCTTTGGAGAAACGTCATTCATCGTATATAATTTTAAATAATCAGTACAAGTTGATCTACTTTCAATTTCAAGTCTCTTAATAATAAATTTATAAGCTAACAAGGGAGCTACCCGAAGTCGGACACACGGAATGAAAAAAAATTTTCACAGGCTTGTAGAGCATCACCAAATACTTCCACAACCAAAATTTTCAGCCCCTAAAGTTGATGTAGGGGGGAGCTATGGGGGGTTGAATTTCGAAAAATCGCCAATACACCGAAAAATTACAAAAATCTAAATATGTAACTCACGTTCTTTCGGCGTTTAGGAGATGAATTTATACCAGGAAGGCCATCTGAAGATGGGATAGTCACCTAGATTTGAGTTGTTTAACATCGAGGAGGGGGGGAGGGGGATTTTCACTCATACCTTTTATGCGTGATATAGAAATATTGTAATAACGACCAAAGTATGAGTGAAAATCCCCCTACCCTCTGATGTTACACGCGAACCTAGGCAAACTATCATGTCTTCAGATGGCCTATACCGAGGACAGTTCGTGGTATAAAATCCATCTCCTAAACTCCATAAGAACACGAGTTATTTAGATTTTTGTAATTTTTCGGTGTATTAGGCGATTTCTCAAAATTCAAACTTTCATAGCTCCCCCCCCCCATATCAACTTTAGGGGCTGAAAT
This sequence comes from Pseudococcus viburni, assembly GCA_033439095.1. Lineage (NCBI taxonomy): Eukaryota > Metazoa > Arthropoda > Insecta > Hemiptera > Pseudococcidae > Pseudococcus > Pseudococcus viburni. The sequence goes on along the minus strand of JAVBJF010000328.1, from coordinate 535 downwards.
GTTGGCTATGGAAGTTTTTGGTAATGCTCTATAAGCCTGTGAAAAAAAATTTCATTCCTCATGTCCGACAGCTGACTTCGGGTAACTCCCTTGTAAGTAAGATCTTCTAATTGATAGAGGGGGAATTTTATTTAGCTTCAGCATGAAGAGGCTGGAAGGGGCGTAGATTTCATAAATCTACAAACCCACTCTAATACATGCAGCCTGAAACCTATTAATTAACACCAATGTAGTTTTACTTGCATTACTATATAGAATTGAGCCTTAGTCACCTCCATTTATTCACCCGCCCCGCCCCATTTGAGATAGGGGGTGGGAGTGGGGTCAATCGTTTGTGCTAGGTTTGTGCTGGCATTAGTTTCGTTTGTGCTCATTCCCTTTTCCCTGAAAATGAATATAGGCCAGGGTGTGGGCGCCTGAAATGGTGCCCCGCCCATTCGTGATAGAGGGGTGGGGAGTGGGGTCAATCGTTTGTGCTAGGTTTTGTGCTGGTTTGTGCTGATATTATTTTCGTTTGTGCTCTCTCCCTTCTGTC